>LFRF01000011.1:0-112492 GCA_001189435.1 Tolypocladium ophioglossoides CBS 100239 | reverse complement strand
AGGCCTCGGCTGCTGATTGTTCGAGCTTCTTCCTTGGCGATGATGAAACCGATCGAGACGTGTTTTCGTGTCGTCAGACAGGGACGGCTCAGTGGCAGGCGGCTCGATGGCTTCAACACCGTGGAGGCTTAACGATGGCACCACATACGGCGGCCTTATCGCTGATAGACCGTAGCTCACACTGGCGACTTGTGCTCTCATTTCTCGGATATTACCTATAGCCTAAAATCAGCCCAATCCGTCCGATCTACATGGAATTCGGGAAGACGTACGCTGCTGTTCCGCATAGGATACTGCAGGACACGGGCTGATTGAGCTCCATTCGTTTCCTGCGGAGCTTCTCTTCCTGGTTTCTTCTCCACGTTCTGCGTGGAACGTGGTCGTCGATAGCCGGCGGTTGGCCCCCCTCGTGGCGGCGCGCCTCCCCAATGCACAATGACGATTGGTTGGTGCAGTTGATTCATTCCCCAAGCTCCTCCCGCAGGTGCATTTACTCCGTACTCGTACGCGCATCTCGCCTCGCACTTGTGATACGCAATAAAGCGTCCTTTCTGAGGCGCAACGACACGACACGACACGACACCGCACCGCGCTTGCCTGGGAAGCCTCGCAGGCTCGCTCACTCTCATTCGACAGCTGCGCGTCGACAGCTGCGCATCTTCGTCAACGCTGCAGCCACGCGTCGCGGCACCAATTGCCTCTCTTATCCAATTGCGCAATCTCGCTGCGTTTGCCCGTCGATACCCAACTCGCCTCCCCGACAGCCTTTCATTGGTAGGGACGGAGTGGTCTGGCAGCAAACGTCGGGAGAGGCCGTGTTGGCTGCTGCGGACCGCGCAAGCTGCCGTCCGACGCCTGTCATACTAATCTCACGCTGCGCTGCCCGGGTCAGCGATATTTTATGGCCAGCGCGACTCGGCCTGTCATCCCTCACGTCTCTGATTATATGGAGAGCCTGGCTCTCATGAGGGATCGCAGGCATGGCAGGTGCTCGTGACTCACCAGACGTCAACTCCACCGACCCGCACGCCACCGACCCTCCTCTCCTCGAGAACAATTCCGAATTCAGGTCCTACAAGACCAGCCGCTTCGAGTATCCCGACATACGCGTCTTCTTTCGACAGCATGCCAAAGCGAGGGAACTGCCGGCTCCGTTGCCTCTGCTGGTGTGTATACCCGGCCTCGGGGGCTCCGTCGCCCAGTTTCACCCGCTCCTGAGCAGCCTCGTTGACCTGGCGCCGTGCCTGGCCATCGACTACCCTGGCGGTGGCCGGTCCAGGTATGCGGTGACGTCATGGGATGCGTACACCCCCGAGGCGCTGCTGGAACTGCTGGAGACTGTCATCGAGGACTACCGGGACACGGATGCAGGCCAGAGCGTGGTTCTGATCGGCCATAGCATGGGAACGGCCCTGGCGGCTCGGCTCGCGAACAAAAAGGCTTCTCACACGACCCGGCTCGCAGACCATGTCGTCGGTCTCGTCGCCATCTGTCCCACGTCTGGGCCGTGGGGCGAGTCAACGTCCACTGTCCTCCGACGACTTCTGTGGGTTCCTGGTTGGATATTTGCCCTGTGGCGTGCCTGGGATGGCATGGGAGGGCCGCAGAGCCCGAGCGTCGCTCGATTCGTCGGCGAAGGCGCGGAGCCGAAGTTGAAGCTTCTGCAGTATCGTTTCAATCAGCAGAGCCGCACGCCGGTGTGGAGGCGCATGGCCTACGGAGCTCTCCCGGTATACCAGGATGGGAAACCCATTGGAGGTATTCCGGGGCTGGACACGTGGGCCAGCCTGGATATTCCGGTATACCTCATCGCTGGCGAGAAGGACCACTTGACGCCGCCAAAGGAGGTACACAAGATTGTCGAAGCTATGGGCTTGGCCAGCAACGGCGCAGGAACAGAGGCTACGGAGCAGCCTGGCCTCCAGAGTGCCGAAGCTGCGGCAACGGTCAGCCTATCATTGAGGCCGCAGGACCACATGCCTGATGGCTCAGATGGCCTGAAGAATGGAGATCTTGATGGCAAGAGTGTTGATCAAACAGACATCCTCGATGACCCGCACGACGACCCATCGACGCCCCTCGAGTCTGAATCTCCGGGATCGCTAGGATCACCGGTACCTCTTCCGTCTCAGCCGCAACATCCTCTCAAGGTGGTCCAGTCCATCGTCATACCCGCGCCGGCGAACCACGCCCTGCTCTACATGCCGCGCTCCGCCAGGGCCTTGGCCGGCCTGATATCCGACTTCCTCGCGATAAACATTACGGGAAGACTTTCTCTCGCCTGGCAGCTGCAATATCTCTCGCGGGAGGGCAAGTGGGACGTGAAGAACCTCATCAAGTGGAAGTCTGTCGCGCCAGTCTCGGAGCTCATCGGACCCCAGGGCAAGCCAATTTTCCGAGCCATGAAGACGCTGCGCGAGGCCGACGATGGGCACTGCCCCACGGCTTTTGTTGAGCAATGGGGCTCGGTTGTCAAGGACGTCATCGATATCTCCAAGGATCAGCCCGTGTACGACCCCCGAGGACTGGAGCGCGGCGGCGTGCACTACCACAAGTTCCCCACTGTCTCCAAGATTCCCCCGCACGCGCATGAGGTCGAGGCATTCATCGACCTCGTCGACAAGCTGCGCGATGCCCAGAAGGAACGGGGCGTAGCGGAGGCATGGGAGGACGCCGAGAGATGCGTCATCGGCGTACATTGCCACTACGGCTTCAACCGCACAGGGTACTTTATCGTGTGCTATCTCGTTGAGCGCTGCGGCTTTGCGCTGTCGGACGCCATCGAGGCGTTTGCCAGGGCGCGGCCCAACGGCATACGCCATTCGCACTTTTTGGACCGGCTGTATGTGCGGTACAACATCGACGAGGCACGGGGATGGTGAGCCCATCAGCAGTTGGAGAGGGAGGCAATCGAGTTTCGAGATGGGCGGCACTTGAGCCTGGGAGCACGGAAAACGGAAGGGCGTTCAAATCGGATAAGGTTATAGACGGCGCAGTCAGACTGGTCAACTGGGCAATCAGTGGATATTCGAAATTGGGTTCTCAACTGTTTATATAGGACGTTTTCTCTGTAGTGTACCAGAGCATTCTATTCGAGTCTCCCTCTTAAATGCAGGATAGGCTTCAGGTCTCGCTCTACGAATGTCGCATGCTCGTATCCGAAAACATACGCGCCATTCTAATGCAACAAGAGCAATGCCATCGCACTCTATCAAAACTTTATGTGCTCTCCGTAATGTGGTATTCGCCCCCCCAATTCACGGCCGTGCTCTCAGCGTCAATCGCCTTGAGATTAGTCTTGCTCGTCTTCTCCTTCAGCTCCTCGGTGATCTTGTCGACGTCGACGTCGAGGTAGTAGCTCAGGAACTTTCCGACATCCGTGTTCTCGACGTTGCCGCGAATCTTGTCCGTCTCCGGACCGCCGGAGCTGTAGATGTTGACGTCGACGGCCGAGTGGCCGTGGGTGCTCCATCCGATGTGGGCGCGGAGGGAGATGATGGCGGCAAAGGTGTTGATGGAGGCCCCGGGGTCCTTGGCGAGGAGAGCGAGCTCCTCGTCGGTTGCGTCAGAGATGCCAAGTCCGGAGACGATGAGTTCATCGTTGATCCAGGCCTCGAGGTCCTCGTGAGAAAGATAAAAAGGCTGGCTGGCGACGTAGTCTTGCAGTGTGGCGGCGAGCTTCTCGCATGATGCGGACGCGTTGGCGAGGACCTGGGGGTACCAGTTGTAGACGGGGAGGTGACCGGGCTCCTGAAGCGCAGTGGCGAGGCCGCCCGTCTCGTGGTCGCTGGTGGCGACGAGAACACCCTCCGTCTTGCTCTGGCCGATAAAGTCCACGACGACCTTGAAGGCCTTGTCATATTCAAGGACCTCGTGGACCTGCGCGGCAGGATCGTTGATGTGGCCGGCGTGATCGATGCGGCTGCCTTCGATCATGAGGAAGAATCCCTTGTCGCTCTCGGCCGTGGCCTTTTCGAGGGCGCGCAGCGCAGTCTGGGCCATCTCGCTGAGGCTGGGGTAGACGTCGTTCATGTTCCTTCGGTCTAGTTCAAAGGGCACATCATTCGGAGCAAAGAGGCCCAACATGGGCAGCCTGGCATCCTCGCCTCCCTTGAGAGCGTCGAAGCCTGCACGGCTGTCGGCGTAACTCCAGCCGTGCTTGTCCTGGGCCAGTGCAGCCACATTGACACGGTCCCTTCGGCAGCTCCCAGCGGTGGTGTTGGGCAGGAAGTGGCACCGGCCGCCGCCGAGCATGAGGTCAACCGAGCGCCCCAAGACTCCGTCGCCAATCTCCTGCAGCGCGATGTCGTCCTGCATCTGCCGCCCTAGGACGTGGCTCGCAAAGCACGCGGGCGTAGCATCCGTGACGTCCGTCGTGACCACCAGGCCCGTCATGTATCCCGCCCGCTTGGCGGCCTCGAGGACAGATCCGCAGGGCTTGTAGTCTGGCAGCACGGAGATGGCGCCGTTGTAGCTCTTCTTGCCGCAAGCAAAGGCCGTGGCACCGGCGGCGCTGTCCGTGACGAGGGAGTTGCTGGAGCGCGTGCGGCTCGAGCCCCAAAAGTGCCTGTCGAGGACGAGGGTGTCGTCCTCGGGCAGGCCGTCAACAAGCTGGCGGTAGCTTCGAGTCAGGGAGAGGGACGCGGGGCCCATGCCGTCGGAGACCATGAAGACGAGGTTGCGCTTGGCGGAGCGGGAGCCATGGCTGCATGTCTGCTGGCTGTGCTGGGTCCAGACGGCCAGGACGATGACCGCAGCGGTGGAAGCAAGGGCCCAGGCAAAGACGCCGACCTCGCGGAGGCGGGACCAGCGGCGGCTCTTGTTGCGGGCGGTGGTGCTGGTGGTGTTGCCATCGTCACGGCTGGATGCTTTGGCCCCCTTGCGCAAGAGGGGCCTTTGCTCCTCGGACACCTGGTGATCTCGCGGGTCAGCCTGGCTGCTTCTCCGTCGTCTGCAGAGGACGGCAATCGAAAAGAGAAGCACGTACCATGCCGGCAGGTCTCGGCATCCTTGAGGCCGGCAGTTGTCGACGGTGTCGTTGCGGCTGCAGCGACGGCGGGGAGCAAGAACAAATATAAATAACAGGGCCGGCTGGGGTACTTTGTAGCACACGCACAAGCTTTCAGCGGTGGGGTCAGCTGCAGCACGCACGGGGCCCTCCAAGGCGGGGCTGGGGCAGCTGATGAGCGAGCCGACGTTGGAGGTTGGAGTGGCAACTTGTCGATCCATATCCTGGCAACGTGACGAACCATGGCACGTTCTCGGCAGCCGGGGTGATGGGCTGCGCCATTCCCTGTCCTCTTTGTTATTACGCTGTCTACTCGAACCGATTCAGCTATTCAGCCAAGACTGTCAAGCAACGCCAGGGTGAAGCAGGCCGAGGTACGAAGTACGTATGCTCTTTTATCCGCTCAACGCCGTCGCAGAATCTGCCAACTCGGGCCCACCAGGTCCGTCGTCGTCCTTCATATCAAGTCACGTACCGGAAGTCGCGGTGGTTGTCGCCCTCCTCGGTAACATCGACTTCAGCGCCTGGGTCAACTGGCCGGTACAGCCTGTCCCTGCGCCGGTTCTCGCAGCTGAGGGCAACGTGCATGCCGAGAGCAAGAAGCACTATCAGGCCAGTCAGGCCGCAGCCGATGGCGCAGCCTTTGGTGTAGAAGGGTCTAAGTGTATACGTACGTCAGCGTCCAAGGCTCCCCAGGCTCCCCAGGCCTTGTATGCCTACTTCGACTTACGCATCGCCCTGGGGGAACACCACGCTGCTGATAAACGACGAGCACTGCCCGAGAGTCAAGAAGATGGCGAGGCCGGCGCCCTTCTTAGAGTCGCCGCCTTGGTTGTTCAAGATCCATGTGAGGTTGATGGACAGCGCCGGAAACACGCCGCAAGCCGCGAGCCAGGCGCCGGCGTACCGCGCACCGGCTCTGTTCTCGTCCCGGATGGCCGCGAGCAGCCCGTAGCCGACTACTCCCATGGCAGCAGTGCCGGCTACGACAAAGCCCCGTCTGCCGAACCTGTCCGAGACGTACGAGGCGAGGACACAGATGAGAAAGGCGGCAAAGTACGCAGGCGCCGTCAGTCCCTGCGCCGCAACCGGGTCGTAGCCCATGTCCTTGACGATGGTGGGCAAGAAGTTGGACAGCGCGGCAAACGAGTAGTTGGCGCAGAAGTGAATGAGGGAGTGGACGTAGTTCTTGTAGTCGGTGAATCCCGCCATGACCTGCTTCCACTTGACGCCGTCCTCTGCCGTCGAGTCTCGGAGCTGCAGCCGCTCAATGCTAAGCATGCGGTCCTCGTCTGTAAGGAACTTGGCTTTGGCGGGCGAGTCAATGAGGAAGAAGTAGACGACGGGGGCAAACAGGACAGTCAGGGACCCCTCTAGAGTGTACGGGTCAGCGAAGGGGCGACATGTCTGCGTGGAGGAGCCTCCGTACCGATGATGAACAAGAGCCGCCACGGTTCCAGCGAGCCGCGGATCTGCGTGATGCCGTACGCCAGGCTCGAGGCGAAAGTGTTGGCCAGGGGCGACATGCCGATCAAGAGGGACATGCGGAATCCCAGCTCGCGCCGCCGGTACAGCATAGACAGGAAGTAGGGGGCGCCGGAGCCAAACGTCGCCTCCAGGACACCGAGGAAGCATCGTGTCACGACAAGTTCCGCCATGTTGCGGGCGGCGCCGGAGCTCATCGCGGCCGCGCCCCAGCTGCGTCGACGCATTCATTCTCAGCTGTCGTGGCTAGACCAGAGAGGAGGGAGAAGAGGGAGAAGCGGGAGAAGCAGCCGTACCAGACACACAGGACCGACACGTAAATGTGCGCCGGGAAGATCTTCCAGAACATGGTCGTCCACTCAAACGCGACGTAGCAGATGTAAAACGAATTGAGCACCCAGGCCCATTGCGTCGAGTCCAGGCCCAGGGCATCTTGCGCGCCGGCCGTCTTCGCGTTGCCAATGTTGCCGCGGTCCAGATACGACAAGACGTAGAGGCAGCAGACGATGGGGAGCACCCGACGGTCAGACTGCGGCCACGAGCCGGTCAGCAAACAGTGATTGACCTTGCATTATACGGAGCTGCCAGCTGAGGCGTGCATGGGGAGCGGCAACACCTACGGCTCGGCGAATGCGCAGGTTGGCCTCTTCGGAGACGTGCACGGCGCCGTGTCCGGGCTCCTCGCTGGCGCCCCGAATGGCCGTCTCGTCGCCGGCCTGCTTGTCCAGGTCAGCCATGCTGCTTGGAGTCGCTGTTGATGCCCGGTGCTCGGTGCTCGGTGCTCGGTGCCCAGGGCTCGGTGCTCAGGGCTCGGTGCTCAGGGCTCGGCGCTCAGTGCCCAGTGCTCAGTGCTCGGCATGGCTTCTCCTGTCGGGGCATGGGAGAGGTGCACATTGGCACGAACGCCGTCTCCGCAGCCGGGCAGCCTGTCGATTGCTCTGGCTCGAGACATGCCATGGACATTGACTTCGTGCTCCCCGACACTTTGACACCTCCAGTCTCAGCCTGTGCCTGTCCCCAAGCCGCTTTGGGCAACAATCGCCCGCCCACCCGACATGCTGCGGTGGCGCCGCGACTGGTGCTCGGTAGTCCGGTCGTCATCCGGGGCTTCGCGCCACAACTCATTAAACGTGATGAAACTCAAACAAGGGTACTGCTTGCATTTCACAAGTACTCGGCACTTGGTAGCGTCAATGAAATACGCCCCGGAGGCGTCAAAGGCCAAGCAGGGTGCCTCTAATCACACGGCCGCTGCTACGCTCCACGTGCACGACGTGCTCGCTGTCGAATCGGAATCGACAAGACGACAAGGCGAGACTCGGAAACTCGTATCCAACCTGCCGAGGAGATAAACACAGCGCCTTCTCTTGTGCAAGGGCCCACTGCAGTCCCCCCTGAGGCGAGGGGCCATCATCGCGGTCTTCACGCACTCGACTCATTCTCCCTGTCGCGGCGTCGACGTTGTGCGACGGCTCGGCCTGGAGACTGGGGTGACATGGACTCCGGGGCGCAACACCACCGTGTTTGCAGCGCAAACAACAAACTACACGAGCACGTGTATGACAGAACGCCGGATATCATGGCAAATAGAAATAGATCCCGTGAAACCCTTACGAGCCTAGCGCGGCGCACATCCTTCCCCCCGGTTGTCGATGGGTGGTTCGGCAAACGATTACATGTAGTAGTCCGCCGCCTTATCCCCAACGTGACGGTCAATACAGATCCAGTAAAGGTATACAACCCTATCTGGGTACAATGCAAGGCTGTTGGAGACTGGCGTATACCATCAGGGCATTGGTCGTGCGGACTCTATGATGTGCCTGTTGACCAAGCCGAGAACAATGTTCCACCCGCGCCGATTGATAGCCGAAACGACAGCAAACTCGTCACAATATTTGCCATGCGGCGGAATCAGTAACCGCGAGTTGTATAAACGCACTTGCAGTCATCACTGCGCTGATATGGGACGTCAGTCATCCAGGCTAAGACGCCCAGCGTTGCCGCCAGTCGAGTGCAGGCGGAATCTTCCAGAGGACCCCTTTTACACCAAGCTTGAGAACCCGTCAAAGTCGTTGGTCCATCATTCCAACTCTTCGCCATGTGCGGATATATTTTGTTTCAGCACCGTTGCGGCTGCTATGACCGCATCGAATGCCACAGCTCCTGCTGTCATGTCTGGTCTGAACTCAACCGCATCAACCAACCCGGTGCATGGCAGCCCAACGCATTGCATCACCTGCCGTTCGCTCTCCCGGACAAGTGCAGTCCAGGCTGGCACAACACGGGAGTCATTATCCTGTGTACGTGCTGTACCGGATTTTGGCAGAGTTGCTGCCCTTCGAGTTGACCAATGTCAGAAGGGGGCAGGTTGGTTTGAGCACTCTGAACACCAACCAGATGTACGTGTGTGAGCAATTTAGATCCTATCTGATACTTGCCGCTAATGGTACGCAAAAAATAGACAATTCCTCAAACGCCTTGATATGCAGTGCTGGGTCATGCCAAATTTCCTCTGAATGCCAATTCCACCTATACTCTTCCAGTCCAACCTTGGCCGGATTTACGCATCATGGTAACCCTCGCCGCAACGAGGAACCCGCATCCTACGGCGATAGAGCTACCAGCAAAGGCCCTGGCGCCAGTGTACCCGGCAGGGCTGTTGATGATGCCCCCCGCGATGGGAGCCGACGACGGTGAATACCCTGCCCATGCGGACGCCGAGCAACCGCAGGTCCGGGGTCAGAAAGACCAGCGCGGTTGGGAAGATACTCTGGATGCCCGCGGCGGCGATGCCGCAGAAGACGACCCATGCGTAGAGCCCGGCGGGGGAGGTGATGGCGATGAAGCAGAAGACGAGGGCCGAGGCGATGATGGAGGTGGGCATGAAGATGTTTATGGCACCGACCCGGTGCGCCACGTAGCCGGGGACGAGGCGACAGATGATGCCTATGCTGTTAAGGAAGAGCAACAGGTTGAGCGAGTCGGGGTAGGAGAGCGGAGGATTGAGGGCGTGGCGGGAGAAGGCGGCGACATAGAAGAAGGCAAAGTAGACGCCCCACAAGTGAACATGGACAATACGTAATGAACAACACGGGACCCAGACAGACGTCCCCCGCACACGGACCAGTAGCAGGAACAGAAAAAAGGCAGAAATGCGTCGTCCACGCATACACGGTACAGGCAGGGCGGGCATCGAGTCCCCATCACGAACCAAGTACCTAGGTAGCATCGCCGGCGGCTGGAACAACTGCCGCTGTGCAGTCACACGCCTGCAATCTCGGCGGCAAAGAACGCCCACTGGTCTCGCTACTGTACGTACGGAGTGCTTGGTACGGGAGAGAGTCTGCAAGGACTCGCGCCGTTGATCCGCGCCGAAAGCCGGCGCTCCACTTTCGGCCGTGTCGGCGACTGGCCGCCCGGTGCTGGACCTGTGCATCAACCACGAGTGCATGGTCCCTTGGTGTGCAAGTAATGAGTCGACATGCCCTCGAAAATAACTCAACCGTGCTTTCTACTGTGCCATCCATGCGTGGCCATTGCGTTCCGCCGCCATCCCACACTAGACGTCTGCCACGGCTCTGCGTTCCGGGGGGGATAAGTCTCGAAAACGTAGTCCGTACCCTCTTCCGACTCCATGAAATGCGGCGCTTCCCTTCAGGTCTTGCGGGCTTCTCGATTCAACTAGAACCCTTGCCCCTTGCCCCTTGCCCCTATTCGCTACATGCCCGCTTCCAGCGACATGTGCTCTCCAAAAGTCAGGCACTATTCGCTTGCGACCTGCACATGCACAGTTGGCATATACTATCGACATGTCTGTCTGCCACTTGATAGTTAACACCTCACATCACAACCTAGCATTGCCGGTTAGTCCTTCTGACCGTGCACGAACTGTAGAAAGAGACACAACTTACACAATCACCCTCCTGCTTGCCCTGCGGAATCCCCATGTCCTCAAACGTTGCCGGGCCTTTAACCGGCTTGGCTGGCGCGGCGGCTGGCGCGACGGCTGGCGTGGTTACGGGGCTTTGAATGCCCGGGCTGGGCAGGCTCTGGGCGGCTTGTCCAGGGGGCGCACTGCCAGTTCTCCCCGCACCCGGCCTGGGCAGATTCGGCGCCGCCTGGCCCAGACCAGTAGGCACTCTCGGTGGTCTCTGAGGATCCTGTAGGGGTAGCGAGCTCAGCCGTTCCGGCCGACCTGCAGCGCCGGGGACTCTCGAGAAACGCTCGTGGCTCTGAGGCGTCATGCGAGGGTCATGGTGCGGAGGTGCCTCGGAACCGGCGCGTGAGGATGTTCGAGGGCCATAGTCGCGTGCTGGGTCGGCCCCGGCTGGGGGGTATGGGGCCTGCGCCCCTTGTGGGTTTCCGTACGACTGCCTGGGAGGCTGCTTCTGCATCCTGCTGCTAGCTGGATGGCCACTCGGGTATTGCTGGGCGCTCGTCGGCCTTCCCTGCATGTCCTCGCCAGGGTACGGGCGGCCGGTTGCGTTGGCTGGGGCCGGACCGTGATTGTCGTAGCCTGCAGATGCGACTCTGCTTCGTGGCGGAGGCTGTGACGGCGGTTGGAGGCTGCCCGCGCTATGCGATGTCGGCATCGGTCTCGGTCCTGTCTGGGTATTGATGCCAAACGCACTCATCGGCCGATCGGCCTGGGGGCTTTGAGAGGGACGTAGTCCAGAGTTGAAATGTGGACTGGGGGGGCCGCGAACATCATCTTCCGGATACGGCGCTGTGGAGCGAGGGCGGCTCACATTGAGCGGTGCTGGCTTGCCATCATCAGGATAAGGCGCCGCAGACTGTGGTCGCATGGGTTGCACTCCAGCACCATCCAGTCTGACGTTGAAGGCCGGTTGTCGATCCGAGCCCACCACGGATGCCCTCGACGGGTCCGGGAAGGTGGCGTGTTCCGACACGATCGTCGGTCTGATCCCTGGCGACGGCTGGGGCGAGACGCGGGGAGACGCCGTTGCCGACGATGGCTTGACCAGTGGCTTCGGCGCGTATCCAGCAGGGCCGTCATCGATGGGAGTGGGCGGGCCGCTGCCCTCGTTCAGTGTTGGCATTTGCTGCGGCTGCTTGAATCGCTCAGGCCGCTTTCCCCTTTGGGATCCGTGCTGCGACTTGATACGCGTGAGCGTCGTCGTCTCGTGGTCCGTCTTAGAAAGGCTCCTATCCTGGCTGAGCGATTCCAGACGACCCGTTGCATCCTTGTTGCCGTGGTCGGCCGCGAGCTGGTACCATCTCCGTGCGTTTGGGATGCTCTTGTTGACGTGGATGCCAATCTCGTAGTAGTAGCCCATGGCAAACTCCCCAGTCGGCAGCTTCGCCGCCGCGGCCTCTTGCGCATACCTGAAGGCCAGCTCCTCGTTCTTCTTGAACACCCCCTCGTAGCCGAAAAGAAACCAACGGCTGACTCCCAATGCCGCCTCCGGAAGACCTTGCTTAGCCGCCAGCCCATAGTAGTGCAGCGAGTAGGACGGGTTAAACTCGCAGCCAAGCTGACATAGCTCGTACGCCTGGCCCACTTTAAGTTGAGCCTTTGCGAAGCCCAGGTACGCAGCCTTCTCGACATACATCTTGGCTGTCTCCAGGTTATACGCCAAGAGTCCGTCGGGGATGGTGATGTCGGGAAGATCGCGGCCGACCAGCATGCCGTAGACATAGGAGCCTTGCGGCGCATCCTCGTCAGCGCCGTCAGCCGCGGCCTGAATGCGCTCCAGTCCCCTGGGGTAGTCCTTTGTCTCGCCATGCTGGCCGAGCAGACTCATCATGCCCATTCGGTACAGGGCAGCCGAGTCTTTCAGGCTCATGCCCCTGTAGTAATGCTCCTTGGCCTTGGACATGTCGTTGGATTGCTCGAACAGCATGCCCATGCGGTATTCGGACCGCGCGTTGCCCAGCTCCGCCGCCCGTTTATACCCACTATAAGCCTCACGCTTATCCACTCGGTTGCCAAACTTGCCAAACTCGAGCCATTTGGATCGTATATACAACGCGTCAGGGTGTTCCTGGCGTGCCAGGTAGGTGACGATGTTCAGGGCGTCTACGCGCAGCTCATGCTCGATGCGCGGCGTTGCCGGTCTGGCCTTGTCGGAGGGCTCCCGGGCGGCGGCGTCCATGGCAACCTCGGCCCAGGTGAGGACATCGCGAGCCCAGCTTATCTGCATGGTGACATTTTGGGAGTGCAGCACATGCTTGCGCGCATTCCACAGGATTTCCTCCTTTGCATCATCAGCAGGGGGCACGTTATCGCCCGTGACCTTGGGGAAAGGAGAGAAGGATGGCGCATCCCAGCCCATGATGTCGAGCTTCTGAGTCCGTGTGTCGTTATTCTGATATGCTCTAATGTCGACCTCGGCGTCGGCGGCGGGGCCCAGTTGCGGTCGGGACGAAGGCTCGGCGGCCTGGTCGGCCCCGGGGGCCGTATAAGTCGAGAGGGATGGATCTCGGTCGTGGCGGAATGCGGCGTCGCTATTGTTTCGCTGTTCGCTGTCTCGGGCCTCCAGTTCCATGCGCTGGAGGTCGTCTTGCATGTTCTGAGGCACCTGAGGAGTCACCCTAGAAATGGATGCAACGAGAAGTCGTCAGCGTCAAGCCCCACCATGGGAGCCGTACAATCCAATCCACCAACGCGCAGTCGTGGGTGACCGGGCTGAGGGAAGAGGGGAGGGGCCTGACGGCGGGCAAGAGGGAAATATCCAGAGACGAGGGCAGGCTTGCTCACCTTTGCGGGGAGGGTGCAACGACCTCGGGCAGGTAATAGTCATCGACGCCGCCAGGAACAAAAGTCGCACCAAATTGAGGCATGTCGGTGGATAGGGAAAGGGAGAGGGAGGGAGATGTGGATGTGGATGTGGATTGGGCCCGACTGTCTGTGAGTGCAGAAGAGCAGGGCTGTCAGCTAAGGCTCGTCTTTGGGCAACAAGGCTGCAGTAGCAGCAAGGCTCGCGTTCTAGGCCGCGCCGTAGTTTGCGCTGAGGACGGCTTGCGCAATTCAGAGCTCGCACGCACGAGCAGGACGAGCGGGACGAGCAGGCGGGCGCTAGGATTACCTCTGTGCTGTCAAAATCGAGAGGCAGACGGGCAGACGGCGGACGCGGTGCGAGAGAGAACGAGACAGACAGGACAGAGTGCCAGAACCACCACGGGAGGGCCAGGTGGAGAGGGTCTCCGACAGAGCCTCAGGTCGTCCAGAGAGACCAGCAGGGGTTATGGGGTGGCGATGCGGTGCCAGGAGGTTTGTGGCCGTGGAGAGGGGGCAATGCAGCTCAGCAGCCAACGTCAGATCTCGCAGCTTGGGCTGGTTTTAGGGGGGATCCAATCCGTTCGTTATTGGGTCTGCGGCGCGGCATGCAGAGCGGGCGGGCACCAGGGTCGACTCCTCGCTGCTGCGTCTCCTGAAGCAGGGTCCTGGATGAGGCCGAACGACCAGTCAACAGCAGTCGATTTGGGCGTTGGCGGGTGGTGGTTTGTTTTAGTAGTGACGGCCAGACGATGACATGGGAGAAACGCGCGCAGTTACGTGCTGGTGGTGACGAGCCAACCCGGGCATTGCATGCTGGAGTTGGTGGTTGGTGGCTGGCGGGACGGATCCAAGTCGGGCAGTGCAGCGCCTGGACGGCACCGCGCTCGTCGAGCTCCCTATAGTGACCCAGCAAGCCCAGATTGGGTGTCTGGGTAATAATAATTAGGAGGTCCGTACTGCGTAGGTGATGCCCAAGGCCATCCGTACTCCCTATTTGTCCGTGTGGTTGCCTTCTCGTCAGTCGTCAGTCGGGGCGGCCTTGCTTCCAATCGGTACATTTCCGTCCAGGGTAGTAATGGTCGTCCATCTGCCAGCCCTTTGTCTCCGTCTGTTTGTCTGTCTCTTGTTCTCTCATTCTCTCATTCACACGCGCTTCCTTCCTCTGTCGACGAGGAAGAAGCCGTGCACGCATGCTAGGCATGAACGCAAGCAGTGTGCGTGCACTGGTCGCACCGCACCGCATCGTCCCAAGGCTCCATTACTCGCAAGCTCTGTCAAGCAGCCACAACCCACTCCTCAGGACTGAGGGTATCATTCCGTCCGCAAGGCAGAGGTGGACAGGGAGGAGTTTGCACTTACACGACGCGCCGCTCACTCCCCGAAAGTCCCGCGTCATCTTGGGACGACGGCGGCGCTGGGCAATGCCGCCGTTGCTTTGTATGAAAAAGCCCAGGCACCAATGGTATCGACCGCTCCTCCGTGTAGGATATTCAGAGTAGGGCTTGGATCCACGTCCACCACAGGCGGCTGGTTGACAGAGGTTTGAGAGGGCGCGGATATATTCGTGGATTATGTGTGACGAGAGTAGCGAAGATGGGGTTCCGTGCCATTTATGAAGTGGCTATGATCTTGTTTTGTTGTCGAGTTCGGTTGATTGCTGCTGCTCGACGTTGGCCCAACACGCATGGCCACGGGAAGGCTCGAGCGGTACGAAGTATGTTTTCAGACAAGCAAGGGCCGGTCCAATGAATGAACAGATCAACGCCCTCAAGGAGTGGAGGCTTCCTGGAAGGCATCCGGATCGATAATAAGGCAAGTCGGAACATACACTGCACCTAATCACTGCATCCTGCCTCTAACTCTCTTCGACTCCCCGACGCCGTCTTACCCGTTCTGGTGTCGCCAGCTGGCTCCTGATTGCCCAGGCGGTAGCGGAACAGGACCAACACGTAGACGAACGGGCTGACGGTGGCATCCATGAACGTACCTGATGGAATGGCGCATTGCGCGGCGCAATTTAGGCGCGTCAATAGCCACAGCCCCCGCCCCAAGCCGCCATTTTTGTGCTATAATTGGCGTCGGATGGGGTGTCAGCTATGGGGATTCCTACTTGGTATTACGAAGCAATATTAATACATTGCAATAGGCCAGTGTCCTGCGGACGGCGAGCCATTCAAGAAACGTAGCCGCAGGCCATGGCGAGATTCTCCCATTTTTGCCCCGGACTTGCAAGCCAGAGCCAGCATTATCGAGTAGTCACCCACCACCGCTGCAACGTACGTAAGTTGCCGTGGCAAGCACCGCGACATGCCAACAACCCACGAGTCGTAGCAAGCCACATGTGCGTTGCCACGCCGGCCCACTAGTCTATACACCTTGCCTTACACACTTGCTCATCCATTCTCTGCCTTGGGTTTCTCACTTCCTTCCCAGATTCCATGTCAGATGTCAGCACAGCGTCAACATCCGCCTCACGCACCTCTTGCGCTCGGTTTGACGTTTGGGTCGTTGGCAGGACTCGCTCGATTAGGCATGTCGTGTAGATTCCCGCCTACATTAGGCTCACAAACACGACAGAGAGCCGTTCTACTGAATCATATGGACAAATTATTTCCTTCAATGCATTAAAAGCGTGATGGATTGTAATTTGTGATGCTCGCGTAGAGGAAAACGAGACAAAGGTTGTCAAGGCTCTGGCACTTCCTTGAAGTCGTATATATATACTATACTACATGAACGGGTCGCGAGGTTGATGTCTACAGGGTAGGCGCTCTGGCCAACGCCGATTACATAACCATACCTCTGGCTAGCATGGATCGAGGTGTCCCGTGCAGTCGAGCCCTCGCGTCACCATCAGCCTAGTCGTTGACTCGCGAGGGCTTCAATAAACTCTCCGATCAACGCCGCTCAACAGCTCTCCACTAACGTCCACTCGACGAACCTCAACGCTCCACCCTCCAAGCCCCCTCATCGGCGCTGTCTCCCCGTCGACCTCTTCGGCCAGGACCTGTCCTTTACCATGGCAGACCGAAACCTCTCCCAGATCCTGGCGCAGCTCAAGCATTCCCCGTCGATGAGCTACCTCGAAGCCAACACCCTCCTCTCCAAGGCCAAGCTCGCTCTTCTCAAGCTCAATGCTCTCACACCGACGCCCTCAGCCCCGTCCGATCTCCTGACCCTCGCCCGAGAGACGTACGAGCAGGGTGCCCTCTTCGCCATCCGCGCCCGGAACCCAGATGCCTTCACCCGCTATGTCCAGCAGCTCCAGCCCTTTTACGAGCTGCCTTCCGCAAGACTGGCCCCCAACTTTCCCGAGCGCAACAAGGTCACAGGCTTGAGCCTGCTCCTTCTCCTGACGCAGGGTCGTTACGCAGAGTTCCACTCTGAGCTCGAGAGCCTCGCCAACAGAGACGGTGGGGGTAGCGCTGGCGATGTGGAGGGCGATCGCTATCTTGGTTATCCCATCAAGTTGGAGAGATGGTTGATGGAGGGCAGCTACGACCGAGTGTGGAAGGCCATGAAGAGCAGCGAGGTGCCCTGCGACGAATACAGCGTCTTTTCAGAGGTAAGCAGAGACGACATGGTCGTTCGCCGGCTCAACGAGGTGCCCATCACTAACTCTGCTTCTTTCCTTTCCAGATCCTGAAGAACCAGATCCGCTCGGAAATTGCCAGCAGCAGCGAACGGGCGTATCCCAGTCTGCCCATCAGCTCCACAAAGTCCCTCCTGTTCCTCAACTCCGAAGGAGACGTAATCCAGTTTGCTAAACACCGGGGCTGGGCTGTCAAGGATGGCCACATCTTCTTCCCTGACACTGCCGAGACCGGCGAAGATGGCGCCCAGAGCAAGGATACCAGCCAGATGGTGATAGAAAACACGCTGGGCTACGCTCGAGAGCTGGAGACTATTGTATAGGAGGAGCAGGGGTCAAAGCCATTGCAATCATCTCCATCCACGATGTACGACTAGATTTAAAGGTAGACGGCGTTGGAMGCTCCATCCGCCCCTGCCGGCAACAAACCACAAATTGTACTTTTGAAACGTGGACTCGTTTTGTGCTCCTGCGTGAATGAGGCTAGAGACATGTCAACGGGTCCCCGCTCTCCCGCCCGAAGGCCCGCAACTGACATGTTTTCCCCTGCTTCTCCTGCTTCTAATATCCGTTTTCACTGCGCCTGTACTGGCCTATGGTTACCGATACAACGACAACAGCCAGCCCTCCCATGTCATTACTCATCTAAGCGAACAACTTCAACCCGCTGCCATGCTTGCCAATCTCGCATACCTCGCACACCTTGCATACAGTTCCCTTGTACTTGGAGTGGTATTTGGATCCGTCAAAGGCGCACTCCTCGTACGAGGTGCCGCTGTAGATGGGGGTGTGACTGGCGGCACACACCTCAAACTCAGCAAACTGGTCAAACTCGATGTCGACGGCGTCATTGGGGTTCCGCTCGCATTGAGCCTTCGTCCTCCTGGCCTAAGGAGGGGCAAGTCCGTAAGTAGGATGTCGCCGGCATAGGGGTGGAGGTCGCAATCAACTCACATTCTCAATAATCTTGCTGGATCCACCATTGGCAATGATGCGGTTGGCGAAGCTCAGAGCTGAATTGTAGTTCTTGTTCCTCACGGCTAGTTGCATGGCACTCAACAAAGCCAGCTGTCTGTGAGGCACCTCGATCTTGGGAATCGTAAAGTACGCTGACAGTTCCAGACTCCTCTTGAGCTTAGCTGGATCTTGAGCCACAGCGTCTGGGGCGCCAAGTGTTCTTCGGGTAAGCTCAATGCCCATGGCCACCGCGTACTCGCTTGCCGACGTAACAAGCTTCTTGGCCTCTGCCACCTCGCCTTCGCTTGATACGGCGTTGACGAGGATGGTGTGCAAGATACCCTTGAACAGCTTGATGCCGTCTTCCAGTTTGTTTGCCTTCATGGAGTCGTATCCCTTTTGCAGGTCGTTGGCCGCGAGGTGCTCAAGGTCTCGGGGAATAATAGGAAGCACTTGTCGGGGATCTGTCTCGTCAACAATACGACGGACATAGTTGATCAGAGGTGGCAAGCCGGACGAAGCAGGCAGGAAGGTCTTGGAGCCTTGGTAAACCTCCAAAAACCGTGGCTTTAGAGGAGCAAAGTTGACGGCACCGACTTGACGGTTCAAGAGCTGCATGGCAGTCTCGAACGAACCACCCGCAACGTGGTCCACTGCCAGAGGTGAGTTTCGCGCCCAAAGATCGGCTTCGCTGCTGCCAGCCCCGCCAGCGTCGGCACTGTCGACATTGACGAAGTCGCTGTCGGCTTCGGGCACATCATCATCACCCATATCCCAGCCTGCCACATCTTCGTCCTCCTCCGCGGCCAACGCGCCGTTTCGTTTCGCTGCGGCGTCAATTTCCATGCCATCTTCCGTGCCCGGTCCATCAGCACCTGCGGGTTCGTCTTCGAGCGACAAGCCTTCCACCTGTCCGAGTAGAGCCTTCTCAAAAAAGGACTGAGAATTCGCCTTGGTGGGCCAGTTACCCTTGAACGTTGGCACAACCGGCTTCGGCGGTGCTAAAGGCACCCCCAGCGTCGGCATGGTGAGCTGGTCCTCGGTCACACCGGTAGCCTCCAATATGGCCTGGCACTCCTCGTCAAGGCCGTGAGACTTAGCCGTCATATATGCCAGAGGATCTGTTCAAAATTAGCAGTGCTCCCGTGAAGGAACACGAGAGAAAAAACCCACAAAGGTCAATTTCCTTGAACATCTGGACACGGTCTTCAACTTCGCCGAGGTACAAAGCATTGTGGAACCGCGAGGTAAAGTCTCCACGGTGCTCGGCAATCTTCGCCATCCTGGCAAGCTTGGAGTGATCGCCAGTGGCAAGATACAGAAACGACAGCTTGTCAAACTGCTTGAGCTTCTGGTAGCACATCTCCACAATCTGGTGGTTGCCATGAGCCAATGCTTCGGTGCTCAATCGGGTCCAAAACTTGGGCTTGTCCAACTCCTTTGCCATCTCCACGGCAACTTCGAGGTTGCCGCATTCAATGGCCAGGTCGAAACGAGTGGTTGGATCCTGCACAAACTGCAAAGCAATTTCACGATAGCCCTTCTTCTGCAAATACGAGATGATCGACTGGCCCACAAGGCTCGAGGTGCGGATAATGTGAAGCATCTCTTCGTAGTTCCTCTTGACAAGAGCAAGCTTGAAGCGGTACTCAGTGGGGTCGATTTGCAGGATTCGGGGCTTCGCAGCTCGGTCGAGGCAATAGACGTTGCGACCTTTCACCCGCACCAGGTAAACGGTCTGATCCAGAGTCCGGACAATGCCGTTGTCGCCATTGAGAAGGGTGTACTTGACGTGGTTCAAAGTCGAGTACAAGAGGACGCCTGCATCATCCCACGTCGCGCTCTTGATGCGGATTGTCTCGTGCAAAGCACTGACTTGCTCAAGCGTTTTCGTGACAATTGTCACATTGTGCTTGCTGAGGAGCGCAGCGTAGAGGCCATCGTTGGACCAAACGACATACTTGACGCCGTTAACAGACAACTCAGCAGTGCTCTTCTTCTGCTGTATGTCATAGAGATGCACCGCGGTTGGCGTAATTATGAGAAGGTTACCGGTTCCGCCAAAGTATATATCGGTGGTTCCAGTCGGCGGCTTGAAGGAGCGGGTCGTGTTGTTCGACAAGTCCTTGATGTCGATGGTTTGGTTAGACGTATCAAGCACGGCAAAGCGGTTTCTTGCCACGAAGATAGCCGAGGTTCCAGAACCCCGTTTCGACTCGGTTGGTTCGACGGCCCCGGAGCCGTCCTTGGGAAGGTTCACCAGTTCGTAAGAACCGCCGTCGGCTGGCGTCGTAACCAGGACAGATCTCTCTGCAGGGTTGTATGACAGGGTACGGGGGGTGATCCAGGCGCTGCCGAGTTTCTTCAGGGACAGCAGTGTCGGGCTCTCTGAGTTCTTCTGGAAATCGTAGGACTTGACATGCTTCTCCTTGTTTATGTAGAAGAGAACGTTTTGGTGAATGGCAGAGGCAGGACGCTCACGTTCCAGCTTGAAAACCATGACTCCGTTATCGTGGCCGGCGGCAAACAGATTGATCTCGGGGTGGGCAGCGATGACCCAGAATCGGTCGTTTTCCCGCTTAAAGGACTGGACTGCGGTTCTCTTGTTCAGGTCCCACACGCGGATGGTCTTGTCTTCACCGGCCGACAAGATCAAGTCTTGATGCGGGTGAAACAGACAGCCAGAGGCATTATGAAAATGCCCTCTGCAAGTGTCGACCTCCCAAGCCTTGGTCTCGCTCATGCGCCAGAGCTTGACCAGGCGATCATCACCGGCAGACACTATCAGAGGCATGGTCGGGTGGAAAGCCACCCAGTTGACGCCACGATCGTGGCCTTCCAACACGAATTTGACGACAGCGTCTGTGTTACCAAACATATCAGCCTGGTTCTGGTTGGAGCGGGCCATCTGATCTTCGAAGCTCATCGAGGTCGGCGCCGAGTGTTTCTTTCGGAGACCGGATATGTCCCAGACGCGGACGGACTGGTCTAGCGAAGCGGAGACGACGAGATCCTCCTTCGGGTGGAACTGGGCACACATGGTATAGTGGTTGTGGCCTGTCATTGTACAGACTTATGGACAGTAAGCATTGATTGCTACGGATGGCGTGTTTGGGCAACGTACTCAATGAGCGGTTCTGCCAGTTCCATATCCGAATGGTCTGRTCATCGGAAGACGAGAGAATCCACGGCAGCTCGTGGTGGAAGAAGACCGTCCGAACATAGTCGAGATGCCCGTTCAAGGTGAAGAGGCAGCGTCGAGTCTGGTACGACCAGACCTTGATCTTGTAATCATCGCCACCAGACACGAAGAGCGGCTGGGTCTTGTGAAAGTCGACGCCTCGAACGGGCCCGTCGTGTTCCTCAAATCTATCAATCAGTGTGCCCATTCGGTAGTCCCAAAGCTGGATGGTGGACGAATAAAGCGACACCAGGATCCATGGTCTGCCAGGTTCGTCAGCCATCAAGCGCCACAGTAAGTCGCGGTCCAGGGCCGGTAAGCTACCTCTTGGGGTGGAAAGCAATCCCTTTCGCTCTCGACGATTTCGATTCGAACTAGATCGCTGTAAGCTCATTGTCCACGGATGGTCCTTGATCGTCCGGCGCACCTTGGTCAACATGCCCGGGGAGGACTGCATTTTGGCGGGGAGGTTAAGCCGCAGCTTCGTGCGTCAGGGGGACGTGACGCGGGCCAGAGCTAGGCAGCTCGAGGTTCGACAGAGAGGTGTGCTGGACAGCTTGCGAGGATGTTGCGGTTGTCGCGAGCTGGCCAGCTGGTCAGCATCAAAAGGGGTGAAGGAGGGAATGTTGTGCTGGCTGCTTTGGACGGGTGCTGTGCTGGCCTGACCCCTGGCTCGCAAGCAATTGAGCATCGTGTCCATCCCGTCCCAATTGTGGCCTCCAGCCGCCGCAATATTGTTCCGCCGCACCTCCAGCACTCACCGCCCAGCCCCCGGGGGAGACCCCACTACTGATCTGATTCTGCCGCCGTTCATGCTGTAAGCCTGTCTCTGGACCTCCTAGCGCTAAGCCCAATTGGGGCAGCTTTGGTGCGATGTGTTCATAAAGCACAATGCGTTGCGTCGGCAAAGAAGGGCCACCGAGATAAAAACACACGGCATGAGTTAGGGAAGCATACTGGATTCGAAACCGTCGGATCACGGCGCAAGTACACATTCAGCCCTGAGCGATCGATCGGCTGTGAGCTCCGGCGCTCCCTCCACGATATATCTCGAGCCAGCCCTATCGCCTGCTGTGAAGCTTCTCCAGTCGGCCATGATACGTCTTTCCAACCTGCCATGGGGCATGGCCTTGGCCCTCACGGCGGCCTTGCAGGCCACGGCCGCCTCATCCGTCAATGTAGGCATGAAAGCGGCCTTCTCGGCGGGACCGTATCTGCTGGAGCTCCTGTATGTCGCCAACGTTGATTCCCTAATGCACCTTATTTTGTGGATGGATGCTGAGTGTAAGCCAGTGAAACTGCAGCAGGAGAGAATTCGACGGCATATTTCCCGCTTCTTGACCGAATTGCTACCGGGCACTTTGCTTCAGCCTCGTCTGATGCTGCCTTGTACAATACGTTCTTGGACGTGCTTCGAGAGGACGGCCACATTTCGAACCCCGAGGCGCTCTCCACATTCAATCTTGCCTTATCCTTGCGGTCGGCAGCTCCGCGGATCGAGGCACACTACCAGTATTACTCGACAGCGGTTGAACCTGCTCTTGCAGATTTCGACTGTCAGGACTGGGTTTTGTTCGAAGGGAAGCAATACTGCACGCCGGCGTTAGATATAGTCGTTAAAGACGGGCTATTCGCCTCGTGAGTGTAGCCCCAATTGGCATCAAATCATCAACCTGACCGTACATACAGCGAAGTCTCAACTCTCCCCTTCGATCGCACTCTGGGAGCTGGTAGGGAAGCAGTTCTTTACACCGATCCTACATCAGACACTTTCGGAGAGTACCACAAGGTTATTTCCAAGGCAGCTCGTGCTCTGGCATTAAAGTACCGAGTGCGTTATCGTCGACGCAACGCGAAAACCACCCAGGCGTTACCTGTCAGCGGCTATGGGGTCGAATTGGCCCTGAAACGGACGGATTACATTGTCATTGACGACAGAGAAGCTACCCAGGATTCCGCGCAGAAACCTTTGGCATCAGGAGCAATTCTCAATGGAGAGGACGAGGAAGTTGCGGATCTTCGACCACTGTCTACGTCGGAGCTTGCTTCTCTGGGCATGAAGACGGCGTCCTTTATTCAAGGAAGCGACAATCCCTTCGAAACGCTTGTCAAGTTGACGCAGGACTTCGCCAGGTTTTCTGCGTCTATCGCTGCCCACAATGTCTCCAAAGACTTTGTCACCGAGTACGGGCAGAACAAGGTGCAGATGGGGCGGGGCGGGATCAACTTATTGTGGATGAATGGCATCCAGCTCATTGAACGGCAAATAGAACCTTTTGCCTTGGTTGAGATGCTCCGCCGCGAGAGAAGACTCATTAGCGGTGTTCGGGATCTGGGCCTCAGTGGCAAGCATGCTGTCTCCCTCCTCGGACACAGTGCTATTTCTGCAGCCAAAGGCGACGTTGGGCCTGTGAGATATGACTGGACAGATCGATTAGAGGACGGCAGAGTCATAATTTGGCTAAACGACCTTGAGGAAGATTCGCGGTATGAGAAGTACCCCAAAACTTTAACTTCGGTATGTTGTGCAACCTGGCCGGTCAGGAGAGTCCCCAACACTGACATGTAAGTAGTTGCTGCAACGCGCCTATCCTGGTCAGATGCCGCCGATCGGCCGGAACATTTTCAATCTTCTCGTCCCCGCAGATCTTTCGAACGCCGAGGACTTGGCATTTGTCTCCCAGGTTGTGTCTATTATGAACCGAGGCATCCCTATACGATTCGGGTTGGTCCCGTTGACATCAACCGCTGAATCCACCGCGCAGGCCAAATTACTATACTATTTGGCCGAAAAGCATGGCCCAGAGGCTCTTATAGCCTACGTTCAGGGGTTGAGCGAGAAAACTCAGACAGTGGCCGACGAGAAACTCTTCACAAACGTCATCGCAGCTCGAGAATTGCCCTCAGACTCCCAGGATATGTCATTCCAGGAGGTTCTTGAAGCAGAATTTTATAAAGAGCAAACGAAGCTTGCTCGTCGGTGGGTTGAGAGGTTGAAGGCAGACACGCTGATTCGACCACTCTTCATAAATGGCATTGTCATCCCACGCGACAAGAACTGGATGAAGACAATGAGCATGAGGATTGACGAAGACCTTCAAGTTATTCAGAAAGGAATCTTCCATGGGATACTGGATGAAGAGACGTGGATTCCGGGAACCTTTCTTGAGGGCGCGGCCGCTAGACGTAATGTGTACATCGCACTTGATGATGACAAGGCTCTTCGAATGTTGGACGTCGGCAAGATTTACAACGATCATGCCGATTTATTTCGCCAAATTCCGCTTCTCGAGTCATATTCGGATTCAACAAAGGAGAACTGGGCAGTTATGACGGTTCTCGCCGATATGACGACTGACGATGGCCTGCAACTGGTACTATCTGCCCTGGAGTTTCAACGAAACAATCCCGGCGTCCACCTAGAATTCGTCCACAACCCGGAGGACTCTACGGCGGCCTCGCAAGTGAACGCGGCCTTCAAGGCGGACATGGAGACACTTGGAAGCATTGAAACCAAGGACAAGTTGAGCAAAATCGCAGAGGCAGCCAAAGACTTTTTGGACGATGAGGACTATGCTGCGGCTTTGACCTCACTTCTCACCATGGCCAATATCAATTCGGGCACGAAAATGGTGATACTAAATGGCCGCGTTGTCGGACCCATTCCGGGAAACGCATCATTCACGGCGGACGACTTCCAGCAATTCTTCGAATTCGAGCAAAACCGTCGAATCCTTCCAGTATACGCTGCCATGGGGGACCTCGGTTTGGGCGACAAGCTTTCTAGTGCTATCGCGGCAGCCAAAGCTACGTCTATCACTGCTCTTTCGACAATCTCTGATCTCCCGGAAGGAATCTTTGAATCAGCACCGGCCATTCGTTCCACCCTCTATGATTCGTGGAATTCAAGTCATACTGCAATCGAGATCGGAGATCCCGAGACTGCTAGCATTCACATCGCGGGACTGTTGGATCCCGTCAGCGAGAGAGGCCAACGGTGGGCACCCATTCTCAAAGTCTTGTCAGAACTAGACGGGGTCTATGTCAAGCTCATATTGAACCCCCTGGAGAAGATCGAAGAGCTCCCAGTGAAGCGGTTCTTCAGATACGTCATAGAATCAAAACCCTCTTTCGACGAGAGTGGACAGATCAGAGAGCTGAAAGCAGCGTTCAAAGGCCTGCCATCGGAAGCATTGTTGACGGCTGGCATGGATGTTCCGCCCGCATGGCTCGTTGCGCCAAAAGAGTCTACCCATGATCTTGACAACATCAAGCTAAGCTCTACCAAGTCTGACGTTGATGCGACGTACGAGCTGGAGCACATACTCATCGAAGGCCACTCAAGAGAAGGCCAGGGAGCCCCTCGAGGTGCTCAACTGGTGCTAGCGACAGAGAAAGATCCTCTCCTCACGGATACAATCGTCATGTCGAACCTCGGCTTTTTCCAATTTAAAGCGAATCCTGGGTTCTACAACATCCAGCTAAAAGAGGGACGGACTGCCGATATATACGCAATCGAGAGTATCGGTGCTCAAGGGTGGGAAGCCGTGCCCGGCGACGAGGGGACCGGGCTGGCATTGATGAACTTCCAAGGCACGACGTTGTACCCTCGCCTTAAAAGGAGATCTGGGATGGAGAAAGAAGATGTCTTGGAAAAGGCTGACGGGTCGTCTGGCGACAGTCTTGTCACTAAGGGCTTGAAATTTGCCGGACTGTTTGGCGGGTCCAAAACCAAGTCGGTGTCGGCGCAAGAGCACGCTGAGATCAACATCTTTTCCGTGGCCAGCGGGCATCTGTACGAAAGGATGCTCAACATCATGATGGTGTCTGTGATGCGCAACACCAAACATAGCGTCAAGTTCTGGTTCATTGAGCAGTTCCTCTCGCCATCGTTCAAGGAGTTTATCCCGCACATGGCAGAGGAATACGGGTTCAAGTACGAGATGGTGACGTACAAGTGGCCACACTGGCTGCGGCAGCAAAAAGAAAAGCAACGTGAGATCTGGGGGTATAAGATCTTGTTCCTCGACGTCCTCTTCCCGCTGTCACTCGACAAGGTCATTTTCGTCGACGCGGACCAGGTTGTGCGGACAGACATGATGGACCTGGCCAACTTGGACCTTGAAGGCGCGCCATATGGGTTCACGCCCATGTGCGACTCTCGCACCGAAATGGAAGGCTTCCGCTTCTGGAAACAGGGCTACTGGGCGGGCTACCTGCGCGGCCTGCCGTATCACATCTCGGCCCTCTACGTCGTCGACCTGCGCCGCTTCCGCGAACTCGCCGCTGGCGATAGGCTGCGGCAACATTACCACTCTCTATCTGCGGACCCAGCAAGTCTGTCCAACCTGGACCAGGACCTTCCAAACCACATGCAATTCCAGATCCCCATCCACAGCCTGCCACAGGAGTGGCTGTGGTGCGAGACGTGGTGCAGCGATGAGAGCCTCGCAAGTGCGCGCACCATTGACCTATGCAACAACCCACAGACGAAAGAGCCCAAGCTTGACCGCGCGAGAAGGCAAGTCCCCGAGTGGACCGCCTACGACGACGAGATTGCCGCGCTGGACAGAAAGCGAAGGCAGCMGCAGCAGAATACTGGCGGGGATACCGAGTCTGCTGGAAGTCCTGCTGGTGGTGAACAAAAGGCAATGGAGGAGGCGAAGCAGCGCGAGGTCAACACCAAGAGCCGCAGATGGGATGAGGGAGGAGGAAATGTTCATACGATGGACGAGCTGTGAGAGTATCAACCAGTGCTTGGCTTCTAGCAACCATATTGCACATGTTATGTTTCTGCAACTCGGACCGACTCTAGACAGCGTGAATGCCGTGCAGCAACTCAAGCCATCCAACGCGTTTGCGCCCGTGTATCGAATCCTTTCTGTTTCACGGCCCACGGCTGCAACCGCTAGCTAGGTTCCTGGATAGATCGACGCTGCAATACATTTGTGCCGTCTTTTTGCTGCGAGTGTGTTGGTACTGGAAAGACGGAGCCAGTAGGATTTCTAGAATTGCTTGTTTTCGATTGTTCATTCTGTTCAGATGGAATCATTCCCGTATATCAGAGCCGAAATTCGCAGTCATTGTTACACGGCCTCTGAAACCCAAGGAGCGAGCACAACATACCCTTAGTACCCATCCATCTCTGCCGAGAGCAGAAGCCTTAGTAATATTGGCTCTGTCCTCTTCAAAAGAGAGTTGCGTAAGCTCAAGTCCGTGTTGCTCCTTGACTGTTGCCCCTGACCAAGAACTCTCTTGCTAAAACGCATCCATGCTGGGATGGCCACGAGGGCAAGAAAATCATATGTTGAAAGAAGAAAGAGAGCCTAGTAAGCATAAAACACCGATTGAGAAATGAGAAAACTCAGCCGTCAACGCCTCATGTATGTGGTATAAAATCGAGTCTAGTCTCAACCAGGCGGCTTTTCCTCGCATAACTAATTCGGACTCATGGGCAGCGCAAAGGGACACGACTCGCTCCGCGAATGGATGACGCGCGAAGCTCGGCAGGCCAAAGTCGTGGTTACGCAGAGGAGAAGAGAAAACGAAATTGCGGTCGAGGTCTGTCCCTCTGCGTGGCATAAAGTCGACGAAGGTAGAAAATGGCGGATATCAACAAAGCCACGGTGTCGAGAACAGACGGGACAAAACATCCTTTCTTGGCCCCCGATAGCAATGCGCAACAACCAAGGACGCCAGATASCCAAGGTGGCATCAGGAACAAGCCCGTTATGGCTGGCTGGSCTCGTGTTCCTCTCGGATAGCGGTCATGGACGACCCTGGAACTCCGCCCGCGAGTGATGGCTGACTAGGTGGTGGCATCGCGGTTTGTTGGCTTTGCCCAGTCGCCGATGGCGCACTGCCAGGTGCTGAGGCCGCGCTGGTCATGTTTTGATTGGTAAGCTGCGCTGGGTTGATTGCACCATCGCCATTGGCATTATTAAGCTTGGCGCTGGAGTTGGAGTTGGACGAGGGGGCTGGCGAAGCTGATTTCTTGCTCTGCGAGTCGCCGTTTCCGTTGTTGCCTCCCCTCGATGAGTTGCGAGGTGAAACGCGGCCAGTCTGGGGGCTCAGCGTCAGCTAATCGCTGCCCACATCCAGGTCGCCATCAGGAGGGCTCCTTACCTGCTTTGCCCAGCGAAGACCGCAACTATTGCATAGATCTCTCTGCCCGCTAGGTCCTCTCCGCCACTCGGGGGTGTTCCTCGTATGGCAATTGGCGCAATCCCTCACCATGTTGCCGACACCCTTTCTCCGTTTCCTCTTCTTCTTGTTGGACAGGAGCCCACCAAGCTCCTCTGCGAGAATTCGGTTAACCTTCTCCATCTGTCTCAGCTCGAATTGCCAGCTTGAACACTTTGTTGTCCGAAGTTCATCGAAAATGTTCTCCTCCGAAGCCAACGCTGCGTCTTGGCTTCCCGGCATCAACGCTCCGCTAGCTGGCTGCGATACTTGTCCACCACCCGGCTGACTTCCTTGCGTGTGCAGATTGGTCCTGGGCGTCACAGAAACTGCTCTGTTTCCAGCTGCGCTGGCAGGAGCGATACCGCGTGACGATGCCTTGAGCAGCTTCGTCTGGGCAAGCAAGAACGAAGGCTTTTGGCCTTCAGAGGCATCGCCGGGATATAGAATCGTTTGGGCCTGTAGGCCCTGGCCCCGGCCGTTCTGGACTTCATGCTTGCATGTGACGATCTTGCCCCTCCTGGCCTTCTCGATGGCCCTGCCAAGCTCAGGCCGTGACTCTTTGCGCATCAGGTCCTGGATACTTGTGCCCACCAATGACTCCGGTTGCAGGTCGAGAAGCGATCTGACATTGGACGAGACAAAGAGGAACATGCCGGACGTTGACAGTTTAGTCCAGAGCTCACTGTCGCCGATGCCGCCATTTATCTCGAGATTTTGCCTGCTGAGCGCGAAGACGGGCCGTTTGCGCCCAACCAGAATGATACACTTCCGACCCTTGCCTTGCTCGACGAAGAGAGATCCATGGCTTTCGAACCAGGTATAGCCGCTCTGCTTCCGCCGTATTCTGAAGACAATATTGACCTGGGTGCCCGCCGTGGCGTCCTTGAGTTCACGGGTGACGGGTACAATGTCGGACGGATGACAGACGGAGGAGAGAGAGTTGCCCACGAGATCGGTGGCATCGTACTCAAGAACTCGGCTGCAAGAAGGGGATAGGTAGAGGAATAGGCCCTTTAGAGATAATACATGGACAACATCGTCGGTGTTCTCCAACAACATCTTGTCCCACGACTGCTTGTGCCAGTCCGAAACCAAGCCTTTGGGATTGAACTGCTGCAAGAGCGTCGAGACGTCATCCACTCCAAGTGTCTGACCATTATCGGATTCCCACTGGTTCGACGTCGGTGGCGTCCAAATATACTGGCCAATATCGCTGTGCTTGTAATTGACCTTGACGCCGCCGAGTTCCTGGCCAGAGATGGCATCGGGGCATTCCACGAGGTCGATCTGGAATCCTATGAAGTATCTTATGTCGTCGGTGTCCCAGGGGATGGGGATCATGGTCAGCAGGTTGAGGAAAGGTTTGCCCCCTTTACGGTAGTTGATGAGGCTCTGTTGTACCTCTCGCCCTTCATGTATCTTCTTCTTGAGGTTGTATACGGCTCCGTCGTCCACAAACTCACGCTTGGAACCGGCCTCGACCTTGCCATCTGGGGCTTGGAGGAAGCGGCAGTTTTGGCCAACGATGTCGTGGCGGCTGTAGCCCGTAAGGTTTTGGAAATTATCCGAAACGTAGACGATGGGACAGTCGTTCATGGTGACGTCGCAGACGACAAAAGCACAAGACATGTCGACAGCACCCAGGTGGATCTTGGGATCCTTGCGCGTAGCGACGAGCCACAGGGCCTTGAGCATGTCAAAACCACTCTTGGAGTAGATTGTCTTCTCCTTGGGCTCACGCGGAGTCGGGGCGCCGACGGGACTCGCCGCGTCGGAGGCAGAATTGGTCTGGGTCATGCTGGCAGAGGTTCCAGGCTGGGGAGAGATTCCAGAGCCAGTCGCAGAGACGTGGTGCGAGAGTGGCGGCGGCATGTTCTGGTTGAAGGTGCCCACGTCGGGGTCGAGGTTCATGCTGTTTGCAGGGGGGTTCGAATTGGAGCCCATGGAACTGAACTGCGTTGCTTGTACGGTCATCATATCATCGTCTCGTCCATCGTCCATGGTTCCGATACCCGCAGGGGCATTGGCCGGTGTGGCATTCAGGGGCCCATCATCAGAATTAACGCCCATGGAGAAATCTGCGCCAACAGAAGCCAGCTGGTTAGGGCTAAATGCGCTGCTAGACGCGCCAGCCGCGGGGAACATGCCAATGGCCGAAGTGTCGTTGACCATCGGTCCCATGTCCATGTTGGCAAACGAGGCGGGGATCATGGAGCCCATCAGATCGGGGGAGAGGGCGGAATACTCGGCGGGGTCGGTCATGTAATTGCCCATCTGGCCTGCCATGCTGAGGTTGGTATTCATGTTTGGAAGCCCCGATCCCATGGGTTGGTTGAAGTGGTAGCTTCCGAGGCCAGCATTGCCGGCTCCGAACGACATCATGTCTCCCGTGCCAATGGAAGACATGCGCCTTGCGTTCTGCGCCTGTGACTCAGGGTTGGCGTAGGCGTGCGGCATGCTCCTCCTCCGATGCATTTCGTCCTGGTTGTTGCGGATGATATCATCGAGTGAATCACCGCCCATCATGGCGTGGTCCGGCATCGCCTGAGAGATGACGGGTTGCGGCTGGAGAGGAGGCTGGGTAGACATGTTCATAGCGTTCGAGAGCGGCGGCTGCTGCAGTTGGATCTGTTGTTGCTGCTGTTGTTGCTGCTGTTGTTGCTGCTGTTGTTGCTGCTGTTGTTGCTGCTGCCGTTGCTGCCCCCCCTGCTGCTGAGAGAGCTGACGCTGTAGCTCTTGGGGAGGCAGCTGTGGGTGTGTATAGAAGCCTTCCATGGCGACAGCATCTGGCTGGACTGCTACGTCTCAGGCGTCTGCACGGCCAGCGATGAAGGAGCAAAGCCAGGTCGCTCAGGCAAGACGGGCAGAGCTCTTGGTTTCAGGGGCCTGGGGTGTCGAGTGCGCAGGTGCTGTACCTTTCGACCATGAAGATCCGCCTGCTGCAGGCCGAGGACGGAGGTTGGAGCTAGGCAGAGGCTACCCAGAGTCGAGGTCGGGCTACCAATGGAAACGAGACTCCCCGCCGGTGGGAAACGACACGAGACGAGTTGGTACAGGTTGTGTTCGCGATGAGACGAAAGAACTTCGGCGGTGGGCATTCGACGACGTATGTAGCAATCAGGCTCGGTCGGTCGGACAGAACCAAGGGGGGTTCGCTGGGCTCGGAGGGCTGGGCTGGGCTGGGCTGGGCTGCGTTGGCCTGCGTTGGCCTGCAGCGGACGACGCCGATACGATATGATACAGGTCGCAAACTGCGGGCGGTGGCGGCGATGGCGGCAGCGGATGGGGCTGGGTCGGCGGCGGTGGTGTCGGTGGTGTTGGTGAGAGAAATAGGTGCCCAAGCCCAGTTGGCCGGGTGCCCAGGTGGTGAGATGCTCGGTTGGCGGTTGGGCTCGGCCGTGTGGGTGGGCAATTACTGAGGCACATGGAAAATGACAGAAGTACTCCACTCCGTAGATGAGAGTCTGAGATGCCCGTCCGTGGGGAGGGGAATTAAAATGGACTTTTTGCCTGGCTTCTTTGCTGACTTGCCATGTTAATTAAAACCTACGAAGTTGTCTCCTCCTAATAGCACAGAGCTCGGGAGTGAAGGGAGAGGAACAGAGGCTCCTTGCTTGCTTGCTGCTTGCTTGCTGCTTGCTTGCTGCTTTCTTGCTGCCAACGCCTCGAGCCATTCACGGCTGAGAGTCCCGGATAGGTAGCCCACTGTCAAGGTACCTACGTACCTACCTAGGTAGGTAGGATTACTTCTCTGTTCTAGGTACCTACGAAGTTTGTAGGTATCTGCGCTACCGTGCTTATGCTAGCAATGCCAGAGTTCACCGAGAAACATGGGCAAATGTGGTATCCCACGAATCCCTCCAAAGCTCCATGATGGCGTACATACGACCCACGAGAGCGGGGTGGTGGAAGGTTGGGTTGCCGTCAGCAGCTACCGTCGAGATACCTTGCCTCGCCTGCGCCAGACAAGCGCTTACAATGTCTCCGCGAGGTACCAAGCTCAACCATGCCTCCCACCCACGGAAATACGACGGGCTGCAAATGAGGTCACCAAGCTCAACAGGGAATTTTGCCGAGGTCCTGAATGCTAGGGTAAGTGGCAAAGGGAGGTCAAACGGGTCACGGGACAAGAGGTCGACCTCACCTGTCCGTGGGACCGCAGGGATATCCCAATACGGTGTCAAACAGCGAGCTTCAGCTTCAGCTGTCGTCGTGTTGCTTTGTGCTGGGCAGACCCGGAGAAGGGTTGCTACCTACCTTAMCTACCTACCTATCTAGCATAGGTAGAACTTGCTGCTTGGTCCACCGCTGTTCGCTAGGTCGGCAGCTAACAACCTAACATGCATCCATTGCCAGCTGATATCTGGGACGTAGAGGTCAGAGACGCACGACGGCTGAGATGAGAAAAAGCCCAACATCCAGGGAGATGGTGGTTGGCGTCACTCGCAGAGCCGAGACCTGGAGTACAGCAGCTTCTTGATAACAGGACTCTAGTATGTGGGTTGGTTGTTGGTCTTTCAGTCGAAAGAAGGAGCATGCACGAAGTACCAAAAGCAGCCGCGCCTTTCTGATCCAATACGTACCAACGTTGTCAAGGAGTTAGCTCTACATATCGTAGTTGCAAAGTCGCGCCTAGAATACTGTCTCCCCGACATGCCCCCCGGATGAGATTGAGTTGCCGCAACTTTTTAGAACAGTAGCATCAAGCACGGCTACAGGGCACAGTCATGCCGCAAACCGAGCGTCAATATCACCCCACCAGACCAGTTGCTGCGCGCTTGACACCACCAACAAACCTACAAGAAACGGAGTACTGCGTAACAACGGTGCCGACAAGAAACAAATTTGCCGCTGTAAATAGTGAATCAGAGGAGTGCAACCCGGAAGTGTGTCTGCCAGGATAGCCCTCTAGATGCCCTCTAACCAACCACACGCAAGCACAGGACGACATTTTGATGACTTTGCCATCTGGTTGCTGTCGAATCCCGCACCATCCTAGCTAGCATTATGCCGTAGGTGTTCGTGCAGATCATTAATGCGACATGTACGACTTCTGCCACCAACACTCCTTGAGCCACTCGCTGTCGACGGGTTCGACGAATCGATTCAATAACGGCACAATCCAACTGCATAATACCTCACCATGGGTACTTGGGCCATTGGAAGCGCCATCGTGTCGCGCATGGTGCCCGCATGGTGCCAATGTGCTGGAATGGAGACAGAAAACCTCGATTCTGAATGCCGCGGCCAACTACCCATGACTACATAGATTGCGGGATGTATTCACATCTATCATTAGGCGCTTCTCCTCCTCGCCACAGCTTGCACATTATGCACCATTTCCACTCTTCCATAACCCCCATATGCTTCTCCTCTCCGTAGCGAGCCTACCGCCTTACCTCTAGACCCGACGCCCGTTCGCCGTGCGATTCGCTGCCGCCCCTGATTAAGTCTTGGGCACGGCATCGCCTACTCCACTCTTCGGATCTCTTCACATTCAAGCTGTTAAGCAAGGCAGGGAAGGCGTTACCTCGAGCTCAAATTGGTATCATCGGTGCAGAGCTGGAGAGCGTTCCCATCAGCGACCATGAGTGCAGCCTTTCAAAACTGATAATCCATGTCATCCCCTGTACGTTAAACGAAGAGCAAAAGTCAGCCCCTAGCTGAAGTATCCCATAATCGTCCGCTGCGAGTCCTGCGAGAACTGCTGGAGCAGAGGCGTAGGGTCCACGTTGGCAGTTGTGAGCAGCATCTTCGTGGCTGCCGTCACTCGGCTGGCCGTCTGCCCCTGAAGCGTCTCCGCCTCGAGCGCCTGCGCGATAAATACAAACAGCTTGCTGGCCTGGTTCATCACCACCGGGTGTCGCCTGCAGATTTAATTTAGTCAGACACTGTCTGTCGGTCCATTGCTGGTTCCAGCCATGTCAATCGGCTGTGCGCCACTTACTGGTCAATAAGCTCGGCCAAGTATGCATACGCATACGGCGCTGCTTCCTCATCGCTGGTCACTGGCAGGGTATCTATCCACTGAGAGATCACGGCTTGCGTGTCTGCTATGCTGCCCGCGTTGTAGTGCAAGATCTTGGCAATGGCGGCACAGGCGTTCTCGGTAGCGTAGGCGTTGTCTTCGTTTCTCGCATCGGGCACTTGCGTCACTTGGAACAGGAACGGCACCGACCCTCCGAGGAACTGGGACCACGCTGCTCCGCCGCGATGGGCCGCCACGCCAATGCCGTAGGCCGCGGCTTGCCGGATGGCTGGTGACGGGTCTCTGCAGCCGTCAATGAGAGGCTGTGTGATGTAGTTGGCGTAACGGCTGCTTTCTGGCCCGCAGTACTCCAGCACGTCGTCCATGATGCAGAGCCCCCATTGTCTCTGGGTGGGATCTGGAGACGCGAGGAACCCTTCGTAAGTCGACATCAGCCGCTCCCATGCCGGCAGGAAAGCCGCGCCGTGGTTCTTAAAAATGGAATGGAATGCCTTGTTCATGTCTGAGAGCAGTGTTTGATCATCCTCGATCGCAATCAGCGTCTCTTCGGCTTCGTCTTCAACATCGTCGGCCGTCGCACCCTCCTTGTCTTCGACACGCTGGGCGACTCTGTCCTTGTAGTCCTCGAGGGCGGAGTGGACTGAGTCAATGAAGCGCGTCATGTGCTCGGCCATCATGCAGTCTTTGCCGACAACCTGGACCGACTCGTAGAAGCACTGGTACATCTCGGCCAGTGTCTCAATCGACGGCTCGGCGGTAAGAACCTCCAAGAGCTTGTCTACCGTCGCCGTCCAGAGGCCTGCGAGTTCGTTGGAGGGACACCCGTACGCCTTCTTGTACGAGCTCAGAAGCTGCGGCACTAGCTTTGCTGAGATATAACGCACGGGGTCGTGGAAGAAGAAGGCGAGACCGGGCAGCGCAATCTTCTCCATAATGTTGGCCACGAATGGAGCGAAGGCGGCTTCGAGGACCTGGGCGTAAACAACCAGGAGCTCAATAGCCATGTGCTTATCGTCCATAGTACTTGTCCGAATGCCAATCATCTTACCCTTGAGAGGTACAAACTCCCAGCCATCCTCACCATTCATCTGCTCGGCCTGGTCGTTGTCGTCCAACAGCTGGATGTCCGCCTTGGCCATCGCCAGCTCGAGGAGTGGTGGCATGACACTATCCAAAAAAGGCATGAAGTCTGAGCCAAGCACGCGGCACATCCGGCCCCAGCAGTGCATCAGGTACTGCGCCTGTGGGTCGTCCGCATCTGTAATGCTGGTCTGGATGTTGGCGAGAAGGTTGACGAGGGTCATGGCGTCCGGACCAAGCCGCTCCCGCCCGACGGCGAGGGCGATGAGAGTGGCACACTCCATGGCCTTGGCACGCAGGAGCCTGTACTCTTTTTCACTCTGGTTTTGGAGGACGTTGACGAGAAGAGGCATCAAGGTGTCGTAATACTTGGAGAAGGCCGCCTCGGCGGCATCAGCAATTGTCGCAATGGTAGACAAGGCCTGCTCCTGGACAAAGCGCTTGTCACTTTGCAGCAGCTGGAAGAGATGGGAGAGAAGCTCGTCCAGGTAGGGTTCCAGAATGGACTTTTCTGCCTCTTCGCAAAAGTTGACCAACGCCGCCGCTGCGTGAGACTTGACACGGGCCTCGGGTGATTCCAGGACGGGCACAATCGCCTTCAGTACTCGGTCATAAAAGTCAGTCTGCATTTTGGGGGCAAAGTCGGTGCTCATCTGACCCAAGGCATTGCAGCCAGCCCAGCGGACACGGGGGTGAGGGTCTTGCGGAGCCGGGATGACTAGATCCAGTACCTGGCTGAGCTCCCCAATCATGAGGTCGCGGCATCCCTCCGAGATGGCCGAGATGGCCATCAGGGCCGCATGCCGATCTCTCCAAGCCATCGAGGTCATCATCCGGGGCAGCCAGTTGAAGGTCGGGGCCAAAATGGTCTGGCCGCCGAGCTTGTTGGCGAGACGGTCCATGGTCTGCTCGCCGGCCACGTGGTTCTGATCACTTTCGTCTTGGTCAAGCTGGAAGGGGTCAGAAGGTTTCCTTGACGGCGAATAGCATCGCGCTTCACTCACATCGTCAGATGCCAGCCACTCGGCGGCATCGTCATCATCCTCACCCAGGTCAGTCATCAAGCTCAGGCACTGAGTGATCATATCAGTCGTGTAAGAGGCGTCTTTCCTGCACATGGACGGCGCATAGTCCGCGAATGTGGCCATGAGTTCGAGCGCATTTTGCCTGCAGATGCTGTCCAGTTCCTTGTCCTGAATGACGGATATGTTGAACTGGACTAGATTGTGAAAGAGCTGCTTGAACATCTTTGGCGCGGATTCAGCGAGGTCTATGAGGGCCAAAAGGGCCTTGCTCAGGTCCTCCGAGTCTTGGGACTCCTTGATGGGAGGCAGGACGTTGAGCACGTCCGGAATCAGCGCATAGTACTTGGTCTGCGACTTCTTGCTGATGGTCCTGAAGAAGGCAGCAAAGGCCTCCATGGCTGCAAGACGGACCTATGCGGGGTGTTAGCTCGCTACGCGCTAGGGGATAAGGCAATCGACACGTACCATGACGGCGTCATCCTTGAACCCTTTTTGGAACGCCTGGAGTACCGCCTCCTCATGCTGCTTCTCGATAATGCTGGGGGTCGTCGTAAAGACTCGGAAGGCATTCTCCCGCTTCTCAGCTTCGGGTGCCTGGCTGAGCTGGAAGAGCGCACCGAGAAGTTCTGGCCAGGCATCATCTGTTGACCAGCAGGAGTTAGCACCCGGGCCACGGGCAAGGCAACTGTGGTTGGTGACTGACTGTTGTCGGCATATTGCCGCGCAACTTCAGCAACAGCATCGCTGATTTTGTTGCGGACGGTGCGATCGGCTTCGGTACCGAGGGTCTCAAGAAGCCTCTGGCGGATAACGGCGGCCTGTTCCTTGGACAGAGAGTAGAACATGTCGAGATTCTCGCCAGACTCGACCTTTCGGGTCTTGGAGGCGATACGGCGGAAAATGACGGCAGCAAAGGAACGGGTCTGTTTTGGCAGCTGTTAGACTTGTGGTCGCGAGGGAGACGGAGGCCGCGAGGCTGCGAGGCAAAGTGCGCGGGGGGGGCCAACGGCGGGCAAGTCGGCGAGCGAGAGTGACGGGCAAGGCAAGGTACGCACTGCGTTGTCTCCGGCGCCCTGGACCTGTTCCGCAAGGCCCATCAGAAGGACCTCGGGCCGGGCGCCGGTCCAGTTGTTCTGGAGGTGCTCCTCGGCCTGCGAGCGGATGCCATTGTCGGCAGACTGCAGGGCCTGGAGCAGCTGGGTGAGCTCGGCGTGGACGTCGGCGGAGAGGAGAGACATGATGGCGACGGCTCTATGTCGGGCGGCGCCGTGCAGCCTATGTCGGACGGCTCGTCGACTGTATGACTGGCAGGTGGATGGCGTGTAGCCGTTTGCAGGAGGAGAGGTCGGTCAGTGGTGGTGGAAGAGAAGCGGGACGGATTCGAGATTCGACTTTTGGTGGGCGGGAGAAAGTGGGGGGAGGGGAAAGGCCGTCCACCACGCCGGCCGTGTGCGCGTCCCCAAGGGAGTCTTTTGCCAGGGACAGCCGCGGCAACTGGACTGGGATTGTTGGGTAGGTAGCAAACAAGGKAGGTAGGTAGGATGAAGCGCCCCGCGGCGTTGTCGATGGCGAGGCCAAAGTCGCAAGTGCCCAGCCAATATAGGTGCCACAGTCGAGGGGTGGAAAGTCAGTGTTTTTATTCCCCTTCCCTCGGGCACCAGCGACGGGTGACCTCACCCCATCTGGTACGTACCTTCTCTGGCATTTAGATTAAGGTTGCTCGTTTTCCAAGGCTACAGCTGCCAGCCTGGACTTGGAACGTTGCCCTGAGCCTAAAATTAATGAGAGCTCAAGTAACTCATCGCTCGTAAGCACCTGAACAAATGTATTCCTGTCTACGACGGCATTGTCGAATCACGGATGCTCTTCTCTTTTTTATATATATAGCGATGCGGTGTGCTACCTCTATCAACACGTCTTATCAGGGCGCCTTGACGAGAAGGCCATGGCGATTCACACGCAGAATAACCCGTTTTGCAATATATCACACTAACGCAACAGCGTGTGATGGCAGCTGCCGCCCAACGAGGAGCATAAACCGTTCCCTTGCTTGTATGACTGCCGTTTTCTGCCTTGGGACATTACAGCCCTTATCGCAACTCCGTGTAGACGACTCGATCTGCTCGACCACGATAGGGTAGCGCATAGTCCTGTCTCCTCTTGCACAACAAAAGGACTGGAGCAAGGGCGAAGTGTACTAGGTGACTACATCCGGCTTGGCTAAGACAATATTACATTGGACTTGGATGTCATCCTTGTTGTAACGCTCCTGCTTAGACGAGAGTTCGGCGTTTTAATGCGAGTACGAAGTACCATACGCTTCTGCTGCGGCAGCCCGCGCCGGATCGGGGGGCTGATAACAAGAGATGTCGCAAAGATAATATATTACGGGATGATATGTTGAGCTGGATTGTTACGATTCAAACCACCATGCAGGGTACCTATGGTACCTTGGTACCTTACCCACGTCATCGTCCATGACACCCGCAGCGTCAAGCACAACCCCGCCCCGCCATGAACAAGCAAGGTGCAGTAGCTTTCCATCTTCCATCTCCATCCAAGCAAGATACAATCGCTCACACTCCTCTTTCGCACATCCCGCGATCCTTGCATACCCTGCCTACCTACGTAAATCTTCGCGCAACAACCTCAGCGCCAACCTCGCTAGCTCTCGTTGTCCACGGCGCGGCGCCACATCAGCGCCGAACTTGCTTCTCGATGGATGCCTCGTCGAGCGCCAGCGCCACCGGGAGGGATTTGAAAGATGCTAAAGACAAAGACAAAGACGCCAGCCCGTCCGGCCTCTCCATAGCTGTTCCACGATCGTCGACGAGCTCCCAGCAGTCGCCTCCGCCTCAACGAACACCCTCTTCATCAAGCATAAATAAGACGGCACATCGCCAGAGCTTCGCCGAGAATCTGCGAAACGTCCCCCCATCTCCTCGTCATCGCCATCCCTCCTTGACCCAGGCTGCGGTGCAGGAGCTCCTGAACCATCCTCCGTCCGGCAACAGACACACAAATCCTAAGTTTGTCGGCCGAGAATGGCGCGATATTACGGTTGGGGAACTCGTGTCCCCCGACGACGTCAGGTGGATTGAGATGGATAGCAGTGTCGAGGAAGCCACCATGGTGAGGCCTAACGTGACGAGTTTCTTTGATTTTTGAGACTTCGTCGTACTGATGCACGCATGTGCCCTCTCGCAGACACTGCTTAAGAGCACAACCAACGTCGTCCTCGTTCGGGAAAACGCAATGGCCCACACCGCCGTCTCCACGTTCGACTACAGTGACCTCAACGCCTACCTCCTTGTCGTCGTCGGCCTGGTCAGGCCCGATGGCGACCAAGTCGAGCTGTACAACTGCATCATGGCCAAGGCCCAACAGGGATCCCAAATATCTCTCCGGGAGATCCAACCCATATGCAGACAAGAGCCTCTCGTCAGTGCCGCTTCTACCGGCAACCTCTCTCACGCCATCGAAATACTGGGCAGTGGCATACATCGGTTAATGGTCAACGGGCCCTCGGGCGATGTCGTCGGCGTCTTGAGCCAACTTCGCATGGTCGACTTCTTTTGGAACGAGGGTGTCAACTTTCCGACGATTGATCGCCTGTACCCGGCCTTGCTACGGGACTTGGGCATTGGCACTCAGCAAATCATCTCCGTCAAGTGATTCCGCCTTGCCGTCTCGACCGAATTGAGAGGCGATTGTGCTGACCATGTCTTTAGCTCGGACGCTCCTCTCTCGGACGCCCTGACGCTCATGAACGACGAAGGCCTCACTAGCGTCGCGGTAGTCGATAACGGCCAAAATGTGGTTGGCAACATCTCTTCCAAGGATGTTCGGCATCTGACCACCACGTCGAGCGCCCCATTACTCAGTGGATCGTGTATGCACTTCATCTCCGTCATACTGAACGAGCGGGGCGTAGAAAAGGGCCAGGACACCTTTCCCGTCTTCTACGTCAACCCTTACTCAACCCTCGCGCACACCGTCGCCAAGCTGGTTGCCACGAGATCACACCGGATGTGGATTGTTGAGTCGGCGTCCCCGTCGCCATCAGCTCCGGCAACGCCTTTGATGGGCCCGCAAAGCTATGTGAGCGGTGCTCCACCGCCTACGACGACGAACCCGACGCCTCCTTCTCCCGTACCGTCAGCAGCTGTTCCCGCATCTGCCATGGCGGGAGCGCGGATTTCTGGCAAGTTGACTGGCGTCATCTCCCTGACGGACATTCTAAATGTTTTTGCCAAGTTTACGGGGCTGCATCCTGCAGACCCAGGGGAGCAGCGGGCCAGACGGCGGAGAAGCTCGAGCAGCTCAGTGCGCCCGAGCCGGGAATCGTCGGGGGCGAGCCTGGATACGCGACGGTGATGGGCTGAAGTCGGTTTTCGAGTGTTGGGATCCAAGCCGCTAGGTGTAGCGAGCTTGGAGAGATGTTTCGGCCATTATATCTAGGGTGAGCGCAGATAAGACTCTGCGCTGCGCTCCCTCGGTTCCACTTCTCTGGCACTGCGTTTGGCAGGGTTGCGTTGCGGGCATTCGAATGAAGATGGTGCTTTGCCATTTTGCTGGGATCATTTGGTTGACCGTCGAGTAGATGTTTGCCATATGCACAGCCACAGCAATCACAAACACACAAGGCGTTGTGTAGCAGGACGCTTGCAATCGATCAAGGACACTGAGTAATCCCCTCTTTGGACTCTGCCGTCGCGTGTCACTTCGTTTCCTGCCTGTGCGAAGTCGCCACACTTGGGAGAGAGAGCGTCGTGTGCTGAGGGAACGGCTCCCTCCCCATTTGGTCATTCCGAATAAAGGAGCAGGGCAGGTTACTACAGGGGTTGTGTCCAATAAGACGCCGCGGTACTTTGATTTATTAGTAACGTCCACTATGATAGAAGTCTTGCGAAGACAAATCGCAACATCGCGCTTGCTGAAGCTAGGCGTAAAGCGGCTTGTACCTCTAGGTCGCCCGGGACGAAGTGGGACCCATGACCTGCTTGCTCGATGGGGCGTAGCACGGGCACTATCGGGCGCCGGCCGCGCGGGGTTGTGGAGTTGTGAGGAGCTAACAGGACATCACGTACACGTTTAAACACCGGCTACCAAATTGGTGGCGCGCAATCCGTCGACCAGCATAAAGACCTTCCTGGTTTTCTTCAGCGAAGCCCCCTTGATTGTCTGCTAGCGAGTTCTCATCTATTTTTTTCATGGTCGAAAGGTACGTGTATGGCACGTTTCGATGCGTCGACGAATCTTCCCGGTTGTGCCGAATTTAGCTGTACCTACCTATCTATATAGTCGGGCATTTTGATGGCGCGGTATTTTACTTGGATAATCGGCATGGGTGCCTCGAACAGCGAGCATAGTTTGATTTGTGTTGGCTGACACTATGTCCTGCGCTTCGTAAACGAAGTTGGAGAATGAGAAGCTACGGGAGAAGTGCTCGGAGGGAAAGTAAAATAAAACCGAGGCCGGGGATCTCGTGATGACCCCCCTCTTTTGTCTCGCGTCCATGTCAGTGTTTATCCTCCTGACGGACTAATTATCAGCACGTCATGGCTGCTGCTTTCACACGGGCCGTTTTGGTGCACAACAAGTAAATAATAAAAGCAAATGCTAGAGTAATAGTTCAGAGTAGGTAGCTGTCAAACCCCAAGGCATATTCCCATCTACTCCCACATATAGGTCCCCCTTGCCCATCCCTCGACATGTTACACTTAGGACACCTGCCAACCAAATCAACCCAAGCATGGTGTCGGAATCGCAGGAAAATAAAGTGTTCGAGACAACCGGCAGACAGCGCAGCGTCTACTCGTCAGAGGCAGAAATGGCGCCGCCAATGCCCCAGTACTGATCAGAGTTGAAGGTAGCCATGTCCCTCGTCTTCCAGAGATCGTTGAAGGCCGAGAAGAGGATGACATCGCCTGGAGTGTTGGCGAATTCCTTCTTGATCGAGTCTAGCGCAGACTTTTGGTTTTGGAGACTAGGGACCGCCATGCCGTTCTTCTCACCCTTCATAGGCCAGCCAGTCTCCGTCACGACGACCTTCTTATGGACAGAGAGGGCCGACTTGACCCTGCTGATTGTATTCTGGAGCCAGCGCCCGGACTCTGCCGCGGGGACGGTGCCGTCGAAGAAGGCATGCGCGTTGATGGCGCAGTAGTCGGACTGCTCACATAGCTCGGGGTGAGCCTGAGCGGCCACAAAGGTGTCGACAGCCACGACTGGTCCGCTATATCCAGCGGCACGGAGTGTCGAGCGGGCCTTCTTGACAGCACTCACGATCTGCTGGGGGCTGGCTTGGCCATTGTTGACAAGTTCGTTGCCCACGCTGACCGTGTGAACCATGTCCCAATCGCCGTTGACCCCTGAGATGATCTGGTTGGCCTCATCCTCGACAGATGACGGCTCCCAGATGCCCAAGAAGACCTTCATCCTATGGGCCTTGGCGACCGCGTACACGTTGTCGACCTGGTTGCAGTCCGTACCATAGATGCGGACCAGGGAGTAGGAGCCCGCAAAGCGCCCGAAGTCGTTCTCGATATCCTGCTTCGTTTTGCACGCGTGATCGGCGCGGTAAGGAGCGTACGAGATGCCAAAGTGCTGCGGCAGGGCCGGTAGAGAGCCAGCATCTGAGATGTTTGCAGGCTGACCGTCCTGGGGCTTTCTGGGACTGGAAACAACCGGCGACGTCTGTCCGGTCGGAGCCGCTCTGCCAGAGGAAGCGCTTGCGGAGGGCTTCCCCATGGGCACGAATGGAGACGAGCCTAAAGGCACTGGGGCCTGGGGGATGCCAGCGGGGGCCGACGTGCCCGACACTGGGACGACCAAGGTCCGCGTGGACAAGGCCGTCATGGTAGTCATCGTTGTCGAATCCTTCGACTTGGCGCCGGGGGCAAGGCTCGTTGGCAGCAGCAGCAGGTCCTCGGTCGCAGTTCCGACGGGCTGGCCAGCATCGTCAACCCAGACCAGGGCCTGAGGCAGTCGCGTGGGCTTGGTCACCGATGAGTCGTACAGGATGATATCTGAGCCATCGGGGGCGTCTGGACGCGCAAGCTGCTTGCCTGCAATACCAGGTCAGCTGGCACTCCGTCGCGGCAGGAGACTTGTACATGGCTGGCGGACAAAGGTCACTTACTGGCAGGGTGTGCAGCGACGAGCCGTCCAAGCACGATGGCCGAGAGCAGAAGCCGTCCAGCTGCCATGGTGGCAAGCAAATGATGGCAGTACCCGCCAGTATATATACGAAGCGAAGTTTGATATCAAGGCAGGGATAAGGGGGCTAAATCATAGGAGTGAAGATTGCAGCGATTGACGAGAAGCAGAGGAGGGTAATCCAAAGGAGTGGCGGGACTCGTAACGCGACGGCTGAAGACTATCTATCCTAGGAGTACGAAGCAGGGGGGGGAAAGGAAGACGAGAAGGGGAATGAAAAAGGCAGCGGGGAAAGCTCAGTTGCAGACGGGGATTGCGGGAGTGAGGACGTTCAGGGACATCATCATACATGGGAAGGGACTGAGCGGGCATTAAGGAGGTGGTCGGAGCAGCCGCGAGGCGTTGCCACGACGTCTGATGGATGAGGAGCTACTGCCATCTCTCGACCGTGCCAAGTGCGTCCTCGAGAGCGCTGGGGATGGAATCAATAAACAAACCGTGGTGAGGAATGCGCGATGTGATATTGCCCGGGAGACGTCATGTGGAACGAGGCCCGATGGCGAAGATGGGGGAGGCAAGGGAGAGGGAGCAAGGGAGGACGCCAGTGAGGCCGCTCCCTGTGGCTACGCGCGCTTGCGGCACTCCCATGAGAAGGGGATCAATTCATCAATTGACGCGCCAAAGAGAATGACGGCCGGCTGGTCGGATGCCTTGCGAGGGCTGGCACCACGTCGGCTGTCCATAAGCCAGGCCATCGCCAGCAGCGATCCTGCCTTGGCCAGCAGCGAGCAGCAGAACACAATGGCCAGTTCCTTGTGGTGCAAACGTCTCCAGATCCAACCAAGAGTGCCAACGCAACGAGCTCAGAAGAGCCAACTGCAATGGGCGGCGTGGCGTTGAAGAGGAATCGAAGGTATCTGATCCGCAGAAGCGAGAAGATGCATGAGTCGCCGTCGCACTTTTAGCCCAATATAGCCGCGACGCGCGCTTCTCCTGCCGTGCCGTGGGTGGACGAAAAGACGCTTCCTTGTAGGCGGCTCGTAGTCGGCTCAAACGAAGGCCTCGACGCTGCGTCACGGCGATGGTGCAGACCAGACCAAACTATACAAGTTCTATTAATCATTAGCTGGCTTTAGTACAAGTTACCTATACAACAGGGCCACAGGGCCATCCAGGCAAGGCCCTCCTCTTCATCAAGACGCCCATGGTCCTCGTGGCACATGACATGGCGCTTGCCTGCCGTACCTGGCTGCCCAAGTCGTTCAATTATATACTGCCTAAAAAGATGAAATATCAATCAACCACCTGCTGTTGCTGTTCTCAACGAGCCGTAAACGCCGCACTTCATCCACTGCAATGGTGTCATCATCCGCAAGCCCGCCTACCGTCTGTCTCATGCCGCCTTGCTGCTGGCCTTGCGGGTCATGACCTTGGTTATGGCATGTCGGATCGTTACGCCAGCCTTCTCAATATCCTTCCTGGAAAGGGCTGAGGTGATGCAGACCTTGAGTGCCGGCTGTGCGTACCAACCGCCACCCTTGGCTGCGACGGCGTGGGCGTAAGGCCTCGTCTTGAGCCGCGCGATCATGACGCCATTTGCCAGCGACTGACAGCCACAAGTCAGCACGAATGTTTGGGATAGGTCAGATTCTACGTGGGACTTACCTCGTCCGCGCATTCCATCAGTATCCGCTCTTGGTCATCCACACTCAGCTTCCTTGCCTTGATGACATCTGGCTTGAGGACCAATAGCATAATGGGGTTCTCGGGAGCACTGGTGCACATGATCCAATCGCTCCGCGGATCCAGCTGAGCCTTCATGGCCCTGATGTTCTCCCGGCATTGGGTCAAGATGTCCGGATTCGACTGGAGCAAGTGGACGGTCTCGCTGGCGGTCATGGCCAGCATGGCGGGCAGAGCAGCCGAGTAGGTGTAGGCCGATGATGTGATGCGCTGGTGTTCAACGACATCCTTGGCCCCGGCGCAGAAGCCGCCGCCAGCACACAGGGGCCCAGACAGAGACCCGACGATCATGTCGACCTGCTGGGGATCTACGTTCTGCGCCTCGGTGAGGCCACGACCAGTTCGGCCGAGAACGCCAAATGACCACGTCTCGTCGAGGATGATGCGAAACTTGTATCTCTCCTTCAGCACAACGAGCCTCGGCAGGTCCGTGGAATCACCAAGCGTCTCGAACAAGCCTTCGGAGACGATAAATCTCCGTGTCAGCTTCTTGGCCTTGGCCTGTTCCTTGACCACGGCCTTCATGGTCCTCTCCAGATGGTCCATGTCCCCGTGATCGAACCACTTGATATGGCTCCTTGAAGCCTGCAGTCCCTTGCGAATCGAGTAGTTGACGGCTCTGTCGGCAATGATGACGTCGCCGCGCTTGCAGAAGGCGGGGATCACACTGGATACAGTTGAGAAGGACTGGGCGTAGACGATGCACCCCTCGGTGCCCAGGTAGTTGGCGATGTCCGCCTCGGCCTTGACGTGGACATCCTGGGTGCCGTAGAACTGCGGCGGGCCACAGGGCCCAACACCATAGGTGCGCAGGGTCTGGATGGCCTTTTCCTTGATCTGCTCGTTGGAATTGAAGTTGTAGAAGTTGTACGATGCGAGGTTGGTGACGGTGCGGCCGTTGGAAAGCCTCACTTTGGGGCCGGTCGGGCTGCCACGGCACGCTTTGTTAGCAACACATCTAACGGCAGCGTCGGGACGGGGCGGAATAGGGCAGTGGGAAACAGGGACGGCATCGTCATCGTACCCGGCAATGACGGGAAGCTTCTCGCTCTCGGCCTCTTCGAGGAGAGTCTGCTCGGCGACGAGCGGCTCGGGGGCCCAGTCGTCTATCAGCTCATCAATCTCCTACCGCCGGGCTGGGTTAGCATCCTCTCGTAATGGTTGCAATGGTGCCACGTACATCTTCCCTCAGCTTGACGTAGTTTTGCTTGTGCGTCGAGTACGACGGCGACAGCAGGTAGCGGATGAAGAAGAGGACGAGGACGAGTTCGATGGCCGACCGCACGGGGTCATTCTGGTAGCTCGACTGGATGTAGCGCACAAGCACCGCCGACCCGGGCACTTTCTGGAAGTTGGTCGACGCCTGCTGCAGCGCCTCGCCCAGCCGGGCTTGCAGCGCTTCGAGCTCCATTTGCGCGGATTGGATGTTCGGTCGTCGTTGCTGGCTGCGTTTTGCTGTTGAAGATTGACTGGCGCTGGACGATAGTGGATGAGGCACGTCAGAGGCACCCCGACCACAAGGAGAAAAATGCGTGCCAGCAAATGAAAGCGCCTGGAGCCAATGGGAAGGCCTGGAGAGGCCCCTGGAGCTGCACGGCACAGCACCTCGGAATCTCGGATCCTGACGTGCACTGCGAGTACGAGTCACTTAACAAGTTCCGTACTCCATACCTACATTGGTAGCTAACGGATTCATACAAAAAGACGCCTTTTGCTTGACACTATTACTCGTGCGGAGTACTTCGTATTATCTATTTATCCTCTTACTCTCTCCTTGCCAAAGACAGACAATGCGAGGCGCTAACGAAGCGGCCCAATGGCACCTGCGCGGCTACAACCGAGACCGTCGCCATCGTGTGCAAAAGTAAACATGCATATATTTCTTTACATCGGCATTGCCCAAGCAACAACAAACAACACAACTCTGCTCGAACTCGGATGAATTAATGGATAATCGCGGTCCAATCAATGCCCCGGCCTAATCGCGCAATAAACCGACAGACGGCACCCAAAACAGTATCCTCCCGAAAACTATGGCTACCCCCAGAGGCACAACCGGCCGCGCCGGGGGGGGGACTCTCTCGCTTCCCCTTTGCAAATATTCATCTGGCTCCATGGTCCCCCCTCTGGCTTTATTATACATTCTTACAACAACTTAATCTTGTTGTTGCCGCCTGTAGCCGTCGGTTGGGATCCGCCAGTCTTGGTTGTCGACTTTGTGAATGCACCACTGTAACCGGGCCTGCCGGTGCCCGTCTCAGCTGTGCCGTTGGTATTGTCGTTGTTCTGCCCGTTCGGTTGCATCAGCCGGAACTTGCCACCCAATGAAGCCGACTTGCCCAGGCTCTGTAGCGTCTTTTGGGGGATCTGTTTGCCAGCCACGATAGGTCCGGCAATCAGCCCAATGAATACGACGAGCAACACGAAGTAGAGGATGGCATATCGGATCACCCGTCTACGCCTGAGCTTCGACTGTTTCATAGAGTAGATCGGGGGTCGGATTTGGCGGCTGTACAGCGCCTTAGCTTCCACGCGTGGCAATCGCAGGTTACCGGGGGGGGGAGGGGACAACATACCTTGGAAGGAGCCAAAACAACATCATCGAGTGAAGCTTGTCGATCTGTGGGATCAAAATAACCGGCAGCATCAAAAACAGGAGCCAGTGGCCGAGAATGAAGTCGGCCGCGAACATGCTCAGCTCTGTGATCTTGCACAAGAGCTCACGACCTGGCTGTGACATTGAGTGCCAGCCCATCGAATACCACTTGCCAGTCCAGAATGCGATGTTGGACTGGTCCGTCTTCATTTCTCTCGTGAGCGCAAGGGATACGATCAACTTGAAGACGAATCTCTGAATCGCCACCACTGTAATCATTCCAGCCATCGTCCGGGCAAAGTTGAACCCTTCGAGGACAAACATGGCCTCAAAGAAGATGAGCATGAACACGACCGCCGCTCCGTGCGCTATGGCAGCCAGAACGCTACCAAACTTCTTGCAGCACATGCTCAGAACCGGGCCCATACAGCAAGCCATGGCAAACATGACCGCGAGCACACCGGCATTGATTGCGACAGGCGCCAACGCCACGACGAGAACGCGAATAAGAGAGTCTGTCGGTACAACCTCCTGATCGCCGTTCTTGTTAGACAGGACACCCGTCTGCGCATTGATAAACAGGTACGGGATCAGCGTCCAGACAACTTGCAGGAGAGGAGTGAGTATTTCGGTGAAAAATATGTTGGCAATGGCCGCCCGGGGAACATCGGCCGATAACTTTGCAGACGCCTCGCCCAGGGTCTTGCGTTTGTACCCGGTGATTCGTGTCCGTGACAAGCGGCAGAACGTAATCCACGATGACGCGTGACTTCTAGAATTCCCGCGCGAGAGCCAGCGGAGGAAATCGCGGTAGTCGATGAAGAAGTCGTTCCAGGCAAACTGGTGAGGGTTGTACAGGAACGGCGAAATTGTAAGGCCCAGCAGTGTGATCCAGAAGTACGTCAACGCCGCTTGCCAAGCCGTAACGGTAGCGAACAGCAGCATCATCAGCAGTCTCGAGCCGAAGTAGATGGACGGGCCGGCAAATCGAGAGTAGAGAATGCCGAACGGGATCCGAGCCGTGGCGAAGCCACGCCCAGTTCCAATGTATCGCGCACCACCGAACGAAAGATCTTGCTGCACAGAGTTCGCATAAATCTGGCAGACAAACACTTCGAAGAATGTCGAGAGCGATAAGAACTGCTTGAGGAAGCGGACCAGCGCGCGCCAAACACCGCGTTCTGTCAGTTCCTGGACAATCAGAGGCACGAACGACAAGAAAAAGACGAAGAAGATGGAGAAGATGCTGCGCTGAACCCAGTCCATCACGGCATCCGTGTTGGCACAGCCGGTGGGGAAGAGTGGATCCGTGATGGGCTTGTTGCGATCGTAGTCGCAAGGAATCGTCTCGTGCTTAAAGGCGCCGAAGTTGAGCAGCGTGAGCATGAACAGTTGGACAGACAACATGATGAACATATTGTTGATGTGGAATCCAGCATGCGCGTAGTAAAAGGACAAGAATCGATCAAGGGGCAGTTGCGTGCCGAGGTAGTAATACTCACGCGAGAGCATTTGTTCCCCCATACCCGTTCCGATCTTGGTGGTGAAGTTCAGAATCGACCCAAAGCCAAGATCACGGCCTTTACCACACTGGTAATACTCGCAGTGCTTGATGCGTCCACCGCGGAGGATGGCAGTCATACCGGCGAAAATGTCTTCGTTGAGATGCAGACCCTTCTGGGCCTTAGACACGCCGCCGCGGGTCGTCATGAAGATGCCATTGAGGAAATCGGGATGACCGTAGTGAAGCTTGCCTCCAATCTGCGCCAACGTACGTGCGAAGAGGGTTCCGAAAGTCTGTTCCTTTCCGGCCGCAACGTCACCAAGGATACCAATGTTCTCCGAGAAGATATACTCGCGAGCTCCGAGAATGGCGACTGGTGCAGAGGTTTCGTTTTTGACCCCTGGGGTGTACGGGGACGTGTTCTCCGTCTTCATCTCCTCGAACTCGGCGAGCACGCTGCGGATCTTGAGACATTCCTCTAGATAGTTGTCTTGGTTGGCGTCGATGAGCTGGATGTACTCGCCGCGGTAGAAGATCAACGAGTGGTTCTGGTTGTCAGACTTGCCATCACCCAGGACCGGGTTACCAGAGAGCTGTATTCTGAACTTGGGTCGCCGCATGCCGTTCTCCATAAGCTCCGAGTGTCCATCGATCAGAGCCGAATACAGCCGTGGCTCTTCGCCCTCAGCCAACGGGGCTTCCTCATCCAGATAGSCGATCTGAAGATCAGGATACGCACGGAGCAAGAATTCGGCGTTTTCCATTTCCTCCTTCTTGAACTTAGAGTAGCGCTGCATGGATACCACAATCTTGAACTTGCGACGCGCCATGCGCTCCAGTTCTCGCTCCAGCTTGTCAGAGTTGCCGCCAAACATCTGGACAACTTCCGGGTTTTCGACTCGATACAGGAGCTTGATGGCGCGGCTGTAGTTCATAAAACCGGAAACAGTGCGGTACAGGGTCTGTGAGCGGAGGGAAGCCCAGATGCGTGTTCGGAGGGTGTACTCGGGCGCCGAGGATTTGAAACCAATGCAGTAGAAGGGGAGGTCGTCAATCTTGCTTTTTGCGGCATCCTTCTCGCCCTTCTCCAAGTCGCCGTTCATTTGTGATGTCTCGTCAGCTAGGATCTTGGTGTCCTTCACGAAGCAGTCCCACTCATGAGGGTGCAGCTGCTTCAGGTACTCCAGGAGAGTGACGCGAGAGTAGGGCTCGTCCTCACGGATGATCTCGCGCAGAGAGAGGAGAATCTTCTCGCCGTAGTGAGGAATCATCACGGTAAACGTCGGCATGTTGTCCACAGGGAGGGGCTCCGGAATCGGGGTTGACAATGACTGAGCAAAGAAAGAGATTCGGCGCTCCGCCTCACTATGGCTAGGGAAGAACTCGGTCTTGAAGGAATGGTCCTCCTGAGAGACGAAGAACGTGGGGGCTCGCAGCGTTCGCTTGCCCTCCTGCTCGGACGGGACCTGGTGGTAGAGCAGCTTCTGGACGTGGTCAATGGCTAGCAAATGCTCGCGATACATGGAAATGACGATGGCGTTCCAGACTTGAGAGATCAGAACCTTGGGCTTGTACTTGATCTCCATGTCAGTCGTGGCGAGGACCTTCGAGTAAATGCGCTTGGGGAGGCGGGAAAAGATGTTCCTCCAGGGCGTCCAGATAGAGGATCCAATATAAAACGACCGAGCAATTGAGAAGATGGTGTTGAGGAGCACATAGAACAAGTACGTGTCCAGGAAGAAGAAGATCAGGTCCGTGAACGCCATTAGGCCCAAGAGGATGAAGGGGTGGTATCTGCAGAGGACGTCGCCAAACAGGTGGTCGCCCACGCATTGTGGGTGGAAGATTGAGAGATATCTGATCACGTCGCGGAAGGACAACGTGAGATATACGTAAGATTCTCCAAACTTGGCACCGAAGACCGTTAGCCACAGGCCAAATGACATGGCCATGTCATTGCCCGAGAGCTTCGGGTAGCTAGCCGTAAAGGTCTGGCTAGGGACGTATTGTCTCGAGTTCTTGGTCAGGTAACTGCCGAACAAGCCACCCAGAGGCATGACTGCAAAAAAGAAGAACGTGATGATGGCGATGACGAAGTGGACGATGCCAATGATGAGATCGACGTCAACGCCGGCCTTCTTTGCATCGGTGGGTAGCATGAAGACCTTGACTCCTGGGCCAACGTTGATGACGAAGATGAGAATGAGGAACAGTAGCCTCTTTGTCAGGTGCTGTGCACCAGCCCATCGGCGAGGAACATACGTCCACTCAGCCAAAGTGGCGAGAATCTGAATGAGTGACGCAATACCTCCACCGAATGCAACAACCGCGAATTGCTGGGACGCGGGAGGCTGGTTGTTGGCCTGCTGCTCATACTTGGAGCCGACAAGCAACGTCGGGGCATTGTGTGAGGTGTAAAACCAGAACATGGTCAAGTGAATGATCCAGATACGGTTGAAATTAACCAAAAGGTGGAACCATGACCGCGACTCCTTGTATGTCTTGAAGAAGCACTTTTTCCAGTTGACTTCCTTCAACTTCATGTATCGCTCGGCAGGTGGCACATCGACGAGCTTGCTCTTATCCTGCATGACAATGCGCTCGATGCCTTCAGGGTACCAAAACAGCTGGTTACAGTCGTCATAACCAATGATGTGCTTGTGATCGCGCTCGCGGCGGACGTAAACTCCGTTGAGAATCTCGTACCCTTCGTCCCTGCAGTACTGGTACAGGGGAGTAATGATGTTGTTGAGGTAGGTAAACTCGTCCACAGGCTCCACGAGTGCTTGGCAGGCAGGCGAGTTGAGATAATCGTCGGCACACTTGAAAATGAAGCAGAGACATTCGGGCATGAACCGGACCTGGTTGGCTTCGCCCCAGCACAAGAGATAGAGGGCAATTTGGCGGACGCGGTCATGCTGAGACATGCGGTTCATGCGAGTCTTCCAACGGTATTCTGCAGCCTCGAGACTGTCGTCGCCCTCGAGGTCCTGGAGAGCCTCGGCCTCGTTGGCGCCATCGTCGGCATTCTTCTTCTTCTTCTTGTTCTTGGCCTTGCGACGCAAGCCCTTGCCCTTGGCGTTGGCGAAGCCGACGGCGTCATCCAAATCCAGATGAGCAGCGAAGTACCACTTCCGGTAGTTGGCGTTGTCGCCACCAATGTAATCGGCATGCAGGGAAAGAAGTGCTTGGTTTGGCGACATGCGCGACGCCCTCGAATCGAGGAGGGTCATGAGGTGGTCATACATGTTTCGCATGCTGTCTCGCTGAAAGCCAAACTTGGCAGTCAGGTCCAGGAAGATGTCCTCAACCTCCTCCTTGGATAGGGGAATCTGGGCGTCCGAGGTCCAAGCGGGATATGGCTCTCGGGAACGCTGACCAGCAGGCAGGACATTGCCGTAGTCCATGCCATAGTTGGGGGTCGACGCGCCGGAGGAACGGTTGGCACCGTAGGAAATTTGAGACGAGGGTGGGCGGTAGCCTCGCTGGCCTTCGCCGTAGCTGTTGTAGCGTTCATCGCCTCGACCGTAGTAGTCCATCTCAGCGGCGCGGGCCATGTCAGACCTCATGGTGAAGTCGCTGAAGGTCTCAGAGTCCTCCTCGGAACCGTGCCGACCAGCCTGTGCGGGATAACCATTATTATAGTCCTGGTCATAGTAACCGGCGGCGCCGGCGGCGCCGGCGCCACCTTGGCCGTTGTAGTACTCGTCTTGATACTGGTCGTGGCCGTCATAGTAGCCGCCATCTTGATGGTACGGGTTGTTAGGGTCGGCATTGTAGTAGCCCCTGCAATACGCTTAGTTAAAGCCTCTCAAGTTGTTCGGGAGAGGGTACTAACGATTCGTCGTAATAGCCATCGCCAGCGTGACCACCGGCGGCACCACCACCACSGCCGCCGCCGCYGCSGCCGCCGCCGCCGCCGCCGCCTTGGGCGGCGTGACCGCCGTGAGCATCATAGCCGTTGTCGTAGTACTGATCGTCTTGATAGTACGAGTCGGTGTTGCCACCTTGGTGGCCTTGCTGACTTTGATGGCCATAGCCATCGTCGTAGTGGTCTTGATGACCACCTGGGTACCCCGACATGCTGACAGTTGATTATCTGAGCATGTCACCGTCAAGTTAGCAAAGTATATGCAAAGTCGCGCCGCCGAGAAGACGGCGTGACGATGGCTGAAGGAAGAGAGCCAGAGAAGGACGGACGCACCCTTGGACACACATGGAGTTGCACGGTCCTAGGTGGCAGGAAGAGGCTATATCCACAGCTGGAAAGCAAGAGAGAATGGGCAGCAGCGCGAGACGGGTAGCGCAGATTTCACCGTCTTTCCGGAGGATGGGAAAGAAGAATGTTTCGACAAGGGATCGTGACGAGCTGACACGGCTTTGAGGTTGGCGAGTCAGCGCACTTTGACAGAATTGGGCCCTTCACAAATGTCGGATCCGGGTCCAATCGATGAATCACGTCCACGCAGCGATCCAAAGGCCGTTGGAGAGGTTGTCGGTCGGTCSTGTCGGTCGGCCGTGTCAACTATTGACGATGAAAAGAGAGAGTCGTGGCGCTGGCAAGCAGGTCGTCTGACGCCCGCGAGAAGGAACAGACAGGTTTGTTCGCAACTTGATCTCCGGTCGCAGCCGCGAGAAAGAAGGAAGGGAACGAAAGAGCGGCGGCGGAAGCGATGGAAGAAGGGCGAGAGCGCAACAGACAAGAAGAGGTAATAGCGAGTGGAAGGTTTGGCCCGAACAAGGCCAGAGATGTCGTCGTGTCGTTGCCCCTTTTTGCGTGCTGTGCAAAGGCAGAAGAAGGAGACGGGTGAGGGAGACGGGACAGGAGGCAGCGAAGGAATCGGTGGAGTGGAGAGACGCTCGACCTGCTTGGCCACGGTGGGAGCACGCAAGTCGGTACCAAGGTGGCTGTGTGCTGTGGGCTCCGCTGCAGCTGGTTGGTGGTGGGCTTGAACGAACTCGCAACGTCCTGCCGGTAGCTGCTGAGAGGCGGCCCCTGACAATGCCTTAGGTACCTGTACCTTGCCTGCTGCCCCTGATTCGCCCCGAGGGATGCTGACCAATCATGTTGGCCGATTGCCACGGGTCGGCGACAGGGCAGAGTTTGACCCGAGGTACCTCCAGGAGACCTGCAGCGGCCAATGTGTTTTCCATTAAGCAGCAGGACTCGATGGTAGTGGCGTGTGCCGTCCTTGCCGTCCCAGATGCACCGTGCCACATCAAGTCCCAGGCTTGTACCTATTCCTACTATCTTGGTGGGGCGAGGACCGACACGCGTTGTCATCGGCAGTACCGGTACTTTGTACACGGAGCCATGGCCAATGGAATCGAGACGACCAGTTCCCCTTTGGAGGTCCCTCGACATGCTTCATGGGATTCATCGGTTGGCACCCTCTTGGAGACCTCGAGGGCCGCTGGCTGCAGAGTGCGAGTCGGCGAGCAATCAATCTCCTGAAGCTACGAGTGCGCATGTACTCGTACTCCGTCTTCGTGCTGACCTGCTAGCAATCCAACCATTCATCTGGTGATGCAAGTCTGCAGGGGGGTGGCTCGGAGAAGACGGGTTGAACGGGTCGCATCCCATCCCGCCGCATCCTCATCATGCATTTCTCCAGAAGGGGTTGGAAATCAGGTTTCTCATGCGGCGAGTTGCGTCCTTTGCTCCGTGCCCCAAAGAGCACTTTGCCTCGTCCAATTTGCTACACCAGATCGCCGTCGTTTCGACTTGGCCCCTTCTATATCGCTTTCTCCGCCAGTCTCTCTCTCTTCGCCGGAGCCAAGTTGCTCCGTTCCTTGGTAGAACGAGAACAAGAAAATCTTTTCCCACAAGCTCCTTCGTTGCGGCGGGAACAACTGGCGAGTTTGGGTTGGTGCATGCGTGTGAACCTGAATTGTGGAGTCGCCAGGGCGGATACTGCTCGGACGACGATGCAATCCAAGAATGCCGATCTACCGGCGCTGGCTCTGATCAATAAAGTCCAATTGATGAGAGATTTCGTGTAGTTACGTACAGGTCTGTATTTCCACAGACATTTTAGTCTTTTGACAGCTTCCAATGCCACTCAGACCATATCCGACGAGCACAGAGCTTGGAAGCCAGCAGCATCCGGGTTAACAAAAACGTCAAGGCTGGGCTATGGTGGAGCGGTACGCGAAAAGCCGGCTGGGCCCCAACGCCGAACGGACGCAAAGCTTACTCGTTCGTCCATACAAAGTCGACATGGCTGGACATCTGCAGCCATCTCTGGCCGGCTCGAGAAGTGTGCGGCTATGACGATTCGATGGATACGGCGGCCCAACAAGCGAACCGAGCTCTCCGTTCGGAGCGAGTGCAGAGAGGCTTTGGAGGCCTGCCGTTCCCTCCCGACACCACTACAACGGTGATTCTACTTGTACTAGGTAGCTAGCAGCTCTGCTCGTTCGCGTCCGGAATGCGGGTGGACGCCTGGACGCGCCCTGCCGCGTGCCCTGCATCTGGAACGTCGAGGCTGCTGGTCGACGGACGCATCCTTGCCAAACCAACGTTATTGCCAAGCTGCTAGCGTGTGCGAGCCCCGATCTCAGGTCCCGTCCAGTTACGAGTACAATTTTAGCAACACCCCCATTTTCGTCGCCACTGGTCACCCTTTGGCCCCTGCTGGACTTCTTCGTCTGGTCTGGGTCGTTCCGCCAAGTACGAGTAAGGTATCTACGGAGTACTCATAGAGCGCAGATACGCAGGTATGGCACGGAGAGCTCCGTTCTGCTCGTCCGTCCATAACGTAGCTGCCGGTTGAAACACGCACCGGTGCCGTGCTGCCGACTGCCGTTGACCTGCGTGTTTCAGGGGCAGCGACTGTTGTCCCGAGCCACGCCCAGGCAGCTCTGATACAGTCCTGACGCGCCCATTGCTGTGACGCAGGCGCAGGCGCAGGATGGCATTCAAGCCTGATCGCACTCCGAGCCCGTGACCCTTGCCTTGCCTCCGGATAAGGTACGAGTACATGCACGCCCTGCCCCGGAAGGAATGTCATGCTGGTTTGTGACCTGCGATGTGCCCTATCACGTGACTTTATCATGTCTTCTCCTGCTCCCTTATCCGGGTGTTGCTCTGGAAACCAGTGCCGATGCAAAAAAGCTCCAATTGGCTGGCTGTCTATCTACTTCAGCGACATCAAACCGCTTCGTGAGCCTCGTCATTTCAATTGAGCATTCCTCATCGGACCTCGGAGGGCTTGTCTGTCTAGCTTCCCCAGCTCATCACCCGGCAGCGGAAGCAGGGCTCAGCGATCGTTCCGTCAAACGCAACCTCCACCACAACAATGGCTCGGCTTGTCGACTGTTATCCCTCCAGCGATGATGAGCTTCCTCGGCTGGATGTCCTCCTCAAGATGCCCAACACCGGTAGCGCGAGGCTATCCAAGGACTTAGTCGCCGAATCTCCTGAGAGGAAAGACCTTGTGCCCAAATCTTCATCCACAGCCTCAACGCGCAAGGTCCGTCGACTGGGCGCCAGGATCCAGGCTTCTGTGAATCCCCTCTTTCTTCCATGGAACGCGCGTGATCAAGACAGTCCCCAAGCCTCATCTCGCACATCACCAAGAAAATCTGGCAGGGTATCCCGGCAACAGGACGATCGCTCTCAGAATCATGCGTCCCAATCCGAGCAAGATTCGGCTCCGCCATCCGTTCCGACATTCCGCTCGAGACGACGAAGAGCTGTGCCGCTACTAGACGATGATTCGGACGGAGATCCCGTCGAGGCTGGTACCACGCTGAAAGAGAGGATACGAGAATTAAGAGGCGGTCGGGCATGCGTCATCCCCGATGTCGGAATATTAGCCGTGGGCGATAACGACAATGCCGAGGACACACAGACAAGGAAATTGAGACATTCAGAGGCTCTGGAGCCCAAAACTGAGCCACGGTTCACAAACGAGGCTTCCGAGGTTGACGAACCTAGTGTGTACCAAACGGCTGCCGAGATTTCTTCCGAGTACAGTGATGGATCTGCATCAGAGTTTGAATTGGATCATTTTTCCGACGGAGCTTTCGGAGAGGCTTCAGTGAAGAATCTGTTGGAAATTTCGCGGCACCGAGGTGCCAGAAGCAAGGCAGCAAGGGAAGAAACGTTCGAGGCGCTGAAACCGCGCAATACCAACACCAAGCCCCGAGAGGTTGTGCGTGTCTCGAAGGAGAAAGATTCATCTTCCAGGGCTTCGAGTCGAAGCGAGAAGGCCACGGTTGGGGAGGATGTTCTCAATGCCAAGACTCTGAGCACCGCGTCGGATCTGACCGACAGCTTTGAGAAGCTTCGAATTCACCTTGAAGGTTTTTCTAGTGACGAGACTCAGCCAGACAAACGCAGCGACTTTACAGTATCGCCGAGCACACCACCCAAGAATTCACATCCCAGGAACCTCGTGTCGCCTCGGAAGCTGGCCCGCATCCCACGGACCCCTCATCATCGACCTAGCGTTGACGCCTTCTGGAGCCAGGATTTCGTGGACGACTGGAACGACAAGCACTCTCCACGGAAACTAATACTGCCCCCGGTAATCAAAAGCCCGGCCAAGCCCAGCCCAAAGAAGACCACGAGGAAGTCGTTTGAAGCCAAGAAACACTCGCTAGCCGAGGAATTCCTCCGCGAGCTCGATACCGAGATCACCCACGGCAAGATTGCTGAGCTTGCTAAGTCTACGGGGGGAGTAAAGGTTGTGTGGACCAAAACGTTGAACACGACGGCGGGAAGAGCGAACTGGCGGCGGGAGACTATCCGGACCCAGCAGGCTGACGGTACGCTCGTTTCCGTGAACCACAAGCATCACGCATCCATCGAGTTGGCCGAGAAGGTCATTGACGACGAGAACCGGCTGCTTAACGTGCTGGCCCATGAGTTTTGTCACCTGGCCAACTTCATGATTAGCGGCATCAAAAACAATCCGCACGGCAAGGAGTTCAAGGCATGGGCGGCGAAATGCTCTCGCGCATTTGGGGACTCGCGGGGCATCCAGGTGACGACAAAACACACATATGAGATTGACTTCAAGTATGTGTGGACATGTATGGCGTGCGGATCCGAGTACAAGCGCCACTCCAAGAGCATCGACCCACAGCGCCACCGCTGTGGGAGCTGCAAAAGCGCCCTCAAGCAGACGAAGCCGGTGCCCAGAGGGAGCGGGGCAGGAGGCGGAGCGGGCAGCAAGCCCAGCGAGTACCAAATATTTGTCAAGGAACAGATGAAGGTTGTGCGAGGGGAGAACCCAGGCAGCCCACAGAAGGAGGTGATGAGGATTGTGGCGGACAAGTGGGTGAGTAACAAGAAGAGCACTGCGGCGGCGAGCAAGACTGAGAAGAAGGACGAAGCTGGCGGCGTTGTTACCCAGATGGTGGATCTCACTCTCGACGGAGGCGACGAGGGCGAGTGAGGAGACCTCAGCACGTGTATATAATCTCAGCCTGCATGGGACTGGCGTTGATGTGCATGTATACTCGTAGAGCATTGTACGTTTTGCAATTGTATCGCTATCTCGCGCTTCGTGATCTTACTCATTGTTCGAAGTATTAGAAGACGCAAGTGGCTGTGGTTTTTTCTTACTCATAACATAATAAAGGTCGTAATTCATGGCCAACCACATACGGTCCCCCTCCGGCCCGTCAGCTGTATCGAGACAAGTGCCTCACAGTACAGTAAAAACACCAATTGCTGATCCATTGCACCTCAGGTCGTAAGTCGCGGAATTCACGGTCACTCCGGAGCTGTCTACGTGCCTCTTTCCGCTGTTAATGTTTCTGCCTCTCGTCGCTGCTGCTGCTGCTGCCGCCGCCGTCGCCACCGCTGCTGCTCAGGGGTCCTCAAACATCTCGTAGTCCTTGATCTTGAGCGACTCCCAGATGCGGGCCGAGTACTCGACGGCGTCGCCGATGAGCTTGCCCTGTTTGCCGAGCTCGAGGTCAACCTCAGCCTCGTCGTACTCACCCTTGATGTGCGGCACATTGATGGTAATGAGGATGTCCGTCTTGTTCCGCTCGAGGCGCAGGAGGGTCATGATGATGGCGGTGAAGTCGGGGGCTGAGGTGCGGTCGCGTGACTGGCCCACCTTGGGCGTCTGGGTGGCGATGAGGGTGTAGGCTGGCGGTTTGGATCTGCACGTGTTGCTGGTCGTCAGCTGCCCGGCCCTGTCCAGATCAGAGAAGGAAGGGGTTATATGGGTGATCATACTCGAGGCGGGTGAACTCGGTCTCGGCCGTGTTCCAGATCTTGACGGTGTCAATATCCGAGCCGACCATATCCTCGAGGTGCGTCGTCATGGCGCGGCCGTCAATCTCGGGGCCGGAGCCGGGCCCGCCGACTCGCTCGGTGATGTCGAATATGATGCTAGTAAAGCCATCCTTGTCGATCCAGACCTCCTGGTTGTCGGGGACTTGCCGTAGCTTGCTAGAGCGGGAGACGGGAGCAGCCGGTTAGCTTCTTGAGCGACCTGTCATCGCCTCAACAGCAGAGCAAGCGTACCTCACGTCGGCAAATTTGTCTGGCAGGTCGCAGACCATTGCGCCGCCGTAGAGGGGGGTGCCCAGATAGCCAGGCATCGCGGGGTCGGGAGGGCTGCTGCTGCTGCAAGCACAGTGGAGGCGACGCCGGGCTGTGCGCGGATCGGCAGCTACGTCTTCGTGTCAGGGCCCTTGGTTGTTTGTCAAGGCGAGAAGAGTCTCGAGGCAGAGACGAGATGAAGGCGTTGAGGGCTGGCTTTGTCCGTCCGTAAGCAAGCAGGTTGATCAGCGAGACTCGTGCCGTCGTTGTTTGTTGGCTGGCTGCCGTGAATGGAGTCGAGAGCTTTCTGCAAGGCAGCACATGGGTGATGGCGCTGGCGGGGGTGATGGCGGGGTTGGCTGAGGAGCCCGATGACGACGTGGTTGTGGTTCGAGGGGCGCTACTGAACGAGGCCACGGGGATGGTAGTTTGCCATCGCCCATATTCCAGCTTCAGTCTCCAACTTTGAGCCGCAACAACCCTACGCACTTCGGAGGACTCGGCGACGTCCCATGTGCGCCGCTGGAACCATTCGGGCAACGGATCCTTTTTTCTCTTTTCGTTTGGTGCCATATCCTGATTGTCTTTGGCTGTCTGACTGAGGCACTGGAGCGCATAACGTTAGCTGGAGCTCCATCGTCCGTCTGTCTGACTGTGACGGTGATTTCTTCCGTCTTTCTTCCTCCCTCTCCACTCCCTCTCCGTCCCACCTCCAACTCTACATCTCATCCGCTCCAGACGACACACGCAATCTTCGGTCCACGACGCCCGTCAGACAACCAGCCATGGCCACCTGTCTCTTCTGCCGCATCATCAAGGGTAAGTCTTGGGCCCTCGTCGAGACGAAGCATGGTCATGTACCTCATGCCATACACACCACTGTCGCCAACGCAACGCTTGCTGACATGCGCTTCCACCCCGCCTACCCGTGACAGGCGATATCCCCTGCATGAAGCTCTTCGAGAGCGAAAAGACGCTCGCCTTCCTCGACATCGGGCCCCTCAGCAAGGGCCATGCTGTATGTTGTACCGCACGCTCTTCCACAGCGCCTCGCCTCATCTCGCGGCGTCGCTCACGCTCACGTCTTCATCTCCAGCTCGTCATTCCCAAGCACCACGGCGCCAAGCTCATCGACATACCCGATGACCAACTGACCGAGATTCTGGTAAGAAAGGAGAAGAAACAGCCTCCCCCCCCACCTCCCAGACCCCAGCGTACGCCGTTATTTGTATCGCCACTTACACTGGTTTCCTTGCCTCGCAGCCCACTCTCAAGAAGCTCGTTAGTGCCACAGGCGCCACCGACTACAACATCCTGCAGAACAACGGCACCATTGCCCACCAGCAGGTGCACCATGTGAGTGACGGTGGCGGACGATGCCACCCCCAACCCTTGATACGCTTTTTAACCAGCAGGGGCTGACTCGGCTTCTCCTCCTCTCCCCTTCATTCAGGTTCACTTCCACATGGTCAGTTCCCCCATTTTGTGCCAGATGCTCTCATGCTCGCTTTCTCACGTGGTTTTTTTCTTGTCAGATCCCCAAGCCGAACAAGATCGAGGGTCTGGGCATCAGCTGGCCCGCCACGACTGGCGACATGGACAAGCTCAAGGCTCTCTGTGAGGATATCAAGTCCAAGATGTAGAGTGGAACCCCCCCCCCCCCCCAAAAAAAAAAAGGGTGGTGGATTCGGGGGTCACGGCGCGAACATATATGACTGCTGTGTATTCAAGTTTGGACTCTAAAACCATCCCACGCAATCTATATTCCTCCTTTCTAGGCGACAAAAGCCGAAAGCTGCCCCCTCGATGCTATTTGCTCAACCCTGCCATGCCACATTGCATCCATCATGCTCCATTTTCTGCCGGAGTCCCGGGCGAGTGAACCCCATTGCCGTTGGTCTGTGGGACCGGTTCCTGGTTCTCCTTTTTGTACCAGTTGACGCCGCCTCCCGGTAGAAGTTCGCCCTTGCGGTCATACAGGGATCGGGAGCGCACATACGGGTCTAGGTTCCAGTAGTCCATCCTCAGCTGGGCGGCGATCTTCTCCCGCTGGGACTTGGCCTGCTTGCCTTCCACTGTGTCGGGGGAGCGGATCCACGTCCGCGTCGCACCCTCGAATTCCCTGTACAGCTCTGCCCTGGCCTTAAGGAGTGCATCTCTCGTCTCCGTGTCCTTCATGGTATCGTTCTCGCCCGGCACGGGCTCCTCGTACTTGTACTCCCAGTCTTCGTCACCTTCTAGTTCCTTGATGATCTGGTCTGGTGCGATGAACTCTTCCAGCCCGGTCCTGTAGTTGGTGAAGTGGACCTTGGCGGCCACGACAGGATCAAGCCAGCCGCGGATGATCCTCCAGATCCCTGATGGCCCGTCAGCTCCCAACCCTTGTTCCCGTCATACGCCACCTAATACTTGAGTACACGTACCTTGGAATACCCACGGCGCATTGTGGACGAGGATGGCACCCAGAGACTCGGGATAATTTGCCTCAAAGCACTGGATCATGAACTTGACCGGGTGGTAGTCCATGTTGGCCAACGAGAAGCCGGTCATGTCAAAAATGATGTTCTTGGAGAGCTGTTAGCTGGCTCCCCCCACACCACATGCCACCTCCGCCGGATACTTACCGCCGTTTCGACGGGCGGCTCGAGAACGAGGCGGGCCGTTTCGATGATGAACACTGTATACCTCTCTAGGCTCTCTGCTGACTGGGCGCCAGGCTTGTGCAGCCGAACCCTGACGACGCAGATGGGTCGCCCCTCCTTGTCCTTGCCGTGCAAGAAACTCTTGCCCATGCGATACTGGGCCATGTAATCAATGGCCAGCTTCTTGGCGTCGGGGGCGCCATTCTTCTCGTCGTAGACGGCGCCAGCCTCGCCGTTCTTCATGATGTCTGCATCGACGTTCATGTCGCTATGCCTCCAGTGCATGGCGGACACCAGCATGACCAATGCCTTCTCGACGTCCCACTTGCGGGCGCGTAGGAATCGCAGCACGAGCGCGTCCGGGTGATCGTGCTTGACCGTGGACCAGATGGTCTGGCGGATGGACTCGGGGGACTGGCTGGCCAGAGTCTTGTGGAACTGCTTCGTCTGGCCATACTTGTCGTTGTCGTCCGGTGCGTCCTTAACCGAGCCTGTGCTCGAGCCTGGAGGCGAGGGCTGGCTCTCGCTGGTCTTCCATCGGAACAGGCTGAAGCGTCTCTTTTGGGGCGACTCTAGCTCCTCTTCCGCGGGCTTGGCCGGGGCAGCAGATTCGGCAGTACCGTTGGCGTTGATGTCGGCAACGCCGCAGATCTTGAAGATTGCGTTCCACAGTTTGCGGAGCTTCTTTTCCTGCTCAGGCGTCAGGTTGCCGACATGTCCGGCGGCTGCAGCTTCGGGAGACATTACGTCGACGGGACGAGTGTCGAGGGGAGAAACGAGGGCAGTGCCAGTATTGGCAGCGGTAGCGAAATCTACTATGGTCCAGGAAACAAGGGCGACAACAATGGCGACGGCGACGGCGGCTGAAGAGTAGGCGAGGCTGCTTTTAAGGTTGGCGTGGGTGTGGTTAGCAGACGCAGAGCCCGTCGGGAGCCGCGGCTTGATGGAGCCGGATCGCTTGTTGCAGAAACGTGAATGCGGGGGTCCTTTAGGGATAATTCGGGGGTCCGGGAAAGGATTGGCAGATGGTTGCAAGGGGAAATGCGGCTTGTCGGAGTCAGGGACGGCAGCCGTCCGGGGCAAGGAGGAGGTGAAGTGGGAGGATGGCCAGCAGGTCCCAGCGGGAATGAGGCGCCGCAGCAGTTGGGGCGTCGAGGCCGAGATAGGACGAGGAAACAGGAGCTGCTGGGCGGACAGACGGATGCGGGCCTTCATGGAGCGGCCAAGCAGCGTCGTGGAGTCGAGTCGAGTTGCAACGATGATGATGCGTGCTCAAGGGGTGGATATGAATGAATACTGACCGCGGTCGCAGCTGCTAACCCAACCCAGGTTGTTTCTCGGCACGGGCGGGCCAATCTAGTTTCTGGGGTAAGGTCCTTGCTAATTCAACCGGGAAGCCGAGGGTGAGGTGATAGTTGGTGGTGGTGGTGCTTGTAGACGCAGAGAAGGCACTCGAGCCAGGGATCGTCATGGACGTCCATGGCAGCGCGGGGCCGACTGCAGCCACCCGCATCGCATCGTCGTGTCCATCCAGCCTTGCATCTACATGCGCTCCTACATACATACGGATGGATACCCACCTCGGTACTCCGTACGGAGAACACAGCAGCCGCCTCTTCGCCATACAAGAGCGCCTGTCGCTATTCCAGCCAGGTAATCCATACCATGGAGCGCCTCATGTGCCACTTGGGCCGCTGGAATTCCATTCAACGCTTCCTTTGCCTGATCGATGCCCAGCCACTGATATTGTACATAACCTCCCCGCCATGATGCACCCTGGATGGAATTAAAGATGCAAAGCCTCTAAAACAGACCGAAAACCAAATCACACCAGGGCTGTCCTTTAAGCGTTGTAATGTTCGGAATAGTAGCACTTTGGTCAACGTGAAGCAGAGGCCCCCTGTCGGCGTCGCGGGGTGGTAGACTGGCACCTCTGGCACGTGCTTGTCGGGCATCCACCCCTCCGATCCAAATACTTCCCCATCCAGCGCACGTCGCGATGGACGGGACAGGACAATCCTGCCAGCTTTTCGGCCGCCTCCGAAACCTCGACCCCCTTGCGACACCCACCTCCTGGAACTCAGTAGCAGTTCTCCGTACGGACTGCTTCGTACTACCACCGCAATGTCCACCGACGTCCACGAGTCCGGCGGCGGCGCCAAGCACTCCAACTCCCGGACACGCGCGTCGCGTCCCACCACGCCGCTGCGCCCGTCTTCCCGATCCTCGTTCCGCGACTCTGCCCGCAGCACCGGCGACGGCGACGCCCAGTTCCCGCTCAACACCTTCGAGCCGGCCTTTGCTGAGCTCTCTGACGCCATGACCGACCTCGAGGCCAACATGATGCACTTCCAGCTCATGCACGAGAGCCTCGCCCGCTTTAGCGAGTCCTTTGCCAGCTTCCTCTACGGACTGAATATGAATGCCTTCTGTGTTGATTTCCCCGAGGTCTGTATATCCGCTGTACTTGCTTGCTACTTATTTCCCTCATACAAAGCTAAATGCATTGTCTCGCGGCTGACACTAACTGGCTGTCCACTTCATAGGGTCCCATCCCCGAGTCGTTCCGTAGAGACCGGCAGCCGCAGCAAGATGCCCAAGACGGCAGTACCGCGCGATCAGGGAATGACACCGAGGCTACCTTCATGTACGTCGAACCCGACTGGACACTCAAGTGGCCCTGTCACCTCATTGCTGGCCGGTTGCTGACCAACCGATAGGACCACTGACACGTCTTTTGTTGAGAACCCGCCAACGTCCACCAAATCAAACCCCAAGCTCACCATGCCGGAATCTCGTCAGTCGCATCTACCTTTCGCACGAGGTACATCCTCACGAGGCAAAACGAACGCCCGTGCCCGTGGCCGGCCTAGCGGGCTCGCCAGACCACGCGGCCGAGGCGTTAGGTGAATGGGGATGGATGTTTCGCTCCGGGGACTCCGGCATCATCKCACTTCATATCGCGAGCCTGGCTCGACGGTTGCCCAGGCACCTTACGATCGAGGATATCTCGCCTGGACATTCAAGATCCAGGCCGGACGGGTGGGCGTTCAGGTCGCCATATCGACGTCGTTGCCTGATGCGCCACCGGCGCTGCCAGTCCCTTCGGCGTCGTTCAGTCCTGCGCCGACGGTGGCCCCCGGCACCCTCTGAGGGTCGGCATCTGGCTCTTCGCGCAACTGCTTAACCCTAGAGCTGGAGTATAAGCCAGCCGATCCAACACAGGTATAGAAATACCCATCCATAGGTCGAATACGAACCTTCGCTTGTGGGGTTTGCCACGGCGGTGGGCAATCAATGTCGCCTCGGTGTCGAACCATCTGGCGCATTCAACACAATAATTTCGACCGAGACCGGGTAAATCCTCGGTAGCCTTGGCGTCTTTGAACTGGGAAAGATGCCTCGACGAGAGCAGATCTGCCTTGACTTGGTCGACGTCCCTGAAGGTCTGGTCAGCTTGGGTGCAGAAAATGCAATCAAGGGTCGAGTTTCGGACCTCGTCTTCCGCCTCGTCTTTGTGATGGTGCGCTTGTTCCCGACCCCCATGCTGGCACCGGTTCCGATGTCCTGAATAATAAAGTTGAGGAAGGTACCGTACGCAATAGACGCCCAGGCTACCTATCGAGCGAAGTGCAATGCCCCGTGAAGAACAGCGGACAGTTTGTACGAAGTGGACGGTGGAACAGAAAATTTTGTGGGGACAGTGCGATGATTCACAGTGGGAGAATTGGATTGGCACGATGCGGCTTGGAACAACTCCTACTTCGTACTCCGTAGCCCTGGTACGAAGTACGAAGTGGGCGTTGACTGGTGAGCAATATGAAGTAAAAAACAGTACGAAAGGTATCAAGAACGACAAGGAGATGAGTTGGTTGGTGACATCTCTGCTGCTCGTGAGGCATCCTGACTTCGTACGGGGTAGTAGATGCGGATATAAAGGCACCTAGGTGCTCCGTAAAGAGCGTCTGGCTATGAGGCTGTACGAGCTACGGAGTAGTTGTCATCGAGCCACTTTCTCTGGAGGACCCCATCAACCAGTGTCAAGCACCTTAGGTACGCAGTAGCCGTGTACGACGGGGGAAGCAACTGAGGAGAGTTGTCAACTAGACCCAGGCAACACAGTTTGGCGCCGCGAGCCAGCCAGCTCAGCAAGTCAGCCCAGGGTGTCGTCAAAACGGTGCTCATCCACGTTCGAAGCCCTTCATGCAAAAGTGATTTTATCATCGAGGTTCTGGCAAGCTTAAAGGCCCACGGGTCTGTAACTCCATGTTCATCCCTTCGACATGTGGGTATGCTTATCTTTTAACTGCTATCATAACTCCTAGCCAGTGTCGGCGACCGAGCGTTGGGCTCCGAGAAGCTCGCTTTTGCGAGCTCCGCGCGCGGTGACCGAAAAGTCCTGCCGGCTTGAATGAAGTACCGAGGTCAGGGAGGTCTCCAGGCCAGCAAAAAAAATCCTAGTGGGGACAGATGCACAGGTGCCTCGAGGCCGCTAGAAACCTTCCATGAGCCGCAGCCAGACGCCTTCAGGCACTGCGGATGGAACCGCAGGTGTTCTGCTGCGGTGCAACGTGGCTGCTCCCGTGCAGCCGACCGGAGCCGAGACGGGTCCTCGGCGGATGCGAACAACCTGCAGTGGAGGGCACGACGAAGACGACACAGCCAGCACGAGGGCATGATGCGGCAGCAATTTACGTGCGCAAACACAACGGGAGCACTTGGCAGCTCGGGCGGGCGTGTACCTGCCGCTCTGTGACGGCTGCCTTGCCTTGAAGCTGGTTTTGAGGAACAATAATAATTCTGAACAAGTGCTGTCGTCCATCCCGTCTCTCAGTTTATTGGGAGCTGGCACTGCACGTACGAAGTACCCTCTGGTCATTTTTTTCACACGTCCTCCCGTTCGCTGGCTTGGCATGAGAGGACCCGGAGGGGCGCTGCTCGGCGCAGTGGATGTTCGGTAACAATGACGAAACGGAGACGTCGTGGATTATTTTCTCAAGGCCTGTGACTGGCTGACGGCCCCCGAAGGCGCAGCGACGGCAACTCCAGACACCCTGACTGGCCGCTGGTTCCTTCCGTTGGACGGTAGCCCGCCCACACGCAACGACTTAGGGCTCCACATTTTGCCTGTGCTCGGTAACATCTGCTTTAGCATGGGCTTCTGAGCCGGAAAAGGGCCAAAAACACCTCTCTCCACCTCCACGAACCTCTTCCTCCCTTCTTCCTTTAAACCCATCTCCATCCCCCATCCCCAACTCCCTCTACGCGGGCTTGTCTGACCTCCGCGAGCGGCAAAGCCGTCCCCGATCGACTCGGACCCTCTCCCCTCCGCCCGAATTGGCCCATCATGCTCGCCTCCCGACAGGTTCTGGGCAACCTCGCCCGGAGCCGCGTCCTCAGCGGCGCTGCCACTGGCGCCCGTCGTCTGGCTACCGCCTCCGACTCTCCCCTCGACTGCAAGGTACGTTGTGTTGTCCTTTGTGCACGAGGCGAGCGCGAGTCCTCGCCGCGTTGCCCCGTGCGCTTTGCGCCTGGCCTGGGAGGACCATGCGTGAGCCGAGCTGACCCCCTGGAAACAGGTTCGCCAAAACAACTGGGAGGACAGCAACTTCATCAACTATAAGAAGATGTCCGAGAACCTTGCCATCGTCCGCAGCCGCCTCAACCGCCCCCTTACCTATGCCGAGAAGATCCTCTACTCTCACCTCGACGATCCCCATGGCCAGGACATCGAACGCGGCAAGTCCTATCTCAAGCTGCGCCCCGACCGCGTCGCCTGCCAGGATGCCACTGCTCAAATGGCCATCCTCCAGTTCATGTCAGCTGGTATGGACCAGGTCGCCAACCCCGTCACCGTCCACTGCGACCACTTGATTGTGGCCCAGATCGGCGGCGAGAAGGATCTAGCCCGCGCCATCAGCATCAACAAGGAGGTATACGACTTCCTGTCCTCCGCCTGCGCCAAGTACAACATTGGCTTCTGGCGCCCAGGCTCCGGCATCATCCACCAGATCATCCTTGAGAATTATGCCTTCCCTGGCGGTCTCCTGATCGGTACTGACTCTCACACCCCCAATGGTGGCGGTCTCGGCATGTGTGCCATCGGCGTTGGCGGTGCCGACGCTGTCGACGTCATGGCCAACCTGCCCTGGGAGCTCAAGGCCCCCAAAATCATCGGTGTCAAGCTCACCGGCGCCATGTCTGGTTGGACCTCGCCTAAGGGTTAGTACTCTCTTTCATCCATCCCCGGCTTTGCAGCTTGTTATTGTTTAGTTTTGGTCCTTGAACTAACTCCTTGCTGGACAGACATCATTCTCAAGGTTGCTGATATTTTGACTGTCAAGGGTGGTACTGGTGCCATCGTGGAGTATCACGGTAAGTGTGCCTTCCTTCTTTATGTTCAAACCAGAGAGCCATGATAGCAGTCATGATGCGTCCAGAACTTCTCTCCGAGGGTACCTGGAAGATCTCATCCCCTTTGTCTCTCTTTCTTTGCCCCTCAAGACTAGCGTCTGTACACGCTCGTCTAGGACAAGATGCCTCTCTCTGCCCCAACCCTACTTCTGCGGCTCTGGTACCAACAATGGTGCTATTCCTGGCATTGGAAGCTACTTCACCTTTGTCTTCTGGGCTGTACGCTGCGATACGGAGAACGACCACGGCATTGCCGATATGTGTGTATGGGCCCGCGACATGCTCGAATACGATGGCCTATGCTCTCATAACCCCTTGTTGGTCCTGTTGGCGACAATAGTCTTTCTGTCGAAGAATTGGGAGCTATAACAGCCGAACTTGCGGCAAGACGAGTGTAGTACCTCAAGGACTACCGTAAGAAGAAAATCAACGATGCTGAGGAGTATCTCGCCACAATGCGACAGCGGAGGAGAAAATATGCGGCCAAGCACCCTGATGAGGCAAGGCAGCCATCGAACGAAAAGAAAGATCCTGGAGGAGAAAAAGGCATCAGTGTACCGTCTGCGACCACATCTTCACCACAAAGGCCAGGTTGGAGCGGCATCTTAATGGACAACGGCATGCTGCCAAAGTCTCCGCGGCCGCTGGACAGAAGCGGCATTACTGTGCTGTCCGTGGCCACGACTTCCAAAGACAMGCGCATTTGGAGAGTCACCTCGCCTCAGCAAAAGCATGACTGCAATGGTTGCTCTGCTGGTCGCTAGTGGCGACTAAGAGCTCATTCATGACCATGCTCCCTTTTGGACGCAGCAGACTTATCCTTGTTCTAACATTTGCCTTTCTAGGTCCTGGTGTCAACAATATTAGCTGCACTGGCATGTCCACCATATGCAATATGGGAGCAGAGATCGGCGCCACCACCTCTGTCTTCCCCTTCAACGATCGCATGTACGACTACCTGGCCGCTACCAAGCGCAAGGACATCGGCGACTTCTCCCGTGCCTACGCTGCTGAGCTGCGCGAGGACCAGGGTGCCGAGTATGACCAACTGATCGAGATCAACCTTACTGAGCTCGAGCCTCACATCAACGGTCCTTTCACCCCCGATCTGGCCACGCCCATCTCCAAGTTCAGCCAGGCCGTCAAGGACAATGGCTGGCCCGATGAGCTCAAGGTCGGCCTGATTGGCTCCTGCACCAACTCTTCGTACGAGGACATGTCTCGTGCTGCCTCCATTGCCCGTGATGCCATCGACCACGGTATCAAGGCCAATGCCGTCTTCACCGTCACCCCCGGTTCCGAGCAGATCCGCGCCACCATTGAGCGCGACGGCCAGCTCCAGACCTTCGAGGAGTTTGGTGGCATCGTCCTCGCCAACGCTTGCGGTCCTTGCATTGGTCAGTGGGACCGCCGGGACGTGAAGAAGGGCGAGGCCAACTCCATCGTCTCGTCATACAACCGAAACTTCACTGGCCGAAATGACGGCAACCCCGCCACCCACTCTTTCGTTACCTCTCCTGACTTGGTCGTTGCCCTGACCATTGCCGGCTCCCTGCACTTTAACCCCCTCACCGACAAGCTGAAGGACAAGGATGGCAACGAGTTCATGCTGAAGCCCCCGACCGGCGACGGCCTTCCTGTCCGAGGCTATGACCCGGGTAACGACACCTACCAGGCTCCCCCCAAGGAGCGCGCCAGCGTCAGCGTTCAGGTTGCCCCGACCTCCGACCGTCTCCAGATTCTCCAGCCCTTCCAGCCTTGGGATGGCAAGGACGCCAAGGACATCCCCATCCTAATCAAGGCCCAGGGCAAGACGACGACTGACCATATCTCTATGGCCGGCCCCTGGCTCAAGTACCGTGGCCACCTGGACAACATCTCCAACAACATGTTGATTGGTGCCATCAACGAGGCCAACGGCGAGGCTAACAAGATTAAGAACTTCACCACTGGCGAGTGGGATGCCGTCCCTGCCGTCGCCCGTGACTACAAGAAGAAGGGAATCAAGTGGGTCGTCATCGGTGACTGGAACTACGGCGAAGGTAGCTCTCGCGAGCACGCTGCACTGGAACCCCGCCACCTCGGTGGTCTGGCCATTATCACCCGAAGCTTCGCCCGTATCCATGAGACCAACCTGAAGAAGCAGGGCATGCTGCCGCTGACGTTTGCTGAACCTGCCGACTACGACAAAATCAAGCCCGATGACAAGGTACGTGCCTCTAAGTCTCGTGCTTTCGAATGATTGTACACTAACCGAGTAATCAGGTCGACATTCTCTGCACCGAGCTCGCCGTCGGCAAGCCCGTCACCATGGTGGTCCACCCCAAGGACGGCAAGCCTTTTGACGTTCAGCTGTTGCACACCTTCAACAAGCCCCAGCTCGAGTGGTTTAAGAACGGAAGCGCGCTCAACACCATGGCCAAGGCTGCGCGGTAATAAATGAATGCATGAGACGAGGCGGATGACTGAGGGGTTGAAAGTGGAAAGGGGAGTGGAAGAGACGGCGTATATCCTGTGTGCAATAGGGGGTTTAGAGAAGGGACCAAGAAGGAGGAGGCAAACAAGGACGACGTCCGTCGTGGGTGTCGTCTCGACTGCGTTTATTGTCATAGTCCCCATGTTTCACTTGGTTTGTAGAAGCCCATGATTCCATACTTCCCTAGTTTTGTACAAATCAAATAAAATCGTAAAAATTAACGCCCTGGGCAAACATTAGTAGGCTGCTAATGGCGGTTTGCATTGTCCTGAACACGACAATGCGAGAGTAGTAGTATGAAGTACGTACTTCGGGGGTGCGATTGACCATCTCATTTTCGCTCACATCTGTAGATCACGTGGCGATAAGAGCTGACCCCTTGGCACCCTAGCCTATCTGGCCAGTTCCAGCAACTGGACCTGCGCCAGCGAGAACGGACTCCTGGCATGCCAAAACAAGATGCGAACAGGGGAATAGCGACAGAGACGAAGACGGCCTGGCATGGTTGAGGAGCGACTGGCCAACACCGTGCGCACCCTGATTCCCGACAAACGATAACTTGCAGGCCTCTCCCGAGCCAGGATAACGCTTTCCGGCTACTTCGCGCAGTGTCACACGAGCAGCAATGCCTGGTGTCCGGGGGTTCAGCACCCTTCGCGCCCGATCATACATCTTCCGACTCCCGCTGTTTACTCGAGCAATCATCCTCATCATAGTGCTCTTTTGGGCTTTGACCTTGCCATCGGTTTGGGATGTGAGGCGCTGGGGCGCCTTGATCCCCGACCAGGTCTCTTTCACGACGGGTAGGTCTAGGAGCACAACGGGACTGCCTGTCGAGGCCAGATGCGCTGACGGTGTTTACAAAGCATACCGCCTTTCGACATTTCCGTTGGTTCACCTGAACTTTATCCATGCCGCTCTCAACGTGGTCGCGTTGACGCCGTTGATGGAGAGATTCGAGAGCGAGTACGGGACATTGACGACGCTCGCTCTGTTCTTTGGACGTGAGAAGGAAACCGCACTCCTTGTCGAGGGTAAGCCGGCCGACTGACTGATCGCTAGCCCTGACGACTATTCCCGCGATATTGTATCTCGTCATTGAGAGCGGCGTCCTCCGGGGCAACAATGCCGTGATGGGAGCGAGGTGAGGAGGACCCCATGGAAGCGCACAACCGCTCCGAGCGAAGAGGTGAACTGACGTTGCGCCTATAGCATGTGGGTGTTTCTCTTACTAGGGATGGAGGCAATTCGAACGTACCGGTCAAACCCACACCTGATCATCGCCACATACCACATCCCGACCTGGACAACGCCACTGCTCATGACCATTGTTGTGGCTGCGCTAATACCGAACACGAGCTTGCTGGGACACCTGTGTGGTGTCAGTGTCGGGTATATCTGTAAGACTGCTGCACCCTTCGCACCTCGCACACGAGCCATCGCTGACCAGCCTTCGGCACAGATGGCCTCGGCTACCTCAAGTTCCTGGCACCGCCGGAATGGGCGCTGCGCTGGATCGAGACCCGTCTCAACCTCCTCGCAATCCTGCCGCACTACGTGAGCGTCGACCAGAAGACGTACGGCCGATTCGGGGTGCTGCCCTCAAGCAGCCGCACGGGAGGGAGCGCGGCAACGGAGCTCGTGGGAAGCACCCAGCGCCTCGGGCCCTGAACTAAGGCTCGTGCTGCGTCTCCGTGTATGTGTGTGTACGTTTGTGTGTCAGGGCGACGAGGGAACCTATGTGCGCCTATGTGTAACGCGCTGTATAATGACGACGATGGCTGGTCTAGACGTGCATCTACGGCGGAGTTTGGGCGATGTTCTGCAAGACAATCTACCTGTTACTACCTACCTAACCTAATATCTTGTACGAAGTACATGGACGAGGGCGTTGTGGGCCATGCAATGGGCCAGTACCTAGGTGGCTGTAACTGCCAGTCGATATGAGAACCCTGTCCCTGCAGCCGAGAGCGAACAGAATGAGTGTTKACGAGACAGCAAGCTGCTGCAATTTAATACATCTCGACTTTGGTATCGCGCTTTATGGTTCAGACGGGCGAAGAGCATCTGCCGCTGACACGCCTGTGCTGGAGCTGCAGCTATTACCTGCCGGTACCTAAGCTAGAGCAGCGTTCCCACCCAACCTCGACGTACCTTGCCTTGCCCCGTACGAAGTATGACCTACCTACCAAGACCTACCTATCTAATTAAACGAATGGCCCTCCAATTCTGCTGATCATAGTCCCAGGTCCCGACGTTCTCCCTCAACGAGCACCTTTTCCGCGCGCAAAGCTGCCGGCATGTCGCGATTACTCTGTAAGTGCCTTGGAGCCCATTTCACATTCTTGCGCCCTCACCCCTTTGCTGTCCAACCACTAACACATACGTGTCTCGATACCTCAGCCTCGGCGCTGTCCTTGCGCCGCGACCCGCGGATCCTCAAACTCCCTCCTTACCTGTCTCTCCTGTGCATCGCAATTGGCGTCGTCTGGCTTCTCTTGCTGCCGCTGGACAACTACTCCCGGCGCACGTATATTTCGGAGAATGCGCTCCTGCCCGGTCAGGTACATACCTACTTTGGAGGGAGCGAGCAGAATGTCTTCCGGGCCTACCGACACGAGTTGGACGCCGTGGCCGACAAGAACAACTACGAGTAGGTCGTCTCACGAGTCCTGCGAATCTCCGAAGCTGGGCGCTCACTAGGAGGATGCAGGATCAACGACAGGCTCGAGACTATATTCAAAGGCGTGGGAATCAAGGTTGGACGACAGAACTACACCTACTACTCTGCAGGAGAAGCGTACACGAGCGAGAACATATACGGCATCTTACAGGCCCCACGAGGCGACGCGACGGAGGCAATTGTCCTCGTTGCGGGGTGGAGAAGCATCGAGGAACAACTGAACCGCAACGGCGTAGCTTTGGCCTTGACCTTAGCTCGCTACTTTAAGCGTATGTTCAGCGCAACACTCTCTCTCCCCAGACGCCCGATTTCGACGAGCTCCAGACACAAAAGGCTGACAATGGGGGATAGGCTGGTCTCTTTGGTCCAAGGACATTATCCTCGTCGTGCCTCCGGACAGCAGGGCAGGCACCCAGGCCTGGGTCGACGCGTACCATGACGCCCACGACCCTGTCAATGTTGATTCCTTGCCGCTCAAGTCCGGTGCGCTACAAGGCGCCATCGCCATCGACTACCCCTCGGAGCAGCGGTTTGAGGGAGTACACATCATCTACGACGGCACAAACGGCCAGCTCCCCAATCTCGATCTCATAAACTCCATTGTCAACATTGCCGGGGGCCAGATGGGGATTCAAACGGCCATTCAGGATATGAAGTATCACACGAGCCGTTATCCCGACCGGCTGAGGACAATGCTACGAGGCATGCTCAGCCAGGGGCTTGGAATCTCGGCAGGTCCGCACAGCAGCTTCATTCCATACCATGTCGACTCGGTGACGCTGCAGCCCTACGGTGAGGGTTGGCACGACGAGATGGCCATGGGCAGGATCGTTGAGGGAACCTTCAGGAGCTTGAACAACCTACTGGAGCACCTGCATCAGAGCTTTTTCTTCTACCTGCTGACGCAAAGGGATCGCTTTGTGAGCATTGGCACGTATCTGCCCAGCGCAATGCTGTTGTCGGCAAACTTTACCATCATGGCCATCTTCTTGTGGGTGAAGAGCGGGCAACCTGCAGCACAGGCAAACCGTGCTGCCTTGGTCAAATCGAACAAGGGGACATCAGAGGGCAGGAAGAACAGCGAACCCCCGCATCTACCCATTCAAGCTGTTGAACGGGATCTGTTCCTACCCCTCGGCGTTGTGGCGGGATGCCATGCGGCCTCTATCCTGCCGCTCTTCGTCTTCAACAACCTCCCCGCTAGTGTAAGTCATGAGCCTGTTGCTCTTTGCCCATTTGTCATCACGATCGGTGCAAACCTTGTAATGCTGACCGTCCGTCCCTTACAGATGCTCTCACCCGCGTTCACTATCTTCTCCCTAGCTTCAGCCGCCCTGCCGTCCGCCATCTCGCACCTGCTCACCACCTTCTCCGCGCCGACTGCTCAGCATTTCCAACTTACGAAGTCGTTCTCCTTGCTCATCCTGGGCATGTCTCTCGCCACCCTTGCCACGCTAAACTTTTCGCTTGCGTTCCTGGTTGGGCTTCTTGCCAGCCCCTTGACCTTCGTCCAGCCCACCCGCAGCGTCGCCGCCAGGTACTCCCTTGCAGGACTGCTGAGCGCCGTAGCTCCATCGGTCGTCGTTTACATGGCGGCGCAGTTCTGGAACGTGCCCGTCGTAGAGATACTGCGGGAGGCGAGCTTTGGGTGGAATGTATGGGGCATGTACACGGCCGTGGTCATCTGGTGCATATGGTGGCCAGCGTGGTTGGTGGGCATGGTCAATGTCCTTGGGGTAGTCTCTGAATAAGGGAGACGAAGAGAGCCATATGCCGCTTCAGGATGGTGGTGATATCTGTTCCGGTGGACATCCAAAATACACGGGGACTCGGAGAAAATCGTCTTCACATGACACTTCGCTCTACCGATTCAGAAGGGTTCAACAAGTCTTGCTGATACACAGTCTTGCCTCTGTCTAGGGGCGAGTGTCTATTCAGGTCTATACTGTACAGTTTTGCCCACTGCGACATGCAACGTCAGCATCCACCAAATACTGGCACTTATGCCGCCCACACGTCCTTGCCGGCCGCCTCGATCCAGTTTCCGAGCTGGTTGACATTGGAATCCCAGTCGAGTAATCGCTGGCGCATGTTGCCAATCTGCTTCATATCCAGGACCTTGGGCTGCACCCATGTGATGTGCGCAATCTCGTCCACCTGGTCGATGGTGCCCCGCAGCAGGCCGAGGCTCAGAGCCTTCATGATGAGGTGCTCAATCTCCTCAGGGCGGACCTTGGTTTCTTGCGAGACGGTCGCAAATGTCATGGTTCGATCGTGCGGCGGTCGTCGGAACACAGCCTCTGTCAGAGCGGCAAGGTAGATTTTCTGTCGGAGGTGCGTGGAGTGGTCGTTCAGGAGCTTGTTAGAGGCGATGTTATCGGAGAGGACGTCGTAGGCGGCAAGGTCGCCACGGTTGTAGGCAAAGAGGAGTTCTCGGAGCCAGGCATCGTCGTCGCTTTGAGCGAGGGCATCCAGGATGGGATGTAGGAGCAGTTCACCAAAGTTGTAGATGCTGTTCGAAACTAGAGCGGCCACACTCAGATAGTAAGCTCTTCTGTGGCGCTCTTCGGCCGAGAGAGAGGATAGGTCTATGCAGGCAAGGTAGAGGAGGGCTGTGCGGTAGTAGTTGGCAAAGTCCATCTTGCGCTTCAAGATTCAAACAGTCAGCTTGGCACCAGACGTTAGAGGGGAGATCAGGGCATACCTGGTAATAGCTTGCGTTCGCATCATAGAAGGCTGCGTGGACAACCGTCTCGACTGAGTCGAACGAGTCCAATATTCTCTCAGCCGTGTCCAGATCCTTCCTCGCATCGTCGAGCTCGTTCAGGCTCAGCTTCACCCGCGCCACCGCCACGGACACGAAGACGAGGGCATCCTGGGAGTTTTCGTTGTCGACCTTCTTGGCCACTGACTGCAGAAACGTCAGGCGCTCCTGGTCATCTGCTCAGCTGCGTCAGTGTCATCAGCTCGATCGCGCAAGCTTTGTTGTGGTACCCTACCCTTGCACTGTGTTGCGGCCTTCAATGCCAGGTCCACCAATTTCAACTGGTTGATCTTGTCGGCGAACTTGAGGATGAAGACCTTGTAGAAGGACAGGCGTTGGGGGGCGCTGTCCGGATGGCTGAAGAACTGGACGAGGGCGTCGGTAAGCTGGTGCCAAAGCTTGCGCTCCCAGAAGTTTTCGAAGTCGAGAACGAGGGGCTGGAGCTCTTCCGGGGCCTGGTCGCGCTGCTCTGCGAGGAAATCGGGAATAGTGTCGGCGTTCATAGTGAGGCTGGGACGGATGAGTGGTCACGTAGCTCAGGTCTTGTGCGATCCGCGACCAGCGAAGCTCGTTTGGAAAGGCACGTGGTCTCTCTGATAACGGGTATATTCAGAGGTTCTACAGCTTCGAAGGTGCCCTCAAGTGGCTTGTTGTGCAGTGACGGTCGGCTGGGGAGAGGGAAGCTGGAGAGGCCGGAGAGTGATGAATGAAACTGGTCAACGCGGCTGGCTAGCAGCCTGCACTTGGGTACGTACCGAGCGCAGGGACTGGTTCCAATTTGTATCCCGTGACTTGGCACGTGATTGCGAGCTAGCACACATGCCGAAGCTCAACCCATCGCCGACGAGCTGCATCGCTAAGACTCTCAAAAGAGGGCAGAACTAAGGTTAGTTGGGAGGGACACAACCGTTCTTGCCTCACACTCGCCAATTGCAAGGATGGCTTCCCCCCTGTCTGCTGCGCGGTCCGGGCGCAAGGTTGCTAGCGACATCGCAGGCAAGCGCTTCACTTCCGACATTTCTATCACCAGGACGGGCAAGCCCATCATCCGGGTCGAGGGTGGCCGGTGAGTCCGCACGCTAAATCGGCCAAGTTGCTTCGTTGCTAATGTTTGAACTGTCCAGATCATCCCTCGGAGGTGCGACTGTCGAGCCCCGCGCAACGGGACGATGCTGACAGCCAACGCAGGCCATACGGCAACGGTATTTGGCGCAACGGGCCAATTGGGTCGATATATCGTGAACCGGCTCGGTATGTACTGTTCCCGAGCCAGAAGAATACCTGGAGGTGCTTACACGCTTGTCTCAGCTCGCCAGGGATGCACAGTGGTGGTCCCTTTTCGTGAGGAGATGGCCAAGCGCCACTTGAAGGTTACTGGAGATCTCGGCCGTGTTGTCTTTATGGTAGGTGCAGCCAGCGCCGATCGATGGAGGCCAGTTCGATAACAACCGCCCAGGAATACGATCTTCACAATACCCCTTCCATTGAAGCGAGCGTCCGGCATTCAGACGTCGTCTATAACCTCGTTGGCCGAGACTACCCTACCAAGTATAGCCGTGCGGCTCGTTCTATCCCAGGACAGTGCTAAATCCTGTGCAGGAACTTTTCTCTCGAGGATGTTCACGTAGAGGGAACTGAACGAATCGTCGAGGCCGTCGCCAAGTACGACGTTGACCGATACATCCACGTATCGTCACACAGCGCCAACCCACAGTCCAAATCTGATTTCTACGCCACCAAGGTAGGGTCCGATATCTCCTCTCCAGCAAATCATCTTGCCCTGACCGTTCTTGTGTTCCAGGGCCGCGGCGAGCAGGTCGCCCGAAGCATCTTCCCCGAGACGACGCTCGTCAGGCCTGCGCCAATGTTCGGATTCGAGGACAACTTGCTCCTCAAACTGGCGTCGGTGCTGAACCTGTTTACGGCCAATAGCATGCAGGAAAAGTTCTGGCCTGTACACGTAGGTGAATCCGGCCATTTCGAGTCGTGGCCTCGGCTAATGAGTTGTCTGAAATGTTACAGTCCATCGATGTTGGAGCGGCCCTAGAGAAGATGCTGTACGACGCCTCTACTGCAGGCGAGACGTTCGAGCTGTACGGACCTAGGGAATACAGCATGGCCCAGATTGCCGCCATGGTGGGCAAGGAAATATTCAAGCAGCGGCGGCATGTCAATGTGCCAAAGGCGATCCTCAAGCCAATAGCAGGCGTTCTCAACCGCGCGCTTTGGTGGCACACGCTGTCGGCCGACGAGGTTGAGCGAGAGTTCATGAATCAAGTGATTGWTCCCGAGGCCAAGACCTTCAAGGACCTGGGCATTGAGCCAGGCGACATTGCCAACTTCACTTACCACTACTTGGTAAGCCTCTACATGGACGGAACAGACGTGACGGCCACTAACTGACTACGCCTTCAGCAAGGATTCCGCAGCCAGAACTACTACGACCTGCCGCCGGCAACGGAAAAGGAGAAGAGAGAGGACAAGAAGTACATCCACGTGCTGGCTGAGTTGTAAAGAAGGGGGTGCGAAAGCAGGCCAGCAATTGGTGCAACGCACGCGGTGGGAAGCTGTGCAGCTTGAGAAGTTGAGATGAAAGTGGCAGTGTATATTTGAACAAGATTAGATTTGCGAGTCGCAGCAGCAATTGTACAGGTTCTCTTTGTTTGACCTCACACACCGCAGTGCCATATATCGACGGCAGAGCTGGAGACTCGTAGTGAGGTGTTGTGGCGTGGAGCCAAGGCGCTAGTTGGCGGGACCCAGTGCGTGGTAGAGGCGGCCGTTTTCGAGGAGGGGCGTTTTGCTGGTGGATTTTGAACCGGAGGCATCACGGAGGTGCCACAGCAGCGATTCACACCACAAGGATCATCACACAACAAGACAGGCGCTCATCATGGCTGACAGCTGTGATGAGCCCATGTAAGGCTCCGCTTCGCTCGTGTGGTTCCGATGTTGCCCAGCTAACGGCGAGTTTGTGCAGAGCGCTTTCGGCTCACGCCCTGGCTGCGCTGGCCGAATTCAAGGCCGAGCAGGATGCGCGCCAGGCCAAGTTCGACGAGCTGCAAGCCGAGGCTGAAGCCGAGGCCAACGCGCCGTTGTCGATGGAGGCGTTTACCGAGGACTGGAACGAGTCACAGTTCTGGGTAAGCCAGCGTGAAGTCCCCGCGTTTCTAGCAGCGCGGAGCAAGACTGGCTCGCTGAATGAAGTTGGCGCTGACTCGGCTTCTCCTCCGTTGCTTCGTCGACACAGTATTCAGATGAGACTGCAGGCATCCTGGCGAATCAGTTGCTTGACGGCTCGACAGGTAGCACAGCTATTGGCGTCGTCTCGACCCCGAGTGTCTTTGTGGCGCTCCGGAACATCGTGGTAAGAGCCTCTCTGCGCTTTATCCTCGATGGTGCGAGGTCAGGACATGTGGCCTCGGCGCGCTCCTTGCTAACACAGAGCCCGCGGCCATCGACGCTCAGCGAACGAGACAACAGAGTGATCGACCACGGCTGGTGTTGCTGGAGCACGACGAGCGTTTCGCCGCCTTTCCAGAATTCGTCTTTTACGACTTTCAGCGGCCACTCAAGCTACCAGGTGAGTGCCCAACGTCCGCTCGTCCGTCCTATCTCGTTCTACGGGACAGCTCAAGTGCCTCTAGGCACATCTTATGCAACTTAGGTTCCTAACCTTGTGCCTCTTAGCCGAGTTGAAGGGCAGTTTGGATCGAATCATCTGCGACCCTCCATTTCTGAGCGAAGACTGCCAGACAAAAAGTGCGACCTGCCCTCTCCCCATATGCAGGACTTATACAGCTGACATTGCCGTACCGCCCCCCAGTGGCACTCACGACGCGCTGGCTTCTCCAAGCGAATACCCCAGACCGCGTCATTGTGTGTACCGGCGAGAGGATGAAGGACCTCGTAGCTAAGCTTTACCAATCACTTGGCGTTCGCAACACGACATTCGAGCCCAGGCACGCCACGCTCAGCAACGAATTCTGCTGCTACGCCAACTTTGCATGTCCGGTTTGGACGTGGCGTCCAGGAACCACCTGAGGCCTGCGCCCACGCGTAGGCTCTGTATCCGCAAATTGAAATGACCATGGACAAAGAGCTTCACTGTTCAGTCTTGTCCGTACTGCGGGTACGAGGCTCGTGCCATGTTGTCCCAAGGGAGCTGAAAGGCGAGGAAGCAACAGATAGAGTCCAATGAGCACGTTTTGGTATCAATCATGTACAAGTACAACTCCTTTGCGCCGAGTTATGCAGTCCGTTCCGCGACCTGAGGTTTCCCTCGTCCTTTGACGCCTGTCCAATGCTTCACCCATGTCTCTCCTCTCTAGTCCCCTCCGTGCTCGCAGCTCAAATCGAGCCCCTTTCCTACGCTTCCTATGCGAGGGACCGAATGATGTAGAACAACAGGTATGCTTGCGCGCCGAGCACGTCCGATATGCTGGCCAACTCCACTTTGTGGTCGTTAAACTTGAACCACTAGAGCAGAGAAAACGCTGTCAGTATAGAAACTGCCAAAGGGGAGGGGCGGAGGCATGAGTGGTTGCAGAGTTCTATTTACCTGGTCACCGACTCGGCAGTACGACACGTAGTGACCCGTCTCAATCTCTCCCACGTGCACAACCACGCTCAGCAGGTCGTACATACAGGACCGCTCCAGCTCCAGGTTCTCGCGGCTATCACGGCTACGAACACGATTTGTGTAGGGGAGCATGTTGAGCTGGAGCGGGAACTGGACCACATTGTCAATTTTTGACGCTGCTCGGTCATGTCTGCCCTGTTTGTACTCGAATCGCTGCAGAGATGTCATAAGTCAGCCCACGAGCAACATGACTTAGTAGGATCCGGTAGAGGAAGTTACCTTGAGTTGCACCGACAACACATTGGGTAGGCGCTTGATGCTTGTGTATCTCTTGGCCTGCTGCGATGAAGCACAGTTATGACAGCGGTACTCGCACTTGTCAAACTTGACATATTCCTCATCCAAGCAGTCGGTCAGCGTCAGGGCTGGCATTTTCTGTCCAGTCTTCTTGATCCGCTTCTGCGCCAAGTTATCCAGACCCAGACTAAGGTCCAGAAACGACTGAACCGCATTCGTCGTCCCCTTGCAGTTCTGGCACGTCGTCGTCGTCTGCATTTTGCCGTAGAAAGTTTGATGGATGATGCAGTTGCAGCTGTGCTCGCTGCCAATTTCCGGCCTCTTGCCGTCGCCGTTCCGCTCATGCAACTCCTCGGCCAGGAATTGAAAAAACTCGTGTGCATCTTGATCCTTTGTGGTAACGAGGTTCTCAAAGGCCTTCTTCTCCGAGATCCAAAACCCAGAGAGAATGTTGGCTGCCGTGTAGCCATTGGTGTTCTCCAATGCGTAAAAATCCTGGAACATATCATCCATGGCGCAGCTTAGACAATGATAAATGCCGCATTCGTTGTGTCCGTCGCTGAGGTAGAAGTTGCGCAGCAGAGGGTTGTGTAGAAAACTCTGGAGGACCACATTCTGATAGCAAGTCGCTCCAGCGTTGTAAATGCCACGGAGACCGTTTGCCCGGCACGAGGCCGTGGTGGTGTTGGAGCTGATGTAGCGAGGATCTTCCTTGATGGAGTCTGTGAAAAGCTCATCGTGTTTCCTCTTGCGGCCTGTGGCAAGAAGCGTTTCAGCGACCGTGAGGATCTCACCGTATTGGAGAACATTGTGCGTACCTGAAAACGACCCGGTCCCTATCTTGCGTACCCGGAGCTCCTCGAGAGTCGGGTCCCAGACCAAGTCGTCACAGATCTGGCAATAGAGGGACCCGCTGCGAGAGTCTACGTCTATCACGGGGTCAGCAAGGCAACATGTTCTACCTGTAGTGTTTGGGGGACGTCATGGCCGTGTTGCGCGACATACAGAAGCGGTGCGACTTCTTTGTGCCGTGCCTCAAGCGGTCCTCCTCAGACACGGTGGTCGGGCACTGCAGGCACAGATAGTTGGCTGTGAGAGATGTGATGGGACGCCCCTCTTGGTTTGTCGACGTCTGGGGAACAATGGGAGTCGCGTCGAAGATGCCTCGCAGTATCATCTTGTAGTGGGCGATGGAGCTGTTCATGACTTCTTGTCCCTGTGACAGCAGAAGCTGTACGTGCTCTGTAGTATGCATGGGTGTWGGTCAGATATGGACTGCTTGTTCCAAGAAGACGTGTTCGGGGTAGGCAGAGTCGCACGTACCGCAGCCAAACATTGGAGTGCCTGGAGCCGGCGACTTGACCTTGACGTTCTTGGGGGACGCGGGGGTTGCTGGGCGGGTAGACATGGTGAAAGAGCTCGGTCGAGCAGCGTTTAGTCGTCGTCGTGAGACACGTGTTGGCGGGTCCAGGGAGGCTCGACGGCGGTGCTGGTCGGTCCGTCGCTCGATGGGATGAAAGGTAGGTAGCCGTGGGCGGGGTGCGACAGAAGCGACAGGCTCCCGGGTTAGAAGCTCTACGAAGGCTCCGTCACTGATGTCGTCGACAATGTCAGCACGGCTCTTTTGTCGATGGACGCAGGACGAGGCAGATGACTCTGGCAGGATGCGCCTCGAGCTTTCTTGCAGTAGCTGTTAGAGAGGGTCGATGAACGCACCAGATACCGTGCAGGCGGGTCAGCAGATTGGCCTGCAGGCAAGAGAATGGAACAGAAGAAGATGGCACAGCGAGAGAGGCAAGCCCAAGATATAGAAAAGCCCAGAGTTTGCGATTTAATTCGTCCCGCTCACTTGCGGCTCAGAGGCGCGGTGGTGGCGCACGCGGCAGTGCCTACCTGTACGAGAAGGTCTAGGCGCTGATAGGCAACCGATAAGGCCATTTGGGACTATCGAAGCCAGGATACTCTCTACTCCGTACAGGCGCCTCATACCTTTCCCGGATGCTTGGTCGACAAAGCACCTTTAAGAGTATCTATGTATGTAGTCCGTACCTACGTAGCAATGAAGAGAGCATACCCAGAAATAGGAGATCTGTATCATACAATGTACGGATATTWTGGTAAGTTCCTGTTTCTCCATTGCCTTGTACGAAGTACGGAGACCCACAACAAGCGAAAGGCGTGTGGTTGATCACGTGATCTCGCGACATTTGCCAACGCGCGACGGCGCGGTAGTGACCAAAGTCAACAAGCCACTGCTCCACGCGCTTTGACTTGAGGGTTGGTGATTCAACAACGGTCTCGCCAGAGCCAAATAGACCAACACACAAGCCCAGCATGGTCCAGCTGTAAGCGAAACCAGTTTCCACGGTCTCCCGGTTTCATTCCTACGGGCAATGCTGATTCTACCTTGACTAGGCCCGTCTCGGTGACAACGTCACTCGCGGGCAAAGAGAACCGATTTGGCCGCCGCACCCAGACACCCGAGTCAATTAGTCGACTTCACAAGCCGTTCAAATGTCCTGGGGCAGCCGCTCATACTCCCGCTTCGGATCGGCCAGCAAGAAAGCGGAGAAGGGTTGATTACAAAGGTACCGATGCCGACGTTGATACGGACAAGCCGTACACCAACGACGACCGCCTGGCTCTCGCAACACGCGATGTAAACAAGTTCCCCGTATTTGAGGTCAAGGAAAAGGGTGTCGTCTTTCGCAAGGCCTTCGCTGTCCCCCTCAAGGACAAAAACAGCTCCTCTTACAACCCTTCCCGCCCTCCCCCGACGCTCGGCCTCAGGCAAGGTGCCGTCTTCGCCCCGAAGCCGCTCCACGACCCGAGTGGCGAGTTCGCCATTGTACTTTATGACCCGACTATTGACGATAAATCCGGGGCATCTTCGGAGGTGGAAGTCAAGAAATGTCAGGAGCCTGACCCTGCGCAGAAGCTCGACGCCCCCTTGGTGCACAAGAGCCTGGCTGAGATTCTCGGAATCAAAAAGAAGGTGGACAACGATCGGCCCCGGGTGCCTGTTGTCCTTGATCCCAAACTTACAAAAACCCTCCGCCCTCACCAAGTCGAAGGTGTCAAGTTCATGTACCGATGTGTGACGGGCATGATCGAGGAAAAGGCCAACGGGTGCATCATGGCCGACGAGATGGGCCTGGGAAAGACACTGCAGTGCATCACGCTCATGTGGACCTTGCTGAAGCAGTCCCCTGATGCCGGCAAGCCGACCATACAGAAGGCCATTGTCGTTTGCCCTGCCAGCTTGGTCAAAAACTGGGCCAACGAACTGACCAAATGGCTTGGTGCTAACGCCATCACGCCATTTGCCATCGACGGAAAGGCCACCAAGGACGAGTTGACGCGACAGCTTCGTCAATGGGCCATTGCATCTGGTCGATCTATCACACGGCCCGTCATTATAGTCTCCTACGAAACCCTGCGTCTGAACTTGGAGGAGCTCAAGCACACCAAGATTGGGCTCCTGTTTTGCGACGAGGGTCACCGCCTAAAGAACGCGGACAGCAATACCTTCAGCGCGCTCAACAGTCTCAACGTCTCGCGGCGAGTCATTCTCACGGGAACGCCGATCCAGAATGACCTGACTGAGTACTTCTCGCTCACGAGTTTCGCTAATCCGGACCTGCTGGGCTCTCGGCTTGAATTTCGGAAGCGATTTGAGATCCCCATCCTGCGTGGGCGCGATGCAGATGCATCCGAGGCGGACCGTCGGCGGGGAGACGAGTGCACTGCAGAACTTCTCGGCATTGTCAACAAGTTCCTCATCCGGCGGACCAACGACATCTTGTCCAAGTACTTGCCTGTCAAGTATGAGCACGTCGTGTTTTGCAACATCGCCCCCTTCCAGCTTGATCTGTACAATTACTTCATCACGAGCCCTGACATCCAAGCCCTCCTCCGCGGCAAGGGCAGCCAGCCGCTGAAGGCAATCAACATTCTCAAGAAGCTATGTAACCACCCAGATCTTTTAAGCTTGTCGGAAGACTTGCCGGGCTCAGAGGGGTGCTTCCCGGAGAAGTACGTCCCCAAGGAGGCGCGCGGGCGAGACCGTGACGTTCAACCTTCATATTCGGGTAAAATGCAAGTTCTTAACCGGATGCTTACTCGCATCCGACAGGACACCAATGACAAGATTGTCCTCATTAGCAACTACACGTCGACGCTGGACCTGTTTGAGCGCCTATGCAGATCTCGCCAGTATGGGTGCCTTCGGCTCGACGGCACCATGAACGTGAATAAGCGCCAGAAGCTGGTGGACCGGTTCAACGACCCAGAAGGCGACGAGTTCATCTTCCTACTAAGCAGCAAAGCCGGCGGCTGCGGCATCAACCTCATTGGCGCGAACAGGCTGGTGCTTTTCGACCCCGACTGGAACCCGGCTGCTGACCAGCAGGCGCTGGCGCGAGTGTGGCGTGATGGCCAGAAGAAGGACTGTTTCGTCTACCGCTTCATCGCAACCGGGACGATTGAGGAGAAAATATTCCAACGCCAGTCGCACAAGCAGAGCCTATCGTCTTGCGTTGTCGACTCGGCCGAGGACGTCGAGCGCCATTTCTCGCTCGACAGCCTCCGGGAGCTCTTCCAGTACCGGCCGGGCACTACAAGCGATACTCACGACACCTTCAAGTGCAAGAGATGCAAGCCGGACGGTAAGCAGTTCATCAAGGCGCCGGCGATGCTGTATGGCGATACAAGCACGTGGAATCATTTCGTCAACAGCGGACTGCAGCCCATTCAGGATCTTTTACTGCGACAGGAGTGTGGCCTGCCAGAAGTATCGGCCGTGTTCCAATACATCTCGCATTAATAATGAGGCAAGCGGCGGCCGGGATGGGATGGAGGGCGCCGAGAGGCGAGTTGCTTGGAGAATTTACATTGCTGCTGCCGAGACCATGCGCCGAGACCATGCTGGCGGCGACGACTATGGCGGAGACCACTAGAAACGAGCTCATAGATGGTATATAGAAGCGGATTGAGAAAATGCAAACGCCGCCAACCGTCTTACCTGTTGCATAAGATACAAGCCAAAGAAAACAGAAACCTCGGTAGCACATGAATTCTTGCACGTTTCGTTTGTGCTGCGACTGTTTCTCTCTAATTGACTGATCCATCAACCTCTCTGGTCTGCGCTTCGTTTCGCTTGCGCTGCTCTTCTCCGGCTCGCGGTCCACAAAAGACATGGATGGGCGAGGAAAGTCCGTCGATGATGACACACAGATTGCGACGCTGCTCCACCGCAGGCACGCCTGTTACACCAGGCTTCAGCTCTTCGTTTTGCTTTACCTCAAACTTTTGGCTGTCCACTTCTGTTGACGCTTCTTGCTTGGGTGTCTTGGTCAACTCAACTCGGGACATGTCGGCAAAAGTCAAAAGGCAAGGGGTAAGGCGTTGATCAGGCCCCAGCGGCTCGGCCGATGATCCGTGATTCTCCAACTTTCCCCAGGTCAATATAATATAACTCGACGTTGCCTAGGTAAAGGCCACCGAAAGGGGAGCAAGGGAAATGCCAGCGTGACATTGTGCAATGTAACGTATGGAGTAAGGCGGCACAAGGCCATGTATTGCGTGCTCGGTTGGTTCGACGCCAAAGAAGGGATTGTTACGAAGAGGCAGTGAAGCCGTGCCGAGTACTAATTCGCACCGTCAAGGAAACACTGTCCCTCCTCCGTGACACGGCGCAGCATTTTTCTTCCCTTGTTCAGCCAACCATTGCTTCATCGACCTTGCACCACAGGCATCGCACCCACCCAGCCCGCCACATATACCGACACGGATAGTCTAGCCCCGAGGAAACCAGCGTCAAAGCCATGGCCGGTCAATCCGACAACAATGTCGCCGTCGATGCCGACTTCCCGTCCTACTACCTCCAGCGGGCCACGCAGGAGCTCTCCGAAGACCTCAACAAGGTCAGAAGCGCCGACGACTTCAAACCCGATTCAATCTCCTTCCTAGTCCATGCTCTTCGACAGGGCGCTGTCCAGTTTTCAACCGAAGACCAGCAGCGAGTGGTCTCGGACATCGTGAAGGCAAAGGGCGACCTCAGCCCTTGATGCATGCACGTTGCCGCAACCAGGCATTCGACTGGTGCAAGCGTGCCTGCGCTACATGTCTCTTCTCACAAGAGTGCATCCTACGTGCCACATCGTGCTGCCACTGCCACCGAAGCCGCAGGTCGACGAATTCCAGAGTGTCATTCGGAGGGATGAGATTACTCCGTAGATATGGGCAGAGCGAACCCATGGATGGACGGCCAAGCCTGGCCCTGACGGCAGCATCCTCGCCCATCAAGCTAGCCCTGGGCGCTTCCATCGGCCAGCCGGCCCACGTGGCACCATGTTGAAGCATCAGCATCAGCATCAGCATCTCGCAGCCCAGCATGCAACAGACCGTGACTCTGCCGGATGGTCGCACATCATCGAAACGCCGGCACGCCCGAAACGACACTCACCGGTCCGTGCCAAGGAATTGAGGGGCCGCTGGCTTGCTGGTAACGCCTGCCTGCCGTTGAATAGCATGGAGAGACTACGAAGTAGGGAGTGTCATATGTGTGTGCTGGTCGCTCCACATCACCACCCATTGGCCATTATGAGCCACCGGGCTCTAGGTAGCTGCAACGACTTCAATCTAACCGCAATCCGTCCAATTCCATGATCGTTATCAATGCCACAGCAAATGGCTGCTGCTTCGCTCCTGCTTTGCTCCCCACGGCCCCCTGCCCAAGTCCAGGCAGGACGAGTGGTATGTAAAGCTCATCCAACTCGGCCGTCTCGTCCATTTCGTGAAGGGTATCTCAACAAGTAATGAAAGGAGCAAGAAAAGAAATCAAGAAAAAAGCCTGCTACTTCGACAATGCGGCATCAGCCATCGGCTAGCCCTGGCAACACACCTCGCTGGAGCATTGGTCAACCCTGCATGGTCCCAAGTCGCCGCCTGCGCTGTTTGCACCGGCCATGGTGCCTCATGGGAAGTCCCTCATGGGAAGGCCCGCGCCGCGCCGCGCCTTTCTTTGCGAGTGGCCCATCCCTTGATGGCAAGCACCACAACCTCCCAGGCCATCAGCATGACCACAAGCCCCATAGTAATGGTGTATACGAACATGGCGTCCAGGTCGTAATGGATCATTCCGGTGATCGTGTCGGAGCTCTGCAGTTGGTCAGAAGCTGTGGGCCAACAAGACATGGGAGGGGATGCCACGGGCCAAACTCACACTTGCCATGAAGATGATACCGCCGGCGATGAGGCCAAATGAAGCCAGGAGCTCGGTGGGCGGCCGAGACGGCAAGACAGACTTGGGCGGACGGAGGAACATGAGGACGTAGGTTAGGCCCCGGGCAAACGAAGCGCCCAGAAGAAGGTTGCCCCATTGCCTGTGGACCATGCTGGAGATCATTGTCGACTGAGGGTGGGAGCTCATCATGACGCCCAACAACAGGATGACGAGCGCCGGAACTGGGTTCATGGAGAACTTGTACGTCGCCGGGGGCTTCCGCTGCTGTCTTTCCTCGTCGGAGACTGCATCATGAGCCACGACCTCAGACACGCCAGTGTTGAGCAGGTCGCGGATCCTAGTGGATTCAATGAGCATACCACACTGCATCGCCGTTAGCTTCCACACTGGGCTCGCGGCTGGCTAGTTGGGGCTCACCAAACCACCACCGATGAATAAGACAGTGATGGCCATGTGCTCCAAATCCTGGGCGCTCCACTCGCCGCCCGAGCTGCCCAGGTGCTCGAGGAAGATGCTGGTTGAGCCATAGAAGAAGATGAGGGCGCTCTCGACGAACTCAGCCGTCGGGCACCACTTGTGCTGCTGCTTCCGCGGACGCATGTTCCAGGCCCAGCCGAGCTCACCGAAGCTTCCGGACCAACGACTAAGAGTAAACAGGCCGAACCAGAAGAACACGCCGCCCTTGACCCAGTGGGCGAGTCCGCTGAAGATTCCGTTGCCCTCCTGTTGCGCGAGATGGCGAGTTAGCGACTACCTCGCAATGCTAGCACATGCCAGGCCCCATCCCCTTGGCGGGATGGAAAGCAGCGGCGGCGGAGTACTCACGAAGAACCGGCCAAAGGTGACAATTCCAGTGGTGAGGGCGGCGAAGCCAAAGGGCAAAATGATGCGATCGATGACTCGGTACAACAAGTCGAGATACTTCCAGACTCTCGAAGAGATGACCGTGGCCGCCTTGGAAGCCAGCGGGCTCGCCGGAGCGGGAGGGGACAGGAGCATATCGTCGAAGTGGTCGTCGTCTTGGTCACCCCCTTCGTACTCATCCTTGCGGGGGCTGGGCATTGGAAGGCCTTCATCGTCGTCGAGGGTGGACACCGAATTACTACGCAGCGACTCCGTCTTTGGCTCGCTACCCTGGCCACTGTCGTTGGACATGCGGTAGCCGCCATCGACAGGGTCTGGCGAGACCGGGATGAACGCCAGCCTCTCCGGAGAGCGCCGAGAGCGCTCGCCGCCGACAGCTCCGGCAACCCACCCAACCAAGCTCACTAGGACCTGGGCGGAAACGACCCAAGTGACGACCCAGCCGAGCTTGTGGTGGGCATTGTTGGGGTACAGGTCTGGGGTTTGGGCGTTGTAGATGGTCGCCAGGAGAAGGCCGAAGGCGTTTGTGGCCAGGAAGACGAATTGCGAGGCAAGAGTGTAGCGAGACTTGGCCAGGGACAGCATTACCGCTACGGAGAGGTGGTTGTCAGTAGGCTGAAGTACCACGGATCGCAATATCACGCTGTTGCCGGGGTGTCGTGGCTGGGAGGAGAAGGGGGATGTATAAGATATCCATCCACGTACCGACAGGGAGAACAAAGACCCAGGCGAGAACCATGAGGGCAATGTGGGCACAGACGAGGCCAACATGGTCTGGATGGGCAAAGTAGGTTGGCGGGTAGTCGGCTTGGTCCATCGAAAGAGCGGATTCGTTGCCATGGCCATGAACATGGTCGGCCACGTCGCCATGGACGGTCACGCCAGCATCTCCATGTCCGTGGCCGAGAGCTACTTGGGCGAAGAGCAGTCCAAGCGCGAGCGCGCCGGCGTAGGTTGACCGCAGAGTGGCGATGGATTTCATGAAGCCCCAGACGTCGATGGTCCCGGTATGCGTCTTGGCGCGTCAACGACGTGAATACGGCTTGCCTGCTTACTTGCTWGCTTGCCTGCTTGGCGGCGCAGCAAACTGGCTCAGCGGGCGACAGAGAGGCAGCCACCCTATGGTAGGAATCAAGGGAGCAACTAGACGAAACCAAGCAAACGCGTGTGCAAGTCAAGCAACGCCCGAGACGCCCAGGAACAGGAACCGAACCGTCCTCCCCCGGCCGAGGCCGTCAGCACTGTGAGCGCGGCGAGTACCTTACCTACGTATTGGTGCAGCAGGATCGAGGCGGGCGTTTCGGCGAAGGTCCAAGCCAAGGATGTTGCAACGGTATTAAATGGTGGGTGCAGGCACGCACGAGTATGTAATATACCTGGCCTAGGTAGGTGCTCAAGCAAACATGCGGCGAGGCACTGCGGAGCACGGCATGTGGTTTGTGAGAGGCGAGTGCGAGGGCGGCGGCTGAAAATGAGCGAGAGTGAGGCGAGATGTCCATGACTTATACCGAGCCGGCCACGAGGTGCTGACTCTGCTGAGGCATCAACCACATCACGTCACACCCATCAAATAAAGCAAGCGTACATGCAAGTACCTGCCCCGGCGAGTGCCTCGCCCTGCGAGCTGCATCCGCAGGCGTAGAGTACATCAAGGTGACCGGGTAGGTCACTTGCATGGGAGCCCCGAAGCTTCCGAGGTTGGCCAGCGTCAAGATGCGGTAAGGGGAGCTTTGTGGGCGGCAGTAAAACAGCGGTCACTAATTCGCTCGAGGTATTAGTGCCTCCCCTCTGGGATTGCGGTTTCTGACGCAAGCACGGTGTCACCTGCGCGCAAGGCCCAAGGCGCCCGCACGTTGGGCATCCCCGATAGCTTCCCGAGCGGCACTGATGGGTTGAGTGAGCCCTGGAAGTACGGAGCACGTCGACTCGAGTGCCGGGAGGGTCGTACTATGGGCCCTACTATGGGCCCTATGGGCCTTGCTAGTCACATAGATAGCGAAGGCCGGAGGAGGGTGACATGTGGACAGGAAAGAGTCGTCGTGCTTGGACGTCATTCGTCGGTCAGCATCAGCCAGCCGGACCGCCCGGCCGGCCGTTGGTCCCGCAGACAAGGCCGTTGCAACGAACGGCATATGCATACCTACTCCGTGCTGGAGGGAAGATGTAGATGCAAGTTACTGCTTGTACCTGTACCTGTACCAGTCCCCGGCCGCGGAGCTGTGCCATTGCTGTCGTCCCATCCGCGGCCACACCACCAGACGGCCAAACTCGGCCTATACTTCCTCATCATCACCATCACCACTGCCGTGCCGGAGCGAAGCAGAGCGGTGCGGGGCAGCCGCCGCCGCCGTCGGACATGTCAACGCGTCCGAGCCTTGGCCCGATCTCCAGGTACTTACCCGAGGTTGCCTGCTTCAGGCCACGGATAAGGGGAGGCATGTAGCCGACCTACGGGCGAGTCGTCCCCTGCCTGCCGTCGCTCCCAAGCAGTCCTGCCCAGACCTGCTTCCCGATACCCTCGTCAAAGCACTGTCTGGTCTCGATTCGCTCGGGCCAGAAGCGGAGAGCAATGGGGAAGCTGCTGGCGCTGATTCCCACATTGCGTCTCCATTGCATGCTCCTCTCGAGCTCCATATTTCCCGGCGATGCCGGGCAAGACCCGCATCACGGGCGGCACATGACAACACACGACGGGGTGCCGACCGCTCTCGCTCGGGTATGCAAGGCAATGCTCGTACTCGTATGTTTGCAGTCAGCTGTTTATCCTCCCGCCTCCGCCTACGGAGACTAGTAGTTGCCCATCTGCTGTCAGCACAGCAACTCGTGCGTCGTTGAATGGCTGGCCAACCCCGCTCCGAACACCCCCGGTATACACCCCCGGTCAGTCACCCTGCCTCGTGGACCGAACATCCCGGGGCCCAACCGTACGAGTATGTACGAGTGCTCGTGCGGAGTACCTTCGCAGTCAGACACAGACGGGATGGCAGTTGGCAGGCAGGACTGGTGTGGACAATCATGACACCGAGAGCCCGTCAGGCAGTCAAACGTCCTACCTAGATATCTGTATTACATCAAAGGGTCGACTTGTCCCTTACAAACCGCCACCCGTGGTCGCCGTCTCGCGCCACCCGTCCCTCCCCTTCCAGCTTATTGAGGATCTGCAGCACGCCTCCGCATGCCGCCGCGTACAGCTCCTCGGGCACGTCGCGGTACACCACCTTGACCACGTCCATGGCCGTCCAAGTCGTCTCAGCACCACCACTGCTGGGGGTGCGCATTGTCCGCACCACCTGCTCTTCGCGCTGGCGCCGGTGCGCCACGTACTCGGCGATCTTGCCGGGGCCATCTTCCACCACGGGGCCGTGGCCCGGATACGCGCGCCCCGAGAACAAGCTCAGCATCTTGTCGAGGCTCTCGAGGTATGCGGCCATGTCCTCGAAGACGGCCGTGCCGTGGCCCAGCACGTTGTCTGCCGTGAACATGGCGTCCTCTTCCTCCATGACGAACACCATGTGGTCCGCCGAGTGGCCCGGCGTGTGCCACGCCGTCAGGGTGACACCCTCGGCGTGGAACGTCTGGCCGTCCTTGATGGCCGACTGCCCCGGTTCCGGGTCGTGCTTGTAGACAGTGGCCCCCGGGGCGATGCGGAGCAGGTCATCGATGCCGCCCGTATGATCCCGGTGCCAGTGGGAGACGAGTGCCATCTTGACCGTGGCCCCCTCCTCTTGCAGGGTCGACTTGAGCGAGTCGATCCAGGMCGGCCGGCCCTCGCCCGTGTCGATGAGGATGCGACTACTGCCCGTGCCGACGAGGTACGTGTTGGTCCCCTGCAGCGTGAACTTGCCCGGGTTGCCGCCGAGGATGCGTAGACATGCCGGGCTCAGGCGCTCCACGGCCGGCAACGGCGCGAGCCGAGTGGTAGCCATAGCCCTTCCGCACCGAAAATGACCCCGGCCTGGCTGTAGTAGCGATGGCGACGGCGACGGCGACGGCGACGGTAGCTGTGCGCAACGAGGGGCCGCCAAGCTCGAGAGTCAGCGGCTGCGCAAGACGGGCTGCTTGGAGTTCCTGCTGATCAGTGGCGCCCAGAAGCACCGCGACATTCTTGTGTGTCTCGTGTGTCTTGTGCTACCAAAGCAAGGACTCAAGGAGTGAGGTATCCGCACCTGGGTTCGACTCGTCGTCATGGGTTGGTTGAATGCCGCCTCAGAACGTGGGGAATGGTGTGCTTTGCCTCGGCTCGTTCACTTGACGCCCCGAGTCAGCGGATTGCTTGTTGCAGCTGTTGATATCATTCGTCGGCTGGGTTGTTTGGAGTCGGTCAGCGCAGCTGGTGGGCCACCTAAGGCTGAGCCGTGCCGACTGGAGTTGGAGACGGAGCCAGCGGGCCACGGATGCGGTCTAGGCGTTGGTTCCTAGACAGCGACGGCGACGGCGACGGCGACAACGACCGTGGTAATGATGGTGATGGCAATGGTCAGTGCAAACCTACCCAGGCACCTTGGGCATCAGAGGTGTTGCACACGCACGTGTATAGGTACCTGGGTAGGGTAGGTTGTATTATACGAAGTACACGAGGCAGGTGCTGCTTGCCACTGGCAGCTGGCATGACGACGGCTTCCTAGTTGTTGGGTTGTTCCGCAGGCAGCGCGTCCCATCCTTACCCCGTTTTGATTTATTAATATTTGCCTAGCCCCAATTCTTTCTTTCTCCCTCATCCATGATCAACCATTCATCTATTATCCAGCCACCCGCTCGCTCGCGTATGCTGGCCCTCGGCGCATGACTGGCCAGGCGAAGCATCAGCGTCCTCGCCAGACGCAATTCGGCATTGCCGCACCCGGCAAGCCGCAGAAACTGGTGGCCCGGCACCAATGTCGGCCGACTTCTGGGCTGGCTACCTCAGCGGCGCCGTCGGCATCGTCGTCGGCAACCCGCTCGACCTTATCAAGGTGCGACTGCAGGCCCAGAGCGACGCCTCCTCGCGCGGCCAGGTGCGGCTCCAGAATGCCGTCACGGGCACCGCTGCGCCCATTCTCGGTTACGGTGCCCTCAACGCCCTCCTCTTCGTCTCGTACAACCGCTCCGAGGCGGCCCTCAACAGAGCTCTGTCGACGCACAGGAGCCTGTGGGCGACGTGGCTGGCTGGMGCCCTGGGTGGCCTCTCCACCTGGGTCGTCAGCACGCCCACCGAGCTCGTCAAGTGCCGCGCTCAAATGTCGACAACGACGCCCGCCGTCTCGAGCTGGACCATCGCGCAGCAGATATGGCGGGCCGACGGCCTCCGCGGCCTCTACTTTGGCGGCATCGTGACGGCCCTGCGCGACAGCATTGGCTACGGCTTCTACTTCTGGTCCTACGAGCTCGCCACACGCCGTTGGCCCTCGTCCCGACCCGACGGCGACGACGGCACCGTTTCCCTCCGCCACGAGACCCCCAGGATTCTGCTGTGCGGTGGCCTGGCAGGCATCGTCACCTGGGCCAGCATCTTTCCCCTCGACGTCATCAAGACTCGTGTCCAGACCCAGGCGTGCAGCCGTGCGCCTGAGGCATCGCCCCTGATCCCGGGGCGACCACTAGCCCCCCGGCGCCTTGGTGCCTTGCAGGTCGCGAGGGAGGCATTCCGCGAGGGAGGGCTCCGCGTCTTCTTCCGTGGGCTCGCTATCTGCAGCATCAGGGCCTTTATAGTCAATGCCGTTCAGTGGGCTGTCTACGAATGGATCATGCACGAGATGGGCCAGGGGCGGGCGCGGAGAGCCGTGCTCGAGACGGACAGCGATGGAGTAGATGGCTGACATCCTTTACTCATAATGTCTCACCCAGCCCCTTGACGGCATCCTGGTCACCGCAAGCACCGTGCTGGTGTGCCTGTTGCGGCATGGTTTGCTGGTGCGTGTGGCTGCGAATACGACGGGTGTCGAGGCTTGAATCTAATCTGCCTTTAGGTATTATTAGCTTCGCGCCCTTCCTCTTCGACTCACCCCCAAGACCGCTCGCCCTCGCCACAACACACCAGGGTCTGGAAAATTTGGCACCGGCTGAGTTGATAGCCCGGCACTAGTGTCTGCCCAAACCTGGCCGTCACTAGACAGATACGGACTGTGCTGACCACGTTGTCCCGAGGGCGTGCGTGCTTTGGCCGGCAACTACCGGGTCCCGTCCGTCCCCATCTAGCGGCGCACCATGGCCAGTTTCGCCCGCGCAAGGCATTGAGACAACACACTCGGCAAAGACATCCATCGACCGCGTCCGTATTCACGGGCATTCCAACTTCAAGACTCATCAATACGGTGGTGTACCGACCGTGTCCTGCCCGTATCTCCTCAGCCGCAACGTGTGTCGCTGTGCCATGGGCTGCCACTCCGCGCCTTAATCAAGCCGTTCCTGTGGATCCCAGGGCTCGCCAGACACGATCTCATTTTCGCTCTCCCTCCCGCGTCCGCCTCTCCTGCATCGCTTCGCACTTGTGTGCCTTACCCAACCGATGATCGCTGCGACGTATACAAGATGAAGTCGTCCAGCATGGGGTGGTCATCATCTCGGAATGCGCGCCTAGCCATCATAGCCGTCTCCGCCATCGTCATCTACAGCGTCATCCTTGCCTGGACAGGTGGCGGTATCTTCGTCTCGGACTGGGCGCCCGCCAGAGTTACTTGGGCAGACACGAAAGACACGCCCCAAGGCTCAGCCCACGGGTCGCCTGAACCGATTGAGCCATCTGATTTCGGTCGAGTAGCCAACAGGACTCTGGGCTTTGAAAAGGTCATAGCGATCGGACTACCCGAGAGGTCGGACAAACGGGATGCGCTGGACCTGATGGCTTCGCTAAGCGGCTTTGATATCGACTGGGTGGATGGCGTGAAGTCGTCTGCGATTCCAGACAAGGCCGTGCCCTTTGGCATCGACGTCTCCAAGGTACAGGACAACTTTCTCGGCAGCTGGAGAGGCCACATGAATGCCATCCGCCAGTAAGCTCCCGGAACGACCCCCCATGTCCTCCATTTGTGCCTAACAGTTTGCAGAGTTGTTGAGTCTGGTGCCTCATCGGCTCTGATCTTGGAGGACGACATGGATTGGGACGTTCAGCTCAAGTCGCAGCTCAACAATGTCGCTCATGGTGCTCGTCATATATTCAGCGAATCCTCACCCCTTCCCAATTCCCCCTACGGCGATACTTGGGATATACTATGGCTCGGCCACTGCGGCGAGCCATTCCCGGAGACACTCGAGGAAAACTCGGGCCTTCCAGAAGAAGCCAAGGCAAAGATGTCTGCCAAGTACGTCATCAATGACGATGACACCGTGCCGCCGTATAGCCAAGTGTCGCACCTTGTGGATTGGTCTGCCTACCCGGCGCGCACAAGGATTGTTCATATTACTGCAGCACCCATCTGCTCATTTGCCTACGCCATTTCGCAAAGCGCGGCCAGGAAGCTTCTCTACGCGCTGAGCGTCGACGGCCTGCATATGGCGTTTGACAACTCTCTTGCTCAGCTATGCCGCGACGCCATATACGACCTGGGCAGAGAGAGGGAGAATGGATACGGCCTGAAGTGCCTCAGCGTCAACCCGACCATCATGTTCCACCACAAGGCCAGGGGGCGCGTTGCCGGGGACAGCGACATTCAGAGCTACGGACATGATGGGAGCGTCAGGGACAAGGGCATCACGGAAGCCATCAAATGGAGCATGAGACTGAACCTAAAGAACATACTAACGGGCCAGCCTCTGCAGCCGCAATTCGAGGACAAAGCGTGAAGGATCGAGGCTTGGGTCGGAGCCACAAGACTGGAAGTGGGGCGGGGGCTCCTACGGACAGCGAGCACTACACATAAAAACACATCAAACCCTGTATATTCCACATAGGCATGAGCTGTATTGTTACCTTTGCCGCTTTCTCGTGTTGGGCATGTGTCCCAATGCCCTAGGATATATGTTGGTGCCGCGAGCCCGGGCTGCTCTTCATTAGCTGCAGCAGTGATCCGAGGCGCAACCGGTCAAAATTACTCCATTGAACGTCGAACTAGCGATGCATTGTACATATATGGTCTTCTTGGCTCGACAATCTACTCCGTACGTATCCCATAAACCCTGCCACAACTCCCAAGGCTCATGCCAAAAGGAAGGCCTACTTACAACTCCGTGAACGCCATAATACCTCCCACCCCCCCGGCATCACGAGGGCCTGCTGAGTCAGGCAACCTCTCTCTGGTGGCCTTGCGCCATCCGTCCAAGCCGGCGTCTCTTCGCCACCCTTGCGTCTCCTGATCGAGTCGCTGAAACCACTTATCAATGGCACTTGTGGCGTGCGAGATGACCGCGTCCGCTAGTTCTGCAGAATGATCCAGATCCAGAGCCACGCGCTTATTGGATGCGCCATGCTTCCTGACCTCGTCTCTGTCCTTTCGCTTCCTGTCCCGTTCAGCGAGCCAGGCCACCCGTCCAGCAAGGTACTTGACGCTGTGTCCGAGGGCTGCGCTCCCTGGCGAGAGTCCCTTGTGCGAGCGGTCAAGTGGTGGGGCTGTGAAGAACAAGACGCGCCCGGCACCGTCGTGCTGGAACCCTTGGCGGAGCGGCGGCGGCAGCGCCTCGTTGACGTTGTCGGGGAGGGTATACACCTCCGGGGGCCGTGGTGGGTTGTATACGTTGGCGTGGGGAGCGGCATTGCCAGCAGCTGGGACAAAGGGTGTCCGGGCGGCTGGGGCCAAGGGGGCTTGGCTGTAGCTGGCCGCCAGGGGGTTGGCCATGGGCTGGTGGTGGAGTGCAGCGGTGGCGGGCGACTGGGGGTAGGCAGGTGGGTAGTTCTGCGCGTAGCCAGGCTGCTGGTGCTGGGGCTGGTGCGGATGCGAGTGCTGATAGTGCATGGGCCGCATTGCCATGTGCGGAGGAGGCACAGCGACGTGATGGGGTTGGTGAGGGATAGGCACGGGCGTTTGATGGTGGTGCATGGGCGCACCTCCTGGAGCCGGGGTCGTGGGTGGGAAGTGAGGCGTCGTCATCTGAGCATGGTACTGGCCGGGGGACGGCGACGGGCCGGGGCCATGGAAGGGAGCTTGAGCGGCCGCCGGCATGTCTCTTGCCGCAGCCGACAACATCGACGAGCGCCGAAGAGCCTCGGATTGCACCTCGGGCATAGTTGGAGCCGGAGGCGGGGGAGGGGGCGTCGGCTCCCGCGGGGGGGTCTCCTGGAGGCAGTCAGAAATCTGAGAAAGAGAGGCAACCCGAACAACGAACGGGACGGGGTAAAAGGCATGGGACGGGCGAGGGGCAACACCCGGCTCCGGCTCCGGCCCTGGCCCGGTCTGGTGCGCATCTTGTGCCAAGCAAGAGCAGGATCAAACTCACATTGGGTTCTAGCGGACGCCGATGTACGGCGCCGACGATTGGGGGCGCGCTCGGGCTCCCCCACGTCGGTCGTGGCAGGTTGTCCGTCTCCTTGGCGTCTTCACGCAGCAGATGCTTGATTGGACTAGGCACCTTTCTCATGCGACGCGGCACGTCGAACAGGTCCATCTCGTAGTCCCTCTCCCGCACCTCGTCGGGCACGCAACTCGCCCACGTCTTGATCTTGTTGAACCTGAATTTCTCCTCGTTGTACCGCGACTCGCACACATACACTTCTTTGTCCGGCGGGAACCCTCGAGGCCGCCCCTTGTTGAAGCGTGTTACGAACATGACGAAGCAACGGTCCAGGACGTCCCCAATCTGATGGTCGCGATACTGTCCCGTCTTGACCACCTCGTGCTCAAAGAAGTGCTTTTCATATCGATGCACGGTCTGTTCCGGCCGGTAATACCAGCACGCATTGATCCATCTCTGTCCAGCGCGGTCCTGCCAGGTCCTGAATATCTGTGCGACGATGGGCTTGGCCAGGTCGTTGGGGTTGCGAATGTGGACCCAGTCACCTGCCACATGATGCTTGTCAGCATACCATCACCTATGTCAGTCATCAAGTTGCACTCACCAACCCTCCACGTCTGCCCATTGTACAGTATCTCGGCCAGTGGAAGTTTGCCGTCCTCATCTCGAAAGTCGTCGTCAGGTTTGGCCTTTTCCTGCTCGGCTAGCGTGCGCGCTTGGCGCTGGAGCTCAACGGCCGCTTGGTAGACGTCACTGTCGTCTTCGTTGTAGAGCTTGGCGTTCTCAAACATAACCTCAATGTCTGCGAGTACCTGGTCCACGTTCTGGTACTTCTTCCTTTTGGCCTTCTTCTTGATGTTGTCCAGGGCAATGGGGTTGCTGATTGTTTGATAGTAGTCGGGAACCGCAGACTTGTCAGGGAGCTTTTCAAATGGCAGGATGAGGAGGCTCCCGTCCTCATCCTTAAACTTCCGGAGTCCCCTGAGGATGGAGGAGATGCGGGCCTCCATTGGCGTCAACACCATGGGTGGACGGCCTCTCTTCTTGTGCGTGTCGTCGTCCTTGTCCTCGTCACGGTCTTTGCGGCCAGGCAAGGACGGACGCCTGCGGTTGTGCCGCCGACGCCGCCGACGCCCTCCATCATCGTCCGAGGATTCCTCTTCTTCTTCGTCGTCGTCATCTTCCTCCTCCTCCTCCTCGTCGTCGTCGTCGTCTTCTTCATGCTCGGCATCTCCAGCTTCGGAGCCCCGCGACGGAGACTCTTCAGCTGGAGGAAGTTCTCCCAAGTCGGGCAGTTTTCCGTCGTCGGCCGAAATTTCGCCCTTTTCCAGCAGCTTTTTGAGTTCTCCCTGGAAGATCTCTCGGAGTCGAAGTGCTGCACCGAATATTGGCGCCGAGGGACGATTGTAAACCTGCGCGTTGTGACAAATCTGTGCAACGTCCTTTACGAACTCCGAAAAGGAAGTGTACTGCTTCTTTTGCGTTTTGCCCTGTGTCCTGTGGTCAGCAACGGTCGGCGGAGAACACACAGCCAGGTTCGCGCCAACCCACCCGAATGGTGCTGAACGCGACGGGCTCGGATATAACCTCGAAGTAGTCGGGGAGCACACGTCGGTTAGGGATGCGCTGGAAGCCTGCCGCAAGCTCCTCGCCGCTATCCATCAGTTTGTGGTTAGCAAAGGCTTTGAGTAAGCGAGGGCGTCAATCAGCCAAGGTGTGGGCGCGCTTACTCCTCTTCCACGTTGCAGAGGTACGTGGACAACTTGTGGATGATTTGGAACATGTCGTGGTCGCCGTCGCCGTCATTCGCGCCATCGTTCGCGCCCTCCTCCTCTTGGCTCGCCTCGCGCTCGCCGTCGCTGCTCACGTCGTCGGCGCCGTCTTTCATCTCAACATCATCGTCGGCTTGTTCGTCCTCGACGGACCTGCGCCGTTCGGGGGCGCCGGCTCGCCTTGCCGACATGGTGCGGCTGGTGCGAATCAGAGCTCAGACAGTACCGGTGAAACGGCGTTGGCAGGGTCGCGGCGCTTCACCAGAGGCGCGTCGTCGGTCGTTGGTGCTGGCGATGGGCTGGGGTAGAGTCACGGTTGGCTTCAAAGCAGAATGCGAAGGATACGGTTCCCATGTACCTACACAGTGGACTCGCGAGCTGCTGATTTCCCGCACATGGCGACCCCTTTGTGTCGGCGCCGCAGACCACAGTGCCAGCTGTGAATGAGTATGCTGACTAACTGATCTACTTGAGTACACACCTACCTCTGTCTTGCTTCTTGACTGAAATGCCGCTGCACAGCCAAGGCTTCTTCTCCCCTGCTTTCTCCCCTGGATGACATTCGGTTCTCCCCTGGATGACCTTCGGCTCAGCGTCTATTCCAACCATGAGGACCAGGTTCAAGGGCCCATCTGGTACTGGCACCATCGAACTCGCCGACGATGCGACAGTCCAAGCCGTCTTCGACGACATCAAAGCCAAGGCCAATATCAACCACTTTACTATCAAGTACGGGCCCCCCATGGCCATGAAGACCCTCGACCTCGGTGCCGGGGATCAGCCCGCCAAGTCTTTCGGTCTCCACGGCGAGACGCTCACCATCGTCCCAGACAAGCCACGGAGTGCATCCTCGACGCTCTCGCTGGTAGGTGCCGCGGGAACCACAGTGCCCGCGGGCAAGCCGCCACGGCCGTCTGGAGCGCGGTTCAGCGAGAACCCAGGAGAAATCAGCGTGCCGTGGTCGGAGCGTGAGGGCACATTGTGCAAGTCGCTCGCTCTGGAGAAATATGTTGTTGGGTTGGCGCTGACTGGCTGTAGTGCTGCGTGTCATGCCCAGCGATAACAGCTGCCTCTTCACTGCGTTTGGCGGAGCCCTGCCGCAGCAGATCCCAGCCCAAAAACTCCGGCACATGATGGCAGATTATATCAGCGAGCATCCTGAAATCTACTCTGAAGCCGTCCTGGGGTGCTCGCCTGCCGAGTACCGCCGCAGCATCCAAGACCCGGACCGCTGGGGCGGCGGCATCGAACTGAGCATTTTGTCTTCCATTTTCGACATCCAGATCTGCACCTACGATGTTCAGGTGAGGCTAGGATGATCCATTTACGCGCCTGTCCATGCAGTCAACATTCCAGCTCACCATGTCCAAGACGCAAAATCTCATCAACTTTGGCGAAACGAAACGGGACCGTTGTGTCCTGGTCTACTCGGGTATCCATTACGACCGTGTTGCCTTTTCATACTCAGATTTCCCCCACGACGTGACCTCGCTGCCGCCAGACATGGATCGCACACTTTGGCCCACGGATGACGCCGAGATCCTCCACAGGACGCAGCAGCTCGTGCAAAAGCTGCACGCAGCGCATTACTACACCGACACCGAGGGCCTGATCCTCAAATGCGACGTGCCAGGCTGCGATTGGGTTGGAAGTGGCCAGCTCGAGGGGAGGAAGCATGCCGAGCTGACGGGCCACACCGAGTTGAGTGAAATCACCGACTCCGAAGGAGGCAGCGTGCTACGCAGGTGTGATGCTCCGCGGTGCGATTTCATAGGCCAGGGGGACCGAGCAGTACGGCGGCATCGTGACGATACTGGCCACGAGCGATATTCCGTCATTCCAGATTGCTAGGCTAAACATGGTGGCACTGGTCCTGCTGCTACTGCGGATATTCAATGTCGACGAGGTGAGCATTGACAGCAATCAGCATCCGAGCGGCCCGTCACCTTCAGACATGGCAAGACCGGAGACGTGGTCAATATGTTTCTTCACAACTTGGTGAACCTGAATCCCGGAACCTGCGAGAGTTGTACATGTCATCTCGCCACGGATATCAAGCCAGGTACAAGGCGGCCATCTTAATCACCACAACTAAGGCTGCGATCTATCTAGCAGATTTATGCTTTACGCATACGTTGCTTGGAGCATGTCATCCCCCATAATAGGTAGCATTAGATCGAACCCTCACCCTAACAAAGCTGCCAACCTCGTCTTCGCACTAGACCTTTTTGCAGCCATTGCCGAGCTTCCACAGCTACTTACGATTCTACTATATTTTCATGGCGAGATCCGCACCTCTCCATCAGAGTTCCGTGGAGTCTCAAGCAAGAAGATAGACATTGATACTCCTTGGTAGGAAAGGACACAGTCATGCCCTAGAAGTCGCATGTGCTTCTCTGAAGTACTGCAAAGGGCCACAACGGGTGCCTCGTGTGGCGGGGAGACTCCCTTCACCGCGTATGAAATAATGCACTACCAGCTGGATGCTCGGCCTTCATAGAGCCCCATTAGTGGCGTAGACAGAAACTAGGTCCCAAGAAGAGCTAGAGTTGTGCGTGACGTAAGAGATGGAGCCTGCCTCGAAGGTTCAGATATTCGTACGGCAAGTCGGTTGACGCAGTGCTGAGTGGTTCAGCTTCGAAGCCGGGGGGTTGGGTCCTGGAGTGGAGGATTTGCGATGAATAGCGTCCAGGTTCGCCAGGGAGAGGCCGAGGAATTCATGCTTGTTTCTCCACACCTGCTGGCTGGCTGCGTATTCTCTCATGTCTGATGGCGGAGGCGGGGGGTCGGTGACCTTGGTGATCAGGTAGGCGGTGGAGGCCTCGGCGATGCCGTATATGAGGACTCCAACAAGCGGAACTTTAATGAGCATGTAGAATCCTAGCCCAAAGCCAAACAAGACGCCCTCGCGGCTTCTGAACCAGATTCGTTTCTCCGCCTTTGTGAAGCGAACGCGGGCAAAGTAGGGCTCCAGAAGCTCTCGCATCAGGCCCCTGGACGCGAAGTAACTCTGCAAGAAGATGACGAGGTATCTCCGAGGCAGAAACACACCCATTCCGAAAATGGCGGCAGCCGGCCCCAAACCGACAGCCTGGTTGAACGTGTAGAAACTGGCGGCGGGCAAAACGAACTGTCCGACAACTGGGAGGTATGAGAGGGCAAATATGGCAACCGAGATACAGCCTCTACGAGCAAACCGGTACAGAAACATGGAGAGGCCCTGGGCAGTGTTCTCTGAGTGCGTGCTACCGTCGGAAATGCGATACAGCCCGAGGTTTGGATAATACATGTCTCGCAGATCCCCGGGATTATCGTGCTTGTGCTTCTGGACATATGTCATATCAACCCATTGAAGAGATTGCATGAACCTAGGTAGACAAAGAAGACTGCTCAGCACCTGCGGGAAGAGGAAGAGGACCTTGGGTACGGGCCTCAGGGCACCCAAGGTAGGTGGCCACTCACAGGTTGTCCAGCGTGGGCACAACGTAACGCATGAGGGCCATGAGGAAGAAGGGAACCTGGAGAACGTATTCCCCTATAAAGTTGAGTCCGTCGACCAGCGAGTCGTCCCACGACACGGTGTCCAGAGGATAAATCAGCGACAGGGACCAGAGAATGACCCTAACGCCCGTGATCTGTGGTGCATTGCCCGATGGAAACGTCAGCGCAAGGCGCTCGGCGGCAGCATCCATCTGCCAGGAATGAGGATGCTCACCGGTATGGCGACGATCAGCCTTATGCCAATGCCCGCCACAACGGCGAGGGCAGCCTGGCGATAATATTCGCTAGTAAATATCCCGGGGTTCTGTAGAGCCCTGTGGGCTTGGATTGAGGTCAGCGAATGTCAGCCGGCTCTAGCGCCTGGAAACTCGCCTCCGACGAGGGTGAGCTGCATGCCGCGCAAGACGGCATTGAAGTCGAAGTGTGACAAGTCGAGTTTCTCTCTGAGCTTTTCGGTGTCGACATTCTGCTCAATTGCTCGCCTGAGTCTGTCCGCTTCGCCGTGAAGCTTCCCTGCTGTCGACATGGTTGTGGCCCTGACTTGCAAGTTGGCAGCGAGCCCACGACCTCTCGGCGACGATTGATGTGTTTTAATTGTCTGCTTTGCTTCTGCAACCAGATGCGCGTTCAAGCAAGGCAAATAGTGAAGGACCTAGGCAGTTGACATTGGATGGGGGTTGATGAACGGTGGGTGCGGACGTATCTCGGGAGGCCTGAGTGGCGTCAGTGACGTATGTACAAAGTACTTGTAACTTGTAAGGAAATTAATATGGCGCCAACACACGAATTCGCATACTCTTTAGTCCGTAGTGAAGGTTGATAACGAAGTATCTCTCTCCCTCCCCATCGTTCAGGAACATGGAGGTCCAATGTCGATAACCAACACCGCTTTCAAAGTCGCTCACTTATAGCGACGGCTACGAGGGCGTAATTGTCAACGCGCTGCGCGAGGCTAGGGCTCTCGCCATTTCTCTCGTGGCCACTGTGTCCAGGATGATGTCGGACACGTCGCCTTCTCACTCGTGACCATTGACTACTCCGACGTGGGTTGGTTTGGCCTGGGCCTTCTCCGTGCGGCCAGGCGTGCACAAGCAGGGCATCGGCAAGGCCCTGATCCGCGCTCGGGGGGACCCGACGCTTCGAGTTCAACAATGACTGGACTGTATGTTCCATGCGCCTCGACCGGGTGACGGCCGAGCATTTCATGGTTTTGTTATTTGGCGGCTCCGCGCCCGGCGGGTGGTCGGTCCTGTACGAAGTACTATGTACGAATACGCTCGGTCCATTGTCCACCAAGGTACTCCGTAGTCCGTACGAAGTATCTACCTAGACAATGCCACCAGGCAGGCATGTGGTGACTTCCAACGAGAGTGGAACCAGGTTCCAAGGCACTTAGGTACGTATGGTGGGCTATGGTGGCTCTCTGTAACCTGAACGGCACGGTCCCTCCGGGACCCGAGTACTTCGTACCTAAGGTGGTTCCTTGCCAAACTTTGCTTCCACTGTCTTAGGTACATGCCTCGCCTCGTATGGAGTACTTCGTATCTCTGTGCCCTCTCGTTGTCACCAACAACCATCACCACCTCCGCCACCGCATCTCCTCCGCTCATCGCGCCACCAAACTCGACTTTTAACAAACAGGCAACGCTGCAGTACCACGACGGCGTCGATTCCGGCGGCGAGTAGCTGCCCGCTCGACCACAGCCTTTGTCGCATAGCCATGGTGGTGCGAGGGGACCGTCGCTTTGCCCGCTGCTCCTAGCCAGCCGCCATGTCTGCGTCCCGACGCGCATTAGACGCTCCCCGTGCTCTCCCGCGCGATAGCTGCGCCCAAGCTCCAACTACATGGACTACACGAGGCGGCCCCAACCCGTGTTTCCGGTTCCTCGGCGAGCCATGACCGCCCCGACAGCACTACAAGCCAACCACCACTCCCTTAGTGCTACCGGCACCTGGAGCGACGGCGCCGCGGTGGAAACGCTCTACAGCCATCCTGATGTCAAGATCATATCCTTCGCTGCTGCTGGAAGCGGTTCAAGGCGCGCAAGCGATGCGGCCGTCTCCGCAGCCCTGGCCGATGCGGAACTCGGCACCTTGTCTTGGTCCTCCCGACTCGAGCGCATCATTGCCGTCGGTAGGCTTGCTCTACTCAGCTGTCGATGCCCCTCCTCTCATCCAGGCTAACAACGAGTAGGTCCGTTCCGTATGTACCGTGCGCCGGGCTCGGTTGCTTTCCTGAGCTGTGGATCGGCTCTGCAGCCAATCCTCCCCAAGAGCCAATGCTGGTGTATCGACGAAGCCAACAGCAAATTCGTACTCCAGATACGGCGACCCAACTACTGGAGAATAGAGCTGCCCGTCTCCAGTGCTGAGGATCAGAAGAGGGCGCGGGACTTTCGGGACATTTTAGACGGCTTGCTCGAATTTGAGAAGACGCAGTGTCCCTTCCAGCGGCCATTCACGGTTGTGCTTCCCGAGCAGCCTAATCTGCCGGTCAAGAAGAGACCATGGGCACCCGCGCGCCCAGACGTTCAATCCGCTCCCTCCCACGGGGCAGAATATTGCTCCAATGGCACGGCCTCAACGAGCTACTCGACGAGCCACCAAGTCAACACGACCACACCAGACAGTCGTGGCAACCATGGGGACGTTACCGTCTCCTCGAATCCCTCGGTCTCGGGGCCCTCCAGCACAATTACGGTACAAGTGGACGCCGAACAAGGCACGGGTGTGACACGCCTGCCTAGCAAAGATAGCGGAAGTGTACTTGCGGCGGCTGAAGGTTGGGGGGCGGCCTGTTCTTGGCACGTTAATTGGTGTGAAACGGCGCAACCCTTGCCTCCTGCGGCAGACCAGCACGATGAGGTCCACCGAAACGATCCAGGAACTGATGCCGCTACTACTTCGTCAGTCTCTTCCGCGACAACATTCTCCAGAGGAACGGCGCTTGATACACGTGCCGGCGTGATACCTCAGACCCAGGCACCAAGCTCACACCATGACGAGTCGCTCTCAGGCCCCCTGCCCCTGCGCGTGGAGCCAGCCTCCGCTCCCCATGATGACCCTACCGAGCCATCTCAGGATGTGTCGCATCAAGGCACGGGCTACCAGAACAGCGTGTTGAAACCTAGACTGAGGCATACCGCTAGCTTCGACATGGGCCGTTCATTCACATCACCGCCACAGTTGACGCTCGTCACATTTCCTCCATCCAAGTTTACCGCAGTTGGAGCTCCTGACCATGAGCCTGGGCTCTCCGCTGGCGCCTCTCCCTCAGGGTCGCAAGATTCCTTCCACAGCGTCCCGTCCTGGACACCTTCGAGCGTGCCTCTACCCCCGGCCCTTCCTGTATCACACCCCGAGCTCTGCGGCGCGCAGTTATGCGACGACGATAGCGGCATGGAATATTACCAAGACACCACAGCTGGCCACGCCAACGGCCAGACTGTGGCTGCCGACTCTCAGCTCGACTCTCATATCTTTAGAACACATCAGTCTCCGGACTGCGAAGTGCCGGAAGATGACAGGTGCGACTCTACAGGCGTCGCATTACAGCGTACGAGAGCCCGGCATCGAGCTGCTGCAACCAGCAACCCTGCCATGAAGCGCGCTATGCCGCCGTTTCCGCCTCGAGCCAACTTGTCGAATCAGCCGCAGCACCGTCAGACGAGGCTGGGCATGGTGCGGAGACTGCCTATTTCCATCATCGCCAAGACTTGCGAGATATTACTGGGCCCGCCGAGCCACCTCATCGCTCTCATGCTCAAGGTCGCATCCAAGATCTGCGCCGGGGAGTGGAGCGGAAGGGTCGACGGGTACGGAGAGGGCGGAGAGCACATTCCCGTCCAGTGGGACTACTCGAACGGCGAGTTCAGCGACTGGACGGACGACGATGAGCCACTCGTCAGTCAGCATCAGCGATGCCAGGTGTCATTGGGCTCTGTTGACGGGTCTGATAGCGATGGGCGAACGGAATCCACTGCCAGAACCCAGAGCTCGGGCGTAGACTGATGTCGGGATTGTAACCTGGGGTGTGCCTATTACTCAGCCGAGCCCGTTTACACTGTCCTTGCCTCATTCTCCCTCCTCTCTCTTTCCGGGGATCCCTCAGTGGCGTGCAAGCCTCGTTTGATGGATGGTTATGGCGCTGGAGAACCGATGCGTACCTTATTTCGAGGCCCGGGCTTCAGGGGCTCGAGGCCTCCATGATGTCAGGTCACCGAGACAGACGGCGTGCGTACCTGCCTATATTTCCTCCTGTATTTGATGAGACACTTGATGTGCCATGTATGGTTGTGCGGGACAAGATGGAATCAAGCTGGCTACGAGCCGCATTGCATAGTGATTTCGTTTTTGCTCGACCTACGGACTTGCATGTATTAATACATTGCCCTCACTCCTCCGCCTGTTCAGGGGCGGAAATTCACATTGGGTTCCCACCTTGCCTCTGTGTTGAACCCGAAGTGCAAGTAGTCGTCACCATTCGTACCTTTTTGGGCTTGTCCAGGCATGCATACGCTGCCAGCAACAGGGGTCGCAACACGGGGGAAACAAGAGGCACGCCACATGCAAGACCTGTGGAGCTGGCCGTTTGTCCCGCATCCCGTATCTCGCATCCCGCATCTCGCATCTCGCATCGCGACGATACGAGGAATGCGATTGGCCACGGCATGGCCACGGGAACGAGCCACACAGCCTACACGCCAAGAAGGGACCATGTTCAGTACAATACTGTCGTGCAAGCACCTTATCCGATGAAGGCAGATTGCATCCGTGTGTGTTGACAGTGGTATATAAGGGCGAGGCGGTCCGTTGAGATGGCATCTACTATGCGTATCGCTGACCTTGCATGCCTTGCTCGAATCAGCCCCGGCAAACAAACTCCCTCACCTTAGGCACGAGTTGACGAGACTACCAGCAACATGTCGAACGGAAGATATGGTGGGTGCCCGTCTTTCCCCCCGGGCGAGCAGCCCGTTTCTCTGCAGTCTGTACCTACCGACATGATGCATGGAACGTGGTGGCTGACATGGCCTCTTCTGTACGACGGCCGTAGTCGATGGGAGCTACTTCTTCTACGCTCCCAATAAGGGCGCCGCTATCTTCTTCGCCATCGCCTTCCTGGCGTCGGGCTTAGTCCACTCCTGGCAGAACTGGTAAGCCACCATAGCAACAAAGAGATGAAACAGGGGAGCAGAGAGAGAGACGGAGAGAGGCAGGGAGAGGGACAAGTAGCAACCTGAGCTGACCGGCGCGCATAGGCACTACAAATGCTGGAAGCTCACGCCTCTGTTCCCGTTCTGCTGCTTGCTGTTCACGGCGGGCTTTGCCCTGCGCGAGTACGGCGCGTTCCACTATGACAACCTCGCCGTTTACATTGCGAGCATCTGCGTCACCTATGCCGCCCCGTGAGTACGTCCCAGCAGCGTGCCTTSCTTGGTGCCGCCTGAGGCGACTGACCATGCGGAATGCAGACCACTGCTCGAGCTTCAAAACTACCACATCCTTGGGCGAGTCCTCTACTACGTGCCCTACCTGTCGCCCCTCCACCCCGGGCGGGTGCTCACCACATTTGGCTTCATCTCTGCCATTGTCGAGGCACTCAACGGTTGGGGCGCTTCGTACTCGGCTAACCAGTCCTTGAGCGACGGCGAGATGGCGTCGGGCCACGCCCTGATCAAGGCGTCGCTGCTGATCCAAATCTTCGTGGCCGGGAGCTTCGTCTTGCTGGCAGCCATGTTCCACGGCCGGTGCCGGGCGCACGGGATCTGGAGCCCCAGGCTGCGGGGGCCGCTGGTGACGCTGTACGTGAGCACTGCCCTCGTCCTGGTGCGGACCGTCTACCGCATCGTCGAGTACTTCAGCGTCGCCCAACTCAAGTTCAGCGAGCCCGGCTTCGACCCCATGTCCATGTCGCCCGTCATCCGGTACGAGTGGTTCTTCTATGTCTTTGAGGCGGCTGTCATGATGTGCAACTGCGCCCTGTTCAACGCGCGCCATCCCCGCCGGTATTTGCCCAGGAGCAGCAACATCTACCTAGCCCAGGACGGGGTGACTGAGGTTGAGGGCCCGGGGTTCAAGGACCCGCGGCCCTTCTGGCAGACCCTCGTGGACCCCTTTGACCTAGGAGGGTTGATCAAGGGCCAGAGCAGCCAAACAAACAAGTTCTGGGAGGTGGATGGCCACGAGGCGCATCCAAAGGCCGGGCCAACCAGGGGCGACGCCGCCCCGAAGCCAACAGGCGCAGAGATGGCGTAATGAGGAGGTGATGAGAGGAAGGGAGAGATGCTGGGCTGATATGGATGTATTGTAATAGAGGGAAGGGCTCGTTGAGGGCGCTCACAAGATATCCGGGGGCACAGGAAGATGAGCGACGGGGATTGGTTGTTCGTTATTGATATGACATGCCCGACCAGGTACAAAGTACAGGTGGACGATCGTCTGAGATGAGACTGCAACATCAGACTACGAACGAGTAGGCAATTTCCTGGGGATTCTWGAGGGGCTTGTTTGACTGCACGACGTAATAATTCCTGGGTAGTATAAATAGAACCGGAGTGGGGTGAGGGTGACTCGCGGCCCGCCAGGTCTCGCTCATCTCATGATCCTCACTCCCAAGCAAGGTACTCGTACATGAGGTACAAAGTGCAAAGTACTTGGGAGAGGAGTGGAGTGAGGTCAGAGGCCAAGCCGCGGCGAATGGATGAATCGACAACCAGCCGACTGACATGGGTGAGGTGAGAAAAAGGTATCAATGCTCGAGGACGGCCCGTTGATGCTTCCCGCATGCGGTGGGGACGAGTGTCGTAACTTGCTACTCCGTAACCCCAGTCTCCCTCCCAGATGGCGCCGTGGCTGACACCATGGGATCCAAACGTGCAATCCTTCACGGCTGTGCTGCCACGGTCAACCAACCACACGAGCAGATAATCTACAGACCTCACACGCCCGTTCCACTCGCGTGCTTTTCGATTCCATACGGACATCCGTATTCCCAGACGCGAGCTCCTCTTCTTTCTCTGCCGCGTCCTCTCCGCACACCGTCACATCCATCTGCATATATCCTTTCTCCATCCCTCCGTGCGGGGATAACGCCGCTCGTTGCGGCTGAGCGCACGACACGACCCGACAAGGCACAGCAGCACCCACCCTCTGCGGGCTCACTACTGGGCAGGCGGCGATGGCATCCACGCAAGTAGACGCCGCCGCTCTGGGCAACCGGCCTGGCTTCTATGTCCACGTGGAGTTCGGCATGTCATGGACGGCTCGACATAAACCCAGGGCGCGCCACCTCTCCTACGTCTCGAGGGGCATGCGCCGGCGAGCAAGCCAGTTCCCCCGCCATGTCCCGCCGTCCAACACCAACTTCCTGACGTACCAGCAATGTCCGTATGACTACGACCACGGCTATCATAACGGCAGCAACTACTACTACACCCACGGCCGCCACAATCACCAGGACAGCAACCCGCCCGGGACGCGCCATCACCAACCCCAGGCGGACCACCAGCTTCCGCATCATCACCAGCATCAGCATCAGCACTTGCCGCAACAACAGACGGCCCAACACGGCCCGTCCGAAGCCCGACCCCGACCCCGATCCAGGTCCAGATCCAGTACCAACAGGCCCTCGCGCAGCCGAGGCATCTCGGCGCCGCCGCCCTTCAACGATAGCCCCTGGGATGCTGACCCGGAGCCCATGACGGCAACGGCATTGCCCAGGCGGAAACCGCTTCCACAGCTCTTCAAGGCTCTGCCGGCCACCCCCGCCCAGTTCCGGCTCGGCGAGGAGGGCATGCCGTGGTCATCGCTGGCCTTCCCTATGGGGTACGGGGATGGCGACGACGCCTCTGCGACCCGCGATTCCCCCCACGAGTTCGCCTTGGGGCTCGACGACCGCGAGAGGGGCCGCGCAAGGGAAATGGAGTCACTTGCCGCCGCCATGATGACCGTCGATAATGGCTTTGAGGACCAGTGGTGGTACCAAGGGCCTCGCCTCGTAAGCGTCGCGGGCGATCTGATATCGCCCGCTGCTCTCGGGGGCTTATGTCCTATTGCTACGCTAGGCTGGGCTGTGGCTGACGCTGAGACGGTTGCTCCAGGCTATTGTAACGGTCTCAACAAGGTATATTG
>LFRF01000002.1:2075933-2098594 GCA_001189435.1 Tolypocladium ophioglossoides CBS 100239 | reverse complement strand
TTACTTAACTATATCTAGTCCTCTCACCTAACTATATCTAGTCCCTTATATCTACGCCCCTTATACCTTTAGATACTATACTTAGTAATATATTTTATATAAGGCGAAACTATATATTTATTATATTAGGATCTTTATATTACTTATAAAAGAAACATACCTAGAGCTCTAGTTATTATTTAATAAAGTTTAAAGCCTAGTTCTTCCTAATATATAGCGCGCTATAATTAATAAGTAAGCGATTTGCTATATTTTTAACCTTACCTAACTAAGAAGGGTAAGACTACGTATCTAGGTTAAGAATATACTCTACGATTATCTTTTCTTCTAGCGCTATTAACTTTATAGAATTAGGCAGGCTCTCGTATCGGGATAGGGTTCCCTTCTAATAGTAGCAGAGAGTCGTTTAAGGGATATTATAGATCTTAGTAATATACTTAACGATAAGATCCGGATTATTTTTATAGCCTAGGGGGCGAGGTTTAATTAATTATCTTTAGAAGGGGTCTTAATTGCTAGTTACTAAGAAAGACGCGCGGGAAGTTATCGATTCTATAGAATTAGGAGGGGGTAGCCACTCGCTTATAGATTACGTTAGCTTTAACTATAAAGTACTCTTTCTTAATTATATACTAGACTATACTAGTAATAGCGCGTCTTATAATTAAATAGTCTATACATACCCGTATTAGCTCCTTGCACCAGTCCTATCATAGCATGTGTCCGTCTTCCCCGTTAAAGTTTTCTATCGGTATGCTGCAGGCGGCGGCGGCCGCACTCCGATACCAAAGCCTGCACCGCCAGGAGTGGGTGGGTGCCAAGACAGGGGCGGCGGCGGGCGTTGTATAGAACCACCCGTAACTTGGTGACCTGGTCGAGGCGCTCGGTTGCTATCTGGACCGTAGAAGATTGGCTCACGACGTCCATTGCCAGCACCCGGTCGTTCAAGACGTGCACCTCCGTAGCTTCGCCCTGCGCGGCTAGCCTTCCCTCGAATGACCTCGATATCACTTTTCGTCAGAGCCAGAGCCGGCAACTGCGCTCCTCGGAGGAGCATCGACTTGTGGGTCTGTGCTGACTGGGGCATGTCATAGTAGACGCTGTGGAGGTCCAGAGTTAGCTGCGTCGGCGGGGAATATGCGAATATGTGTTCGGGTTCATACCTCACGGATCGGTCGTAGTCCAAATCTGGCATCGTATGGCTATCCAGGGGGTAACGCAACGTTCCGTGGGGAACGTAGTCGTCCTGCTTCTCTACCTTGCCGCAGAGGCCATCGCTTGCCTTGGGGTTAAGCTTGAGCCTCGACGAACCTTGCCGCTTGGAGTAAAACCTGGTCAGGACCTCGTCGTACAAGCTCTCGTGGCTGTCAGAGAAGAGGAGGACATCTCTCCCCACGCTATTTCGGGCAGTGTCTTGAGGGGTCAGCAGCGGGTACTTGCGTTGGACGGCGGCGAGCAGTCGGGGCATGTCGATAAACGGCAAGAGAGCCACGCCCTGCCAGGCCATCTTCTTGCCATTTAGATCAACCTCGAACTCCTCCGGGTAGAAGTCAATGATCTCGCTGTTCTTGTCCATCATGAGGTCATGGAAGACTTCAGGGAGTGCATGGCGAGATGCGGCCGGCAGGACACTCATCAATTGTTCAAAAGGTCTGGATATAGTTCCCTTCTCGAAAGAAATATCCATCTCGGCCAAATCCTTGAAGTCTACCGCAAAGGGCGCGTAGTGGTAAGGGTAATACCACTCCCAGGAAGGGCATCCTTGAAAGTAGTACAACAACACCCACGCCAGCCCTTCGGCATAAGCGCGAGCTACCTTGCGGCGGAAAGCGACGTCGTTGGGGTCCTTGTGAAACTTTTGCTGGTAGTAACGGTCTGCATAGCCGTCCTCCCACAGCCGAACTGCGTCAACAGGGCCGTCCGCAGGCACCGGTGTTGCGGCTGTAGAGGCACTTGCGGATTCGTTCTGACCAGGGCCGGCGGCTTCGTCAAGGTCAGATGCTTTGCGTTTCCCAAGGGTTGACGWAGAAGCCCTTTCAGGGTTGGCGTTGTCCGAGTACGGCGTCCGTTTCTCGCCGCGCAGCTGGTTCTTGAGGACGCTTGCTGCACTCTTATTGGCGACGTTCGCGTCCTGGGCAGCGCCACGGTTGACCACCATATCATGGGTGATGGCTCGGGGAGATTCCTTTGGATATGAGGCAATTGGGTGAAGTTGCAAGCCGCGAGAGGGATCTTCATGGCCACTCCTTCGAGGTCCCGATCCGGCACCTCGACGTCCAGGCGCAGCGTCGTTGTCACCATGCAGTTTCCTCCGCTTGGCGTTTGCCTCACGGCGGTCCTCCTGCTCCTTCCTGCGTCTGAATATAGCATCTTCCTGCCTCGCAAGGCCGTCCAGAATGCACTGTGCTCTCCCCCAGTCAATGTGACCGTCCTTGGTGATGAATCCGCCCATTGATGGTAGGTTGTCCCGCCAAATGCTTGTCAGCGTGTCGATGCCATGTTCCCGGATTTCCAGGGCGGGCAGGTGAGGTAGGAAGTCGTTCCCCACAAAACAGCACATGAATACCCAGTCGTGGATAGCACGCTCCAGGTCGAAGCGAAATGGCAAAGCAGGAACTGCTAGCTCGGCGGCCAGATACTCTCTGAGAACTGAAACATGAAGCCAGATGAAGGGCTTGAGAGGCAGCGCATGGTCCTTCTCATCGAATTCCCCACTCTTTTCCTTGGCCTCACCACGGCAGTTGCGCGCCTCGTGTCCCTTCTGCCCACAGAGCTTGCATGTTCTTGCCTTGCTATCCTGAAAGAAGACATCCTCCCGCAAGACTCTAAAGTGAGGCTCGTGGGTTGCAAGGCCTAGCATTATGAGGTCAGCGTCTAGTCCATAGATGACATGTCTCGTGTTGGGGTCGTGATCGGGAGATGCGCGTTGCGATCGGACAAAATCCATGATTTTGTGTTCGCCTTCTCCGGGAACGGTGGCGTCGGATATGATGACTTTGAGCCTTGCCCAGCCAGGGTCGGTGTTGAGCTTGTACTGGCASCAATAACGCAAACTCACGGCGAGTATATCCATGAAGGGGGTGCCGGGGGTGATTGAATTGGTGTCAAATGCTTTCTTGGCGACGTTTTCGGCGTGCTCGGGCGGCAAAACGCCACCGTTTTGCTGCTTCACGAGCTTCAAGAGCTCTTGTTTGTCCGCCTCCTTCTCCATGGCCTCCTGGGCTGAGCGAAACCGTCTGGATCTCTGCTGATTCATTTTGGCGCGCGGTGCAACACCGTCTAGAAAGATGCGATCAGCAACCTGGCCCCGTGAGACAAAACAAGGGCAACGACTATCGCTACACACTCGAGTGTTGGATGGTAACATACCGACAGCAATCATGAGGATCTTGCGTGGGCGCACCATGTTGACGACGCGGTCTGTGTACTTGAAGACTTCCAGCATCATCTCCTCTTCATCTTTGGGCGCGGGCTTGTCCTCGGGATGCGAGCACGGGTGGACGATGCCGTTCATGTCGAGGTAGAGGTTATCAAATTCCTCGCCATTGGGGTTGCGGCCAGTGGAATCGATGGGAATGACGGTGCCATCCTCCATCGTGACGGGTTGGTCCTCCATTACCGGCGAGATGATTTTGGGGTACTTGCTGGAGAGCCATCGGAACGCAGCCGGGATGCCCATGATGAACGATTGGCGGGACTGCGTGTCCCTGGGGCGGCGGTCGCGGTCTTGGCAGCGTCAAAGCTGGTGACGGGCGTTTGGTGCAGGAAGCGACACAAATTGCCTCGTGAACAAAGGGCAGTCGACTGTGGACCGTCAAAAGGCTTGATGGCGTGGTGGTGGTTGAAGGTTGAGCTGGGATGGGAGGTTTCTGCGGCAGCACATGAGAAACGGGGCAGGCGGTAGCCGCGCTAGCGGCAWTGCGGCCAATTAGAGGGTCGCAAACAGTGCGTCTGTGTGTATCGCTCGTAGCCGCCATGCGCAAATCCACTTCGTACAAAGTACCGCAGGAAGTACTCAACTGCATGCCTTACTAAGCAAACCAAGGCCAGGCAACTTCATGCGGGTACTGCTGGTTGTACCCACGGCCCCAAGCCACTAACGAAAGGGGCAAGGCACAAACAACCTCAAGCACCCATCCACCACGCACATGCTTCCTCCTCTGCTTCTTCCTCACTACCGCAGAGAGCTCGCCGACTTTCTTGGTGAGCCCGCTTTGCTCAGGCGTCACCTGCCAACCCCGACGTTCAGACAAAACTTGTAGSCTGCCAGTCGCCCAATGGCAGGCAAACAACGAAAGCATGTTCTCCATCCCAACTGCGCCCGCGAAGCAGTCTGTTAGCGACACCATCAACGTCCTCAGCGGCTGCCTTAACTCGGCAACGCTGCTCGAGGATCGCCGGGCGGCCATCTTGGGCTTGCGGAGCTTCGCGAAGGACTTTCCCGCGTCGGTCGCGTCTGGTGCCTTGCGTAGCCTGATTGGGAGCCTGGCAAAGGATGGCGACGACGTCGACACGGTCAAGGTTGTGCTCGAGACGCTGTTGATGCTCTTCAACCCAAACAACGACAGCCCCGAAGCCTCGGACGAGATTGTGCTCTGGCTTGCCGACGAGTTTACGCAGCGCCAGGAGAACATTACGCTGCTCCTCGGCTTCCTCGAATCGACCGACTTTTATCCTCGCCTATACTCGCTCCAGTTGCTCGCCGCCATTCTGTCGGCCCGCACCCAGCGGACCGAGGAATGCGTCTTCACCGCCCCATTGGGAATCTCCCGCCTTGTGGCCGCCCTCGACGATCAGCGCGAGGCCATCCGTAACGAAGCTATCGGCCTGTTGACTGGCCTTACGCCGACGTCCGTGGAAATACAGAAACTGGTTGCGTTTGGGAATGCGTTTGAGAGGATATTTGCCATCGTTGAGGCCGACGGCTCCCTCTCCGAGGGCGGGAGTGCCGTCGAGGACTGTCTAATTCTCCTGGCAAACCTCCTGCGTCGCAACGCATCGAACCAATCTCTATTTCGGGAATCAGGCTGCATGACCAAACTTGGGGGTCTACTGAGAAATATGCTCGAGGCTCAGCACTCAGATGGCGAGGTTGCTGCATGGGCGCAGATACAACGCAACCGAAACATGTACGCATTTCTCGCCGTAATACGACTCTTCTTGGCTGCAGGATCTGCCGGAGTGTCGGAGAACCAGATTGCTTTCTGGAAGCACGGACTCGTCTATCGCGTCCTCCAACTAGCATTCAGCCGTGACATTGGGCACGTTCCCATCAAAGCCGAGGTGTGGACATCTTGCCCGAGCTTCCAAAAGAGAGAATGCATCATAACCATACCAAGTAGGCCCTCATCACCTGCGGTGACATGATACGAAATGCACAGGTTCTTCAGGAGAGCTTCGCTCAACTCACGGTCCCCTCTCCTCTACAAGGCCCCGCTGCGGCAGGGGAAACGCCTAATGGCAGCGACGCGGTCTATGTCATCGATGGGCTGCTCGACTTGATCCTGAACACACACGATCTGCTCATGTTCGACCTCCGGTTCGCGGCGTGCGAGTGCCTCAAGGCTTATCTCTCCAACCACTCGGAAGTACGACTGCACTTTCTCAGCAGGGCCATTGAGGGCTACCAAGAAGGTTCCAACGAGTCTTCCAACGTCTTGACGGTCCTCTTGAGGCCGGACAGCGGGGCCGTCGCTGCTGACCCGTACCGCCAATGGTTCGCTGCCGCCATTGCCTTCCACTTGCTACACGACAATGCCACGGCCAAGGCCAATGCTTTAGGGCTGACCGAAGGGGACTCGGAAAAGGGCGAAGAGGTCGTCACCGGCATCCAGACCGTCACCGCCCATCTCATATCCGGCATTGGCCGTGGGGATGACCCTCGCTCTCTCGTTGGGTACTTAATGTTACTCCTTGGCTGGATGTTCGAAGACATGGACGCAGTCAACGATTTCCTGGCGGAGGGTAGCAACGTGCAGAGCTTAATACAAGCCGTGTCGCAGCCTCTTCCTACAGGAGCTGCGTTGGTACAAGGTTTGAGCGCGATGCTGCTCGGCGTTGCGTACGAGTTTTCCACCAAGGACTCACCCGTCCCGCGAGCCACGCTCCACTCGATCCTCATATCACGGTTGGGCCGCGACAGTTACTTGGACCGGCTAACAGCTCTACGGGCCCACCCGCTCATACGAGACTTCGAGGTGATGCCTCAGAAGCACGGCGCGTCGTCGCCCAACGGCCTTCCCGATGTCTTCTTTGATGCCGTCTTCGTCGAGTTTTTCAAGGACAGCTACAGTCGAATAGCACGCGCCATTGACAGGGCGCCAGAACTGGAGATTTCAGTGGTGGCAAATGGCATCCAACGGGGGATATCAAGGGAGCTCGTTGATTCGCTGCGAGGCCAAGTAGAGGACAGGGATCGAGCGCTAGAAGAAGCCAAGGCCAAAACAGCGTCCCTGGAGGAGCTGCTGGACCAGAGGCAGGCGGAGCATCGGCATTCGAGCGAAGGGGCCGCGTTGGAATTATCCAAGCTCCGAGGTGCCTACGAGGCGTTGCAAAGGTCTCACGAGACAGAATTACGGTACATCTACCGGTCCCAGTGAGACATGACCTTTCCGCTGACGTGGTTGTAGCACGTTGCAGAGCCAGCAGTTGGCCAAGGAAGCGGATGAGGAAAAGCGCATCTCGTCGATGCGTGTAGAGCTCGCCGCCAAGACGGCCGATTATCAAAAGGACCTGGCGCAGGCACGGAAAATAGCCCGGGCCGAGATGGATCGCACACAGCTGCGCACTGAGGCAGAAGCGGCAGACTTGCGGGCGACAATTAGCCGACTAGAAGTAGATTTGATCAAGGTGAGTGCCCGCAAAAGGTTGCACAGCGTCGCAGAAGAGCCAGCAAAGCTTAGCGTGTTAGCTAACGCCACTGGGGGCGGCCCGTAGGCCAACAAGAGCAAGATGGACGACGTGAACGCGCTCCGGAAAGAACACTCCAGGCTCGTGGCGGAGCAGGTCTCTGGTAGACGAAAGGCCGAAGAAAGGAGSCAAGGGCTCGAGACGCGGCTCGACCAGGCAAAGGCCACAATCGCGGAGACGGAAAGCAAGGCCAAGGCGGTGAGTGTCCCCCCCGGCGAACAAGTAGCAAGCGGATTAACCCTTGCCAGGCCGAGAAGGCGAGGCTGGACGCGACCAAGTCAAGGGACGCTGCCCAATCGGAGCTCGATGACCTTTTGATGGTGTTTGGCGACTTGGAAGAAAAGGCAGCGAGATACAAGGCAAGTAGAATCGAATCCTAAGTGTTGACGGTACGGTAAGGAACGCTGACAAGCTCATCTCGGCTTGCGATATAGGCCCGCCTCCGCGACCTCGGCGAAACCGTGTCAGACGGAGAGGATGACGAGGGCCAGGGCGACTGGAGCGCCGACGAGTGTGACGTCGACTGAGAAGCGGCGGCAGGAAAGGATTTGCACGGCCGAGGTAGGTTATGGGACGGGTGAGGTGTGTAGATGTGTAATACATGTGCCTATTGATGTGTTGCAGGCATACTGTATCATGCTACCCTTGCAGTTGGATGCCGTGTCCGTGGGATGTCTGTCCTAAACCATGCGAGTGAGATACGGAGTACGTCGTACTTTGGGCTCCGTACCCCGTACAGAGATGCGCCTCGCGAGATTGCATCACGGACACAAAAAAAAACGGGGGCCAAGCGACCAACCCCGCCAGACACAGGTGGTGAATGTGAAAATATGAAATCACGCTGCGACGAGCGCGCCAACCGGAACCACCATTCACCAGAACAGTAAAGGCAGTTGACATCAGCTTCAAGCGTCAGCGTCAGCATCGCCTCGGCTCTCACCTGCTGCCGTCCACCGTCCATCATCCATGCCTCCTGAGTGAGACACTCGCCAGCCATCACCACCACGACGGGCGAGTTGGACCGCGTCAACTCCCCCACTATCGACTCGGACGCGTCCGACGATGGCGAGTGGCTCGATGTGGAGCCCGATGAGGAACCAGTGACGGTGGTGTCGCTCTTCGACTCCCAGACCTTCCCCACCCTCGACGCGATGCTCGGCCACTGCAAGCAGCATCACGAGTTTGACCTGAAAGCCAGCCTCCGTCGGCTGCAGCTCGACTTCCTCGGGGCCGTCAAGCTCGTCAATTTCATCCGCCATCGCGTGCGCCAAGGGTTGCCGCTTCCCGACACCATCTCGCACAGCGACATCCAAGACGATGCCTATCTGAAGCCCGTACTTGAAACCGATGCCGTCCTCTTCTCCCTTGACGACATCTTAGAGGAAGCCGTAGTGGACATTGACACCGACGAGCAGACGACGGCCTTGCGGCTTCGCAACAGCCAGCTCGAGGCCGAGCTGGAGTCGATCCGCGACAGCTTCGCCAACTATCGCCTCGCAGTGCACCAGACGCTGGATCGCCGTTGGGGTGACGACGACGATGACACTGGCTCGCGGCCCACAGCATCCTCCAGCGCCGCCCAGGCAAAGGATAGCTCCGACTACTATTTCGAATCGTACGCGTCGAATGGTATGAGCTGTCCCCGTTCTCTGCCTGTCACCAAAGACTGATCTCGCGCCGCTCCTCAGACATTCATGAGACAATGCTGAAGGACCAAGTCCGCACGGATGCGTATCGTGATTTCATCTATGGAAACAAGCACCTCTTCAAGGACAAGGTGGACCTCGATATAGGTTGTGGCACGGGTGAGACTCTTCATCATCAACTCTGAACCGTCCAGCAGTCTCCTCTTTTCTGCTTGCGTCGTCCCCTCTGTCCTACCTTTTCTTCCATATCTTTTGTAGCTTACTTCGCCTATCCACCACCCCTACCGGTCACAGGCCTAACGCTCCTTGACTAGGGATCCTGAGCATGTTCTGCGCCAAGGCCGGGGCTGCTCAAGTCGTCGCAGTCGACAAGTCGGACATCATCGACAAGGCCAGGGAAAACGTCTTCAACAATGGACTCTCCAGCGTCGTGACCTGTCTCAGGGGTGCCATCGAGGAGGTCACTTTGCCCGTGGACAAGGTAGACGTCATTGTCAGCGAGTGGATGGGATACTGCCTGCTCTATGAGGCCATGCTGCCAAGCGTGCTCTACGCCCGCGACAAGTACCTTGGGCCTGGCGGCTTGCTGGTGCCCAGCTCGGCCACCATCTGGATTGCCCCCGTCGAGGACCAGGGCTACGTGTCCGATCACGTTTCTTACTGGCGAGACGTTTACGGCTTCGACATGAAGGCGATGCAGAAGAATATCTACGACGAGGTTCACATTCAGACAGTCGCCGAGAGCTCCGTCTGCGGCAGACCGTTCCCCTTCAAGATCCTCGATCTACGTTGCGCAAGAACAGAAGATCTGGTCTTCACGGCGAACTGGGAGTCGGACCTGAACAGGCCCGTCGATAACGTGGACGGATTCCTGATTTGGTTTGACAATTTCTTTGCTACGTCCGGGGACGAACCGGTGCCCGAGCCGCAGACCACGCCCGAGGCATGGGTTGAGAAGAGGCGTGGTAACGTCGCCTTTACGACCGGGCCATACGGTACCGAGACGCACTGGAAGCAAGGATTCCTCCTTGCGGCGCCACAGTCTTCACCAGCGGAGCTGTCTCTGCCTACCCGCGTGTCTGGGCGCGTCACATTCTCGGTACCTGAGGAGAATGCTCGGGCCCTGATGATTGACGCCACGTGGTCCGTAGCAGGCCAGGAAGAAAGAGGCCAATCGTGGAAGCTGAAATAAAACCAGTCGACACCCACTGCGTCCCGTCCTAGACATACATGCCTTGGCAAAGACTACGCGAAATCCGTTTTGTGCAGGTTCGGGCATCATTGGCGAGCTAGAAGTGGGGGACTCTGAAGCCTTGCAAGAGCAGGTTCACGATGCTCAGGAAGCCCTCGCCGAGAATAAAGCCCTTGCAACGGGTTAGCGTCCGCAGCTCCGGATGGGTGGTGGTGTAAACCGTACAGACGCGAGGATTATGAGTGGCGTGTTGGACCGCCTCATGACCCGAACCCAGTACCATCCGAACAGGCCACCTATGGCTCGAGCCAAGGTGAAGGACGGCACGTTGTACATGCCTAGTGCGCGTGAGCCGTGATCCGCAACTCGTTCTATCCTCAGTGACATACCAACGGCGACAGCAATCCCCCCCGGGACCCAGGGCCGCCATGCCTTGCCAACAGAGACAGTCCTAGCCATGGTTGTACAGGCGAAGAGAGCTGCCGCACCCATCGCCCATTCCTTGGCCATGGGTGGCAACCCCTGTCCCGTGACGAGCCTGGCAGTGAAGATCCAAACGTACGCAGTGGGAACTTGAAACAGCTCACTGGGGATCGTGTACACCCTGCGCCGATGGACCGGTTAGAGCGGGTAGTGGACCGTAAGGCGGGCCCCTTATATGCTGCTTGGGCGGGAGGGGGCTCACAGGGTATAGATGCGATATATGAAGGCGCTGAGGGCGGCACCGACAGTGGCACCAATGACTTGGCCCCAAAATTGTGCCTTTGGCGAAGCTCCAAGCAGGTGACCCGTCTTGAGGTCCTGCATGAGGTCTCCCGCTTGCAAGGCCCCCTGATCCGCGCACGTGTCAGCGTGAGAGGGTGTCGAGGGAATATAGCCAGGGCTCGGACAACGTGGGACTTACCGCTTCTGACTATGCATCGTAAAGGGGCTCTGTCAGCAAAGCAAACCAATGAAAGTGGGAGAGAGAAAACAAAATAATAGGGGGGTTCGACGGCCGGGCCAGGGGTAGGCGCGCTTACGATAGCCCCAGCAACCAGGTTGATGAGGACGCTGGACTTGTTGGACTGAGGGATAATGAAAGCAAAGAATAGCTGAGCTAAGTTGCTGATGCCGGAAACAGGGTTGAGGTCCGTCTCGCCGAGCGCCCTGACACCCATGATGCTGAGGACGAGAGCCATGAGGACGGCAATAAGCGTTGCGTAAAGAGGCACCAGGTCCCCAAACACGATATGGGTCGTCAGGGCGCACAACAAAATGGACAAGACAAGCCCCACAGCCACGAGCCGGCCACTGATGAGCTGCCCATGTGGAGCGTCATCCCGCTCCTCGTCGACTCGGCCTCCGTTGGGTTGGCTCCGGCTGGGGTTGACGGGGGCAGCAGCCTGATCTTGGTCCTGGTCTTGGTCCGGGAGCAAGGAGTACCGGTAGGCAGGGGACCGGAGCAATGCCATGACACCGCCGAGGCGAAGTCGATTCCGCAAGCCAGCTAGCTGGGCGCCCAAGATGGGACGCAGGGCGATGTAGCCGAGGCTGACGATGGCGTCGACCAGCATGATGGCCAGGGAGATCCAGACAATCCAGCCTTTGCTTCCGTGCTCCCAGTCATCAACGGGGCCAGGGGCCCAGCCTTTGAACTTCGCTAGGGGGCTGAGGAGACCCCAGCCGATGATGGCACCAAGCGTCATGTGCAGCGTCGTCTCAGCGCCCATGATGATGCCCTGGCCGACGTACGCCAGGCTAGGGTTCAGCGTCCAGAGCCACGTATGGGCCGCGGCGGTGCCGAAGATGGGTACGTTGCGCAGGACCGGGAGGAAGTAGGTGGAAACCGTCATGATGCCGGAGACGAAGAAGCACAGGACCAGGAGACGCATGTTTGCACCCCAATCGGGGGGCGACTGCTGCTCGTGTTCGTTTTCCTCGGCGGGGTCGGCTTCCACCCCGACAGGCGGCGGCAACGACGACGACGATGACAGCCCCTCGCGGGGGACAAGGCTGGCGAAGCCCCCCCGCACTGCCGCGTCGAGATCTTCCTTGCTGGAGGACTCCTGCCCCTGCCCGTGCAGGACGGAGATAAGGACGGCCGTGCTGAAGCCGCTTGGGAACCTTAGCCGTTCTCGGATGATGACCTGGCGTCGTCTAGCGATATGTTAGCTAGAGCGCAAGCCGAGCAGGCTGAGCAGGTGAGCAGGCGGACCAGCATGCAAGGGAGGGGGGTGCATCATGGCGGAAACAGGGGGGTTCTCACAGCGGCACGGCAAAGACGACGCCAAAGTAGCACAAGCCCAGGGACCAGACAATGAGCTGGGTAACGCTCAGTGACAGCGGGCCCTGCTCGTCCGGGGTCAACAGGTAGTTCATGGCCGGTATCTGCGACTCATGCGGTCAGAACAAGGCCAGGCAGCTCGGGTGGGTGAGGCGGGTGAGGCGAGGGAGACTGACGACGCCGACGAAGCCGCAGCCGAGAGGCATTATGGCCATGCCGCAGGCGACGCTCTGGAGCAGCACATTCTGGACGGGAGTAAAGGGGAACTGCAGGTGACGACGCAGCAGGCGGAAGATGCCGAAGCCCATGAGGCTGGCGGGCATAGACATGATGGACACCCAGCCCGTCTGGAGGCCGAAGTAGACATTGGCGGCGCATATCACGGTGCCGACCCCGAGCCCGGCGGCAACGCTGCGGACCGTGAAGTGACGCCCGGGGGGCAACGGACGCGGGGCCGGGGGGGCCGGGGCTGCCAGCGGCTCCATGGGATGATGGGATGGACGGGTGATGCCCGGTGGGAGAGGAGTTGACGAATGAATGGTTGGCTGGAAGTCGTGTCCTGCGGGAGTTTGCGTCAACATCTCCCGCCCATGCCGTCGGTTGACTGATTGACTACTACCGTCGCCTGGGTATGTGGGAAGGAGGGAGATCAACAGCAGGCGAGTAACATATATACGGACTACGGACTACGGGGTACGGGGAGCCGGATTCATGTTATCGATTTGATGAGATGATCAATTGCGCCTTGCGTTAGCGCTGACTAATCAATCGCCTTTGGCCAGTTTGCCGCAATCAACTACCCGGTACAGCCAGTAAACCCCCCCTCTCAGTGCCGCCTGGATCCGTATACTCGTAGCGTCAATACAGTATCAATCCACTAGACAAGGCAGGCGGGTGTTCAGCAGTATGTGCGTTCCACCGCATACACGAAGCATGCTGCAACGCGTAGGCACCTCGTGCACCGGCAATAAACCCCCCATCCCCTGCAACGGGTGTAGCTAACATCTATGATCCATGGACAACTTCGTCATCGTTGTCGTCGGCACCACCGCCCGGCTGTTCTCAGAGGCCGAAGCTGTCCAGCAGTGACCCTGCGTCGGGCTCATGGAACGCGGGCGGCGCCGCGGCCAAGGACTTGGTCGGCGTGCCTGTCTTCGTACCATCCCGTGTCGCCCCTATCCCGAGGCCACGCCGTATCGGCGGCAGGTCGTCAACAACCAGCGAGCTCCGCCGCCGCAACAGCTTGAGCGGGTTCACCTCTCCGCCAAACCCGGCTGCAGCCGGCTGCTGGAACTCCCAGTTCCGCACTGCGAGGGTGTAGTGTCTTGGTTAGCCCACCCGTCGTCCGCGCGTTGGAAGTCGGCGGCCTCAACTTACCCAGGTCCAGACCGAGGAGGTCGCAGCCCATCCGGTCGTACAGCTTGGCGCTGTGCAGCACAAACTCCCACTCCACCTTGGGCGTCACTTTGGACGCCCCCCGCAGCGTCTGCAGCGTCTGCTGCCGCAGCTGCGAGTAGAGGACGACCAGCGCTGGGTCATCCGTCAGGAACAGGCGTGATTTGATATCCGGCGAGCAGGGCGTCTCCAGGAGCGCGTACACCGGCATCTGCCATCTCGAGTCAGCGTCGACGTTCATGCAGGCCCCCCTTCCCCCGAGCTATGCTAATAAGCACCTACAATGAGCGCCCTGACCGCCATGTCCTTGCGGCCCAGCATCCAGAATGCCCAAGACGCGAGCCATCGGTTGCCCTCCTGGGCTGCCACGGGGAGGACCTCGTCCTGGAGCAACTTGCGCAGCACGGACCCGCCGTCTCCCTCGTACACTCGAGTGATGGCGATGGCCAACTGCATGTCCTTCAGCTGCCGTAGGCAAACCTCGACGGCATCCTCCAGGCGGCCACCCAAGAGGAAGAAAGCGGCGGCGTACTCTGTCTCCCTGTTAGCGGCAGGCGCTTTGGCCCCGGACCACGACGTCGAGCTCACCGAAACGCCGCTTGCTGAGCAACGCATATGCGTTCTTCAGCGCCGTCCTGCGCCACCTAGCGTCCTCAAAGTTGTTTGCCAGCAGCCGCTGCGTAGCCGCCTGTTCCTTGTTCCAGCTGGCCATCCGCCAAAGCCCCTGCAGCACTGTTTTTTTGCGGAGGGCTAGGTAGAAGAGGCTGCAGTCGACGGGGTTCTTGACGTCGCTCTTGGCGTACTCGTTTCGAGCAATCACCTCGAAATGCCCCCTCTGCGCGCATGTCAGCTTTCCTGCCCCTCGGCAATGAATGGCCCTGTCTCTGGCTACTCACCACCGCATTTGTATCAGAGAGCCACATGAAGATGCCGCTCCCACGCGCGTGCTCCCACAGCATCTCGCCGTGTGCCTGCCGGGAGACAAAGTCAACGAGCAGGTCCTGGCTGCCCGAATGGTATGCCCAATTGATTTCCCTCCACGACAGGTGCATATCGCTGGTTCGCCCCTTTCGCAGGGCATTCTGGCGGAAGAAGAGCATAAAGCGGGCTCCATTCTCGTCCATGGAGCGCCGGTGCTTTTCCACCAACGCCACGCACTCGACCATGTCTGCCAGCTGGATCTGCTCGTGGCCCGAGAGCTGGGGGATCCCGATTGTCAACAGCTTCTCGTTGATGGAGACTGCCGTTTGTTCAGAGAAGACGTCGTCGTTGTCCTCGTCGTAATTTTCGTTCAAGAACGAGCCCTTGCCCCGGTCAGGCACCTGGCCCTGCGTAGTCTGCGGAGGCACTTGTCAGTCACTGCTTCATCCCATAACCATAGCACAGGTAGCCCACGCACAGAAGTTGTGTAAAAGTCACTTAAATCCAGCCCCAGGTAGTCGTCCACGGCTTCGCCTGGGACGAGGTACTTGAGCGTCTTGTGTAGCGCCGCGAGAATCCGCCGTACAAGAGAGCTCTTGCCGGCCAGGATGCACTGGCTGAGGAACTGCGGATGGAAGACCGGGATAGGGCCGTTGAATCTCTGAACGGCCTCGAATAGATCCCACGTCCCGTCCTTGCGGTGGGCCAGGCGAACGTGCGGCATGAGCGAGTCCCCGCTGCCCGCGCGCCTGTCGTAGACAAACAGCTGGTTCCCGGCGCCAACAACCAGGTGGCCGTCCCCGAGCCAGGTGGAATCCCCGATGGGATGGGGCGTGAGCTCGCGGATGCTGATCTCCCGGATCGGCGCCCAGGCCGGCCCTTTGTTGAGATAGTCAAACCGCATCTGCGACAGCAACACCACGCGGTACTGGAAGCCGACGGCCAGGATGGACTGGCCGTCTGGTGTTGATGTCCAGTCAAGGTCCTGGATGACGTTTTGCAGCGTGTGGTCCTCGTCGAACTCGAGGCGGGAGCCGCCAATGTCCCAGATGGTGAGCTGTGACCTTGCCGAGTTCACCAGCGCCGCCTTCTTTAGCATGCTGCCGCTGGCAAGTGCTGGATCAGATAGGCCAGTTTCCGTGCAGCACGTCGACAGCCAGTCGATGCCTTGGCGCGCCGTGTCAACGCGAGCCGTCCAGAAGTCGACCCGGCCTGTGCGGGTATAGGAAATAGCGACGTCGCGGGCAAACACGTCCAGGAACCCCGACACCACGGGAGAGGACCCTGCCGGATCCACAGGAAGGACATACTTCAAACCCTCCGCTATCCCGAGCTCAAAGCGACAGAATTCGCGGATGCCTGCGCCCTCCTTGGTCCCGGGGTCCTCCCGATAGTGCGGCAGCTTGACTTCCCACACAAGTCCCTTTCCATCCGACGTTATCGTGGCGATGTGTGCCGTCGTAGCCTGCTTGGCATCGGGCCGGGGCAGTATGATGAGGCAGAGAGGTGTGCCCGGGATCTGGAATGAGCATTGCGCAAGGGCCGAGGCAGTCTCGGAGCGGCAGTCCCAGAGAGATACCGTGCTCTCGCCGAGAAGGACCACGAAGCGGCCCTTGCGAACAACGCAGATGCGATGGATGTGCCCTCTCTCGGGAATGACACTGCGGCGGGTCAGGGCAAGCGCCGAGGCATCGCGCGACCGCGACGACGAGTGCTGCCAGACGATGCTCTCGCCACCACCAGTCCTCGACACAACAGCCCTCCCGCTGAAGTTGCGCACCATCTTCTTGATGGCAGCCGAGTGTCCGGACCAGACTGTCTGCAGGCAAAGACGCTTGTCATTGGTGGTCGGGTCGAAGAGGTCGGCGACGTTGCACGCGAAGACGCCAGCTCTGCCGTCAAAAGCATGCACAATTATGTGTAACCTTCCGTCCGACTTGTCACAATACGTCTGCACCTGAACGTGCGGCGAGTCGTGGGGCTTGAGGAAGCCCCCCATGGTCTCGAACTGACGGGACTGGACCTGAGCAATGTTAAACACACCGGGGCTGTCGTCGATGCTGCTCCCAACGTTCTCAAGCGCCCACGCGGACATGATGCCGCAGCTGTCAATGGTCAGGCAGATCTCGGGGTTTCTGTTGGCGACGGCCACGAGGTGGTCCAAGGCAACGTCGTCGGTGCTTTGGTCGTCTGCCATGCGGTCCTTGACAGCACTCTCCACAGAGGCTGTAAAGTCGCGACCGTCGATAATGCAGACGAGCCGCGAGCTGGGTGCGCCCCCCAGCGTGTCACAGAGGCTGACACGCCCCCAGAGCTGCCAGTGACGTCCGTCGCTCGTATCCGTCGGGGTCCATATGCGGACTGAGTCGTCGAGGCAGAATGTATAGAGCACGTTTTCGGCAGCCTGCTCAGGGTGGAACGGCCTGCGCCACCTGACCGAGGTGACGACGTCGGGATGCTGGAGGTACGTCACGTCGAAGCGAACCTCATCCGCGCCGTAGGTCAGGCGCCGCCAGACCTTGGGCAGGCGGTCGTACTGGCTGATGCAGGCGATGTATGCCGAGTCGTGCGAGATGACGGCCGACTTAGCGGGGTTGGGGAGCGTCTTGTCCCAGGAGCAGACCGGCTGTGCCCTGGTGGCAAAGAGGGAGAGGGAGCTCGCGGCGACCAAGAGCTCCTCCGAGCTGCCCCAGGACAAGCAGCACGCCGAGCCCGAGCTCGGGGACGGGATGTCGAAGCACGACTGCTGGGCCCACTGCCTGTATGTGAGTTGAGGTGACGGTGTCGAGGGCGGAGGGAGGGGAGCGGGAACCTTTAGATTGCCGTCGCCGATGCCAAGCGGCCTGTACACTCGAGCCTGCGCCGCCGTGCACGTGGCGATCTTGCCAGAGGCTTCGTCAATGGCGATGGCCTCCAGCTCATGGTCGACATCATCGTCGTAGACTGTCTGCAGGATGGTGCGAGACCCCTCGAGGACGGTGAAGGCGTTGCCGCTTATGTATGCCTGATGAGCAGCCGTCTACCGTCAGCCAAGCCCGGTCTCGGAAGCTCGCGGAGGGTCTGCGGCCCGGGGTTGACTTACATTGTGGTGCCGGTTGTTCCAGAAGCCTGTGGTGAGTCCTTGGAGCCTGGGCTGTGGCTTGCCTGGAAGGACGGCAATCATACTGCCAAGAGATGCGCGGCGTGCATATACATGTCGTGTCTATGTGGCTTCTCGCGGTCCTGCTCACAGGCAAGACGTCCCTGGAGCGGAGCGTCCGTCAGACACAGGCCGGGTCGCTTTCGGTGTGCTGATGAGGCGGATGCGGCAAGCACATGGGCGCACGCGTGGGCGTCGCCGTCCAAGAGGCAGCGCCGACGGGTTGGGAGCAGATGGATGAGCTCCAACATGCGCCGATATGTGGACGGCAGACATGTAGGTATTGGATGCTGCTAAGGTAAGGCACCTAAAGGTATCGTAGGTAACGCGATGTGACGCAATGTGGGCCCACGTTATTAGGTAAGCGCCACGATCCAGTTCGAATGCCCCAAACTACGACGACGTACTTCGGACAAGCAAGTCACTTGATGCAAGCTACCTTACCTAGGTAGGCTATCGCAGTGTGAAAACGTCCCGCCATGATATTTCGGTGAACCAGTTGAACCAGTTCATGTTTCGGTCGTCGAAACACGAGCATATATAATTTTAGCCACAAGTTAGTTCAGCATACCTCGTCACGCACCATTATCGTCATGGCGATTTGATAACCTCAAACGGCCAAGCCATGCTTCTTGATGAGTCTCCCTCTCGCGAGACCGCCCAATGCCACCTGACTCGACGATACACCGTGCGAGCGTAACTCTGGCCGCCCATGCCAAGTGTCCTTTGGCCTGGTCTGCTCCATATACTAAGCCCCCCCAAACACTTAGTGCTGCCCCTGCGTCTGCGTCTTTACTGTCTATTCATGTCCTAGCGTGCTTCTTCCACCGTGATATTCCGTAGCCATAATTTGTTTCGCTGACCTTGTGCATAGCTTCCATAGAGCCATAGTCCTGCCCTCTTCGTTAGCCGCCAAGGCTAGAATCGCGCCGGTTGAGAGCCGCCGCAGGAGGTTGGCGTGCTTTGTTTCGTGATGGTGGCACGTTGCCCAGAGATCTTCCTGCCCGGCCGGAAGAGGCTTGCTGAGAAGCAGTGGCCTGCGAAGCCATACCAGCATCCGCTCCCTCCCCCCCGGCAGAAATAACCGATGCAGATGGAGCTGTTTGGTGCAGTCTTGTGGGCTCCAACCCTACAGTCCTGCTAGAAGCCGCGCCAGAGGATTGCGTGAATGGCGCAAAGTCCAAGTCCCCTCGGCTTCTACTCGCAGCTTCGGCTGATCCTGCCAGTGGGCGATATGGGACGCTGTGCCGCGCACCCGGCCGTACGCGTACGGATCTTGCTACCGCACTGCGGCTGAGGTGCCCAGGCTTCGAGTATGCAATCCGGGGCTTGTGATCCAGATGTGCTGGCACCCGCGCTTGTGGGGTTGTCGAGGGCAAATGCGCAACGAATACTGAGCCTGCTGGCCCCCGAGGGTGGTGTGGCTCCCACTCTTGTGCGTCTCCAGCAGCGCTCGACGTAGCAGCTGATTCATCGTCAGCCTCCCTCACCGGAGCCATGTGTCTTGATGATACAGTATTCGCCATGGACACTGGTAGTCCAGTCCAGCGGGTCGGAGTCTCCATAGCACTGGCAGAATACTCGGGGTCGTAGTGGAACTGCCTCATGGATGAAAGCCGGGCTGGCAGCGACCTCCAACTACTGCGGTGATGCGGCTCAGACCTCGTTATGAATCCAGAGTCTGGTTCAAGGGTGCTTCTTTTGGCGTCGTTCAAATATTGTTTCCATCGTTGGAGGATTCGGCTCCTGCTCTCGCGGCCATGCCTTTGCTGAACCATGGTCGCCGTATGTGCTTGCCCGCTTCTCTGCAGGGTTGCAATAGACCACGCCTTGAGGCAATGGTGCTGCTGTTGCGATGCCCACAGTCCCCAGGCCTGGTCCTCTGCATATCCCTGGTGTGCAGAGTATTCATSCCATAATTTCAGCCATGCATGACTGTAAAAGGATTTGGCCTCAACTTGAAGCTGCCGTTCCTCAGCGGCCTGGCTCATCCAGTCCGCAAAGGCCACACGGCGCTGTTCTGCATCGTTTGCTACCCTGGCGTCATTGGCAGCTCGCGCTTGATCGAGTGCTTCTGCTGTTATTGCCTTCCAACGATCAAGGGCGGCATAAAAGTTTCGTTCTCTCCGTTTCGACGAGACCTGCGTGTATCTCATCATGAGATATCGTCGGACGATGCTCTTCATCCGATTCTTGCGCTGCTTGACTATGTCGTCGAAGACTTTCAGCAGGCGCGCCGACCCAATGTAGAGGCGAGCCCGGCCTTGCAAATGCAAAAGGTTGGAGCATTTGCGGTCTAGACGTCTCAGTTGGTTGCAAACCTTAGCTTTCGACGCCAGCTCATGGTGGTGCCGTGCCGCGCTGCTCGATTCGTCATCTTGCCTGGCTCTTTGTAGCCACACGTCAAGCACCTTGGTGACGGACAGATACTCGCATCTCCAGCAGAATGCCTGTACCCTTGCGCGTAGGCTCCAGTGGTTGAATGCCCTGCTTGCCTGTTCCATTAGCAGGTACCACCGACATGCCTGGCTCCGTCGCTTGATCTCAGCCTGGTCCCACCACTCCCCCAGGTAAGCGAAGGAGAGTCGGGTGACTCCAACGTGTCGAGCTGCCGCGAATCGACCTTCGCCCTCTTGTGCCTGGAATAGCCACTTGTTGGTGGCATTGACTTTGCTGCAGCGCGTGTTGTGCGCTATTGCGGCTTGTCTGGACGCGCTGTCCTCGTAAGCATTCGACATCCAACGCGCGACTGTCCCTAGCCTGATCCTCTTTGCGCACTTCTGACGAGATGCTTGTGCCATGACTTTATATGTCCATCGCTCGAAAGCGCGATGAGCCAGTTTGAGATGGTAGGCTTCTGCGATGGTTGATGCGACTAAGCTGAGTTGTTCCTCCTGATACGCGACAGCGCGCTGGAGTTTTTGGACAGCTGTGGCCGCTCTCAGGCTATCAACGGCAGGGAGCTTCGAGCTCGGCGCGTGGCTCCATCCTCGAAAGCAGCGAAATCGTATCATGTGTCTCCTCGCGACGGCCTCTCGTTCAAGTCTTGTTGCAGTCCGGTGAGCCCAGCGGTTGAAAACTTTGCTAGCGAGGTATATTTCGCGAGCCCTGGCCGCGCGATGCAACAGCCGTTCCCGCTGAACTTGCAAATCAGCGGCCTCTTCGTCGGTAAGCGGGCCAAGCGGTGTGTATCCTCCAAGCTGCGGCGGAGTATTTGCAGCCTTGCCGAGCTTTGCGTTAGGCGAGGCGTCAGAACGACTGAGACCAGCTGGTGCCGTTGCCTGTGGCATTTTGCTTGCATCATCATGGCTCCTCTGGCCGTCTCCGTTGCCATCTTCAGTTCCTACGCCATGCCCTCGGCTTGGGGTAGCACCTAAATGGCCCCCTTGCTGGGCTCTTGGCGCGGCTATACTGCGCCAACGGTCCAGTACAGATACCAAAGCAGCTTGCCGACCAAAGGGCACAGGGTCGTCGTCATCGCCATCGTCTTCGCCGCTCTTGGTGCTTGATTGACTGGTACCGTGGAGATGAGATGCCCGTGCAAGTCTAGGACCATCGTGGAAGGCCACTTGATGCACATCAATTCCCAGTTCTTCTTCACCGGAATTGTGGCCGGGATTCACCAGGTTCTCGGCGTGAGGAGCGGGCCTGTCTTTGATGGCCGGCGAGGCATCTGAGAGGGAAGGCATGGCATGGCCAGAGGCGATGCTCTCCGAGCTGTGCAGGTCATGGTCGAAATTCGGTCGGCTAGACTGAGACTGCATGGGCGAGAGGGAGAGGGCGGGCGACGTCCCAACTGAAACGGTGGTATTGTCGCCGAATTCGAGGAGGATGCCCATGCGGCCGAGGATGGCCTGGAACTTGTCGGAAAGCGTGCCATGGCCCTGTTCTCCTCCGATCCGGAAGACGAAGGCGGACAGGTGGTGGTCGGAGTCGGGGTTGATGCCAAAAGTCGGTAGAATGTCGTCGTATGCTTTGAAAAGGACTGCCGCAGGCAGTGGCTTGGGGTCAGGAGCATGGTCAAGCTGGTCCTGGGCCGTGGCAACTATGGAATGCAGGACAGTAATATCTAGGAAGCACCGTGTCAGGATGAAGCGAAAGCAGAGGCGGAAGGGAGGGAGGGACCTTGGTTGGAATAATACGGATCGTGGCCGGATTGGGTCCACGTGGGATTTAGGGAGCGACCATCGTCGGGCAACTGGACGGGGCCATGGGCCTGCGAGGGCGACTGCATGTATGCCACTGTCTGGTTCGTATATCACATTGCTTGACGAGACGGACGGAGGTGGCCGGCTTACTCGAGGCGACAGTTGAGCGCTGTCATTAGGCCATAGTCGATCCCAGGCTGGACGGAACGACAATCCTTACAAGACAACTTCCATAAGCCGCCGTCGGTCGCCGTCGCCGTWTGGTTTGGTTTGTCAGGGAGTTAGTTGAGCTAGGGTTTTGCGCAGGTGTAATTCGTGGAAACAAGGTCTCGAGAAGCACCTTTCAGATGTGCGGGACCCAGAAAACTAGATGCAGAATAGACCGTCGTATBCCATTACGGAGCCGGAGCGGGAAACTCGTCGGCTGTACTTCGTAGAGCTTGAGGCATGAATTGTGCAGGACGGCGAGCGACTGAGCGCGTAAAGTGAGTGGCCAGGCGCGTCTTCTCTCCGCTGACATAACCATTGTGGCGATGTGGGGCAGCAACCCGACGACAGGTACTTCGTACATCCATTCCATTTCGTACTTCGTATGAAGTACTCGTACTCTGCACTCATTTTCCTCATATTCGCGCCAATACCCTATCAACTTGTCAAGAGACTAGTCCTCGACAACAACCTGCAGTGCCCGCATCAGGTCGTCAACCGATTGAGGAGCTTGCCATGGCTCCCACAGCCATCAACCGCCATATCCAGAGGCTTGCCGCAGCCGCATCCCGGTGCTCGGCCGAGGTATGTTGCCTTACCCTCGTCTCCCCTGATGATGCCGACTGATTGTTTGCTGCACTAGGCCGCTGTCTACGGCAAGTGCATCGTGGCCGATTATAATGCCGTGGAAAAGGACAAATGTGTCAAGGAGTTCATGAGACTCAAGGACTGCTATCTGGTTTGTGCCCATCCCTCTTCTTTCCGGGCCCCGCTTCAACCGTCTCACCATTCGTATTCAGAAGGCCGCTTCGAAGAAATAGAACGCCCCCCCCCCCCC
>LFRF01000002.1:2048713-2066199 GCA_001189435.1 Tolypocladium ophioglossoides CBS 100239 | reverse complement strand
ACACAAGCTGCCCCTTGGCGTCTTGCTGGCTTCTCCAAGTGCAATCTGGCGAGAGAAGCGAGAGCTCCTGTTTTGTCCTCTTCTCCTCCCCCCCGGCAGGTGCGAGCACGATGCGGCCACTCGATGTCACCATCACCAGCCGCTGCCGCTTCTTAGTCGTGCTGCCCCCGAAGAAGCGAGAAAGCTTCTTGTGACCTTCGTCGGAGCCCTTGCCGTGAATCCCATTGGGTAGCGGGGACGAGATGACCATCAAGTCACCGAGCTTTAGAATCCGCTCATTGTTCTTGGTAAGGACGGGCGACCATTCAATGTCCAACTGGGTCGGGGGCGGCAGCTCCGTGATAATCCGGGATGGGCGGCCGTTCCCACTGGGCGTGCTTGCCTGAGGGTGAGGGTGAGATAGTGATGGTTGAGAGGTTGTGATGTTGTTGGGGGTAGGAGCAGCGCCAGGTGAGAAGCCGTTGAGCTGGATGATGTTGGGCTCCTGGGTAGGCAGAACATACGGCCGTAGCCTGGGTGCCTTGGCCCGCCACAGCGTTTTGCCGAACTGCTGGCCCTGGAAGAACTCATGGTTCTTGATATGCTCTATAGTTAGCCTCCTGGCCGGGTCAAGCACGAGGCACCGCTCAACGAGATCCCGGGCGGAAGGGGGGAAGCCAGGGGGGAAATCGTATTCTAGGTTGACGATCTTCTGAAAGGTCAGGTACTCGCTACCTGCCTTGAACGGCGGCCTCCCTGCCAGGAGCTGGTAAATGATGCACCCAAAGGCCCACAGGTCGCTGGCCTTGCATGCGTTTTTGTGTGTGAGCAGTTCGGGGCTCACGTACTCGGCAGTGCCGACGAAGGAAGCAGCCCGACCATCCTCTTGGCCTTGTCGTTTCMCGGGTTCGGGCATGCCGCGATCGGCGCCGTCTGGCTCCCTGGGCTCTCGCGGGTCCCTGAGCAGCTTGGCGGTTCCAAAATCCGTAATCTTGACGTGCATCTGGTCGTCCAAAAGCACATTTTCAGGCTTGAGGTCGCGGTGGATGACACCGCGCGAGTGCATGTAGTCAATCGAGTCGAGAATCTGGGCGCCGTAAAACATTGCGCACTCGACATCAAAGGTACCCGTTTTCTTCAAGACGCCGAGCAGCTCGCCGCCGTTGCAGAGATCAAGCACGTAGTAGAGTGAGGTTTCATCTTGAAAGGTGTAGTAGAGGCGAACGATGCCGGGATGCTCGGTGAGGCGATTGAGCGTGTTCTTCTCGATGTTGACGTACTTGATCTTCTTCTCCTTGATGATGTGTCGCTTCTCGAGAACCTTTATGGCGTACTCTTTGAGCGTCTGGCGGTCAGTTGCCAGGTAGACGGTGCTGTAGGAGCCCTCGCCGAGGACACGGCCAAAGGAAAAGTCCCTGACGCCTTTTTTGACCTGGCGGACTATGGCGCGGCCGCTGGCATCCACATCGCGGCGCACGCCGACGGCAGCCCCGCGATCCTTCCAATCCTCGCTGGCAGCAGGCACGGGCGCGTCTCCAGCGAAGGGGGTGATGGCCGCGCTCTGGCTCGCGGGTGTCGCCGACGCCGAGGCGGAAGCGGAAGCGGAGGCGTAGCCGCCTCMTCGCAGGCCCCTGGAGCTCCCCCGTGGAGGCAAGGAGCCGCCGCTGCCAGGAGAGACAAGGCCTCGTTGGCCGTCTCGTTGGCTGTGCTCGCGGGACGGGCGGGCTGACGTGGAGGAGTCGCCGGCGAGGACGGGGCCGTAGACGGAGGATCTGGGCCGGCTAGCTTCAGGGCTATCGTGGTAAAGAAGATGCTGCATGCCGGGGCCGAGGAGATTCGATTCGGCGTCGACGCTGGCTTCGAGGTGGGCGAGGGGAGSAGCAGCAKCMGCAGCAGCAGCAGTCGCTGTATCTGGGTATGATGTTGGCGGTGGCGGGTGGGAAGACGCTTCGGCGGTGTCGTCAGGGTTGGCGATGCGCAGCCCGCCGAGGGCTTGGGAAAGACTCAAGTCCCCATTCATGATGCTGTGCTCCAGGGGTCGAACCTGGACCTCTGGGGCTGACTCGGGGGGAGGATGCAGGAGACTCGCGACAGGACACGACACGACACGACCAGGCGTGTGACGGAACGGGACGGGGCGGTGGCCACTGCAAACTTAGGTAAGGTCTTGGTGCGAAGTAGCCGTCCATGTTTACTCCTAGCGGGTTTGGCGTTTGGCGGGGGAGAGAGATTGCCTTGCCTTACCTTGCTACGGCCCACTACCAAACCTCCCGCCTTTACCTACCTAGGTACTCCGTACTCTGTACGAAGTACCGTGCCTTCGACGCACGTACGGAGTACCTAGCTAGGTACGTCACCGCACGGAGTACCTGACTTCAGTTGCCACCAGGCCGCTTGGATGGTATCAGGGTGCCCGCAGCTCTTCGCTGCACGGTACTTCGTACGTACCTTGGTGAAAGGGACAGCCCACGAGGTGCTTCATTCCTTGGCAGCCTCACTCTCGTCGGCGCGCCAGTCCTCTGCCCGGTCAGATACGGTAGGTAGACGACGTTCGCTGAGGCCAAGGCTGTGGCATTTGCACCTCATTACGAGGTATTAGAGTGGCAGTAGTGGCAGTAATTGCTTAAGGTGCCTTGCTGCCTTGCTGCGAGGTGCCTGGGGGAGGCGTCCTTCCTTCCCTCATGACGACGTGACGAATGGAAGACATCGAGCGAAATGCTGCAGTAGTTGCTCTTTGCCCTTTGGCTCAACCACCTTCGGTGGATGCCATCCGACTTCAGTGCTTCCGAAAACGCATGCAGGTCGGCGACGGCAAGGCAATTCATTTCCTGCCTAGAAGCCTGTTGCCGCCGAGTCGGCGTCGTMTTGAATGAGTGACGCCGCCACCATGCTCCGGCTTCGACCGACAACCGTCTCCTTGACCGCCACTGAGCTCAAGGAATTCGAGCTCCGTTGCCGCTACAGACAGCACTTGAGGACCCGCGGTCCGCATTGCGAGCCTGTCAAACGAACAGGTCTTGTTGACGATGCTGGGCTGGCAAGTCCAGCTGCCCACAACCCTGCCGTGACCCGTACCGAGGCCTTACCCGCCGCAGCTCCAATTGATACGGACGACGAGACACTAAGCAATTTAGAAACATCGAGCTACCCAAGCCTGTCGGGCGCGGAGAAGGATCTGGCTTCTCGTGCGGCGGCAGGCCCCCGGGCGGGGATCACCGCCGACTCATACCCTACCAGAATGAACCGGAGTGCCCAATACGTAGACGGAAGCAACCTAGGTAAGATATATATAGAGATGGAATCTGCGAGGACAAATGCCCTGACAAACCTGCCAGAGCCCCCGGACGACTTGATGGGAATGGAGGGGGAAGGCGACAGGGCTTCGGGAACTGATGAATTGCCCGGGTATGCAGGCAAAGGAGAAGAAGAAGAAGAGGACGACGACGAMGACGAAGACAACGAAGACGACGACGACGAGGGAAATAACGATGACGCACTTTCATACTATGCGGAATTGAGTCCCAAGACAAGCCTGCCGTCGCCGCACCCGACGTCGTCTCGAATCATGCGGGTAGTTATTTGCCCTCACGCGAATGACAAAACGAACACAAGCCAGGCTAACCCAATCGCTCGGGGCCAGTCCACTGTTGGGCGGTTCCTGTCCAGAGTCCGTTCCCTCGGCGTACGGGGACAGGGAGGCACGGATGGCGATTCACGCCAGGATGCCAACGTACGAGAAACAAGCCCCCGATCGGCAGAGCCAGACGTCGCGTCAGCGGGCCCCAGGCTTTCCGTCTACGACGACTCTCTCCCAGGGACATCGCAGCCGCCGAGCGCAGACTACCTGCCCGAGTCTCGACACCAGAGCAGAGTAGACGGAACGGCCGCGGTTCCAGCGGATCGGGGCCTGGCCAGGCCGCAGGTTCGAGTGCCGGCTCCGGAGCAGTCGCAGCAGACGCGCACTCCCGTCAGGCGGCTGACGTCGTCGCGGCGTGGAGACAGTCCCGTAGGATTGACGACGCCTGGCTTCCAGGGCCTGTATGGTGGGATCGAGAACACGGACGAGGAGGCTTTGTACTACTGGAGACAGCCCGAGTCGCCGTGGCGGGATTCCGGGCCGTCGTAGTCTGCAGTGCTAGAGGTACTCSGTCGCAACATAGGTGAGGGTGAGTCGGGTATTTAGTGCGTACTCATCCGAGTGCCCTTCTGTATTAGCTGATAGCGTGGAAGAAGCATTGCCGAGGGCCTCATTGACATATAGCCTTGACGTGACGGGATGCCGCTGCAACAACCCTGAAAGGCAGAATCGGATTGCACGTGCTCCGCACTCGACGTGTTCGTACGAAGTGAAAGGCATTGGCCCGCCAACTCGCGGTTCGCCGTGCGGTACGTGCTCAGGGACCCACTACGTAGTTGACAACCTAACATTGGCGCCACTGTTAGTGCCTCGTCACGGTACTCCGTACATCTAGCAACTTGCATGGACTCCGCAGCCAGGGCTACTAACATGCGCTAACGTCTCCCGTGCATCGGCATGTACCGTCCACGGTGCACCCGCTCGCGCCAGCCATCGGGTTTACTCCGTACTTCGTACATCAACCTATCCATCCTTCTCGAGACCCCCAACTCTTATTACTGACTCCTACGTGCAACTTTCTGCTCCATTCAAAGTGCGACACAGCTTTTACATACCTACTTCTTAGCTGCACATTCTTCATCATCTCCCTTTTCCCACGCACGCTTAACTCTTCCTTCTCTCCCGCCTTCATTAGGCTCTTTTCTTTCCTCTCATCTCCCACCTCCCACCTTTCTCCATTCTCTTAGTCCTTGAGTTCTTGTCGTCGCCGCAATTGGCCTTTCGTTGTCCCTGGCTAAGCAACCCGCCGTCTACGAACACCTACTCTATTCGCGCCCACCTAGAGCGAAGCCAGACCCTAGCTCCAAAGCTGATCTTGCGGTTTGTGGATGCACTAATTACTGATCTATTCCTTGTATAATACCAGTTCCGATATCACCACTTATCGCCCACCATGGCATCCTTCAGTCGCCAGTACTCGACAGCCTCACCTGTGCTCGCCATCCTGCCGCATCCTCCTCACCAACCTCCACTGTCTACGGCAAGCCTCGCACACCAACATGCGCCGGCTACAACGTTCGGCGCCGGGGCGGTTGGCGCCCCCCCGTCGGCGCCATGCCTCGCCGCTGGCAGGAAGCGATCTCGCGACGAGGCGTCGATCAATCTCGAGCCCGACGTCCACATCCCTATGGCCGACGAGTCGCACGAAGGCTGGACGTATGGCGAAGGCATGGTTCCCATTAAGCCAGAGGCGGGATATGTCGCCGACGCCAGTAGCCAGTCCGGCACCTGGCTCGAAGAGAAGAGCGCCAGCGATGAGCAGGCCCGCCGCCGCCAGCAGGTAGAGCAACAGCTTGACCTGAGAAGCCACAAGACGCAGCGGATAGACCACAGCATTGACCAAACGTCACCGCCAAGCGCGCCGATTGGCGACGCGGCCGGCGTCTCTGGCACCAACGTCGCGGCTGTTGACAGCGCAAGGGAACAGCTCGTCATCGATGACTTCACACTTCATCTTGGCATCGGCTGGAGGAGAATCAGTGACGACGAGGACATCCAAGCGGCGGCCCGCGGCTGGGCGCGTTTCGTCGAGAACCACTTTCCCCTCACCACCGTACGCATGTGCCTCGAAAGCAAAGGCCTTCAAGCGTACCTAGTCGAAGCATCCGAAGGCTATTTTCTCTTTGCTGAGAATCTGCGCCAAGGCCGACTGGTCAGCCGAACTGTCGACGGCGCGCTCCGCAACCTGCAACTGTCGCCGCCGACCTTTGACGGTCCAGAGATTCAGATGGAGGCCGAAAACCCTCGGCCGAGCGAGCCTTTGGCGGATACAGAGATGAAGATAGATTAGCAGCCGACGCAACACATCTTGATGGCTGCGTCGAGGGAACCCGATCATTGTCACGCCCCATCGACGACGGGAGGTTTCTGGAGTAAAAGCTTGGGCATACAGTACAGTACCAAACTACTTGGGGGAACGGGCGTTCAAGGAGTTTTTGTCTAGTTCCGACTACTTATCAACCCAGTCATTATCGTGCTGCTGTCCGCCCGGCATGTGGTGGGTGGGGTTGGCTCATGCTGTGCCTGCTGCTTGTTCATGGTTTGATCGTGAGAGACTCGGAGCCCCAAGCCCAATGCCAAAGCAAGACGCGTGCATGCGAGACTCAGCGCTTGGGCTGCCTTTCGTCATATCTTCGAGGGCGCATTTGCTTTGATGACCGAGCGAATTTCTTCGGATCTTCGCCCGGTTGGCTCAACTTGTAGAGCGTGACTCTTACTAAGAGTGCATGAAATCTCAAGGTTCCGGGTTCGACATGGGCACAATGAAAGATAAGACTACTCCGTACGTCATACGGAGTACTTCGTACCGCACKTATACGATATCCGGGTTCGGTGATTGGCTACCAGACAGTGCAGAATTCGGTGTTCACGTACGGAGTACTTTGAACCTCGTCGTATGCGCAAGGTACCCGCCCTGTATCAGTACTCCGTATGGAGTACTGCTCTCACGCCTCGCTCCATCTGCCTGGAAGCATACTCCGTACCTACAGTGGGTGTACCTACTTACCTACGAAAGGTACCTAGGTAATAGCCATCCATCATCCCGTCGCTTCCTTTCGCGACCCGCACTGGGAAACTCATGGGCGCCGTCTTGCAATCCTCTTTTCTGCGCTTTCTTCTCTGTTTTCCCCCTCTTCGTCGCTCGCCGAGAAAGGCCCGCGGACGCAGCCGTCATGTCTAAGCCGAACCAGCTCTTCCTGCTCGCCGACCACATCAAGCTGTCGCTTCTGGAGCGCCAGCGCGCAAAGAGCCTCGACCTCGACAGCGACACCCAGGACGGACACCTGTCGCGCTCGCTAGACCAGTTCCGCGACGGCCTCGCCTCTCTCCAGCAGGAACAGGCGCGCCTGGAGCAGGCGGACGATGCAAGGTTGGTGGTTTACGCGCGCCCATGTCATCACCGTACTCTACCTCTCGTGTGCCTGGCTGACGGCAAGCGTTCATCTTTTTGACGCCCTTGCAGCGCCGCAAAGTCCATCGCAGACTCCCTGCCCACCCTGCAGAAGCAGCTGGACGACCTAACGGCCCAGTTTCACGGCTTCTCCAGCCCTTCGACGCAAGCGACGCTCAACCAGGCCAACTCGGACGAGCTCGCCGATGACTTCGCCCATGCCGCCTCGACATCGCCCACCTCTCGCAAGCCTAAGACGGTCCGCTTCAGCGATACGCCGCCCTCCCCGTCCCATGAGCACTTCGGGCCGTACCGCGACGACCCGGCCACCGACTCGGCGGGCTACCGCGACCAGGCCGACGGCATGACCAACCAGCAACTGCACGAGTACCATTCGCAGGTCCTGGACGAGCAGGACGAGCAGCTCGATCGGTTGGGCGAGTCCATCGGGCGCCAGCGAGAGCAGAGCATGCAGATCGGCGATGAGCTGGACAGCCACGTCGCCATGCTCGACGACGTCGAGGCCGTGACGGATCGCCACCAGAGCTGCCTGGATCGCGCGAGGAAGACGCTGGGCAAGATGGCGAAGGGCGCTGGCGAGAACAAGCAAATGACGGCCATTGTCGTCCTCATCATCATCCTCGTCCTTTTGATTGCCATCTTGAAATAATCTTGACCAGTTATCTCTCCGGCATTCGCCGAGACAGCTTGCATGGGTCGGCGTTGGGGCGGTTGGGGGCTTCCTTGGCGCTTCGTCTTTGGGTTTCTTGGAGCCGGTGGCCGTCTAGCATGCTGAAATTTTTTAATTTTTTTTGATTGATGAATGTGCCCGCCATGGCTGTGGTCTGAGTATCGATGGTCCTCTTCCCCGAAATCTAATCACACTCTTTGACGTGGCAATCTAAGACTACACTACTGGGACCCGTCCATCATGACCCATCGTCAACGTCCGTCTGCCGCTCCTTAACTCCTACGGCTGATGGTCAGCGGATAACGTCGCCCTCTTTCATTATGCCCTACAAGTCCTCAAGGATGTCGCTGCCGCCCAGCATACCAGATCCTGCCACGGCGGTCCTCTGTTCGGTCGACCACACCTCGTGAAACTTGACGGTCTTATCGCTGGATGCGACCACAATGCACCCCTCCGACGTTGCTGCGCCCTTCCTCGGTCTGTGTGCCTCTGTCGTGCCCCACGGATATGGGATAGCGTACAGCGCTCGCAGCTCACCCTCCCACGGGATCGCGGCGACTTGCTGGCAGTCTGGCCAGCTGAAGACGGCCACCCGATATGGATGCTCTGGCTGAGCATAGCCGAAGGTTGCCGCGATCTCGCGCCGCGTTGTCGACCAAATCAGCGACGTGACTTGCGCTGCGACGGCGATGGTAGCCAGAGCTGAGCCAGATGAGGCGTGAAAGAAGTGAATGCACTTGTCGTTGGAGCCTCCTCCCGTGGCGACGAGCCCGTCACGCCACGGGCAGAAGGCAATGGCCTTGACCGCGGCTCTGTGAACCCAGAGCTGCCTCCCGCACCCAGAGCCTAAATTCCGGATGCTGTCGGGGGATGTTCGAACTGTCCATACTTCAGTCCCGTCCTCCATCGTTCTGGTGCCGCTCTCGCTGGGGCCGTGTATGGCCTGCTCCGAACCCATTTCCTGATTGTGCATGTTGCCTGCTGTCAATGCCTGCCCTGCGATGAGGCTTCCACGGCGACTGTTTGGATCGATGCCTCGGGTCTGGCCGAGTATTTCGTCCACGCCAAAGAGGTAGCAAAGGTTGTCGTTTCCTCCGGACGCAAGCAGCTGACCGTCTTGTGACCATGCTAGACCACATATCTGCTGGCTGTGAAGCGATATCTTGGCCATCAGTGACATTGAACCTGGCCAGGTGTCTCGCGAGACTTCCTAGCTCATTGGCCACTCCACCACGTAATAGTACAGAGTGCCCGTCTCGTCTCCAACAACCAGGTCTTCTGTCTGTACCGTGACGCCCGGGTTCAGTGGGTTCCGCGAAGGGCGAAGCACGCAGACCKGGCGCCAATCCAGACAGGTAACCGAATATGGCTGCTGCACTTCGAATCGCGGGAGCCCATCATAGACGGACTTGAGGATGAGCGAGCCATCAGATCGGCCGGCTGCGAGGATGTTCTTGTTGCCCGGCGACGACGAAAACGCAACAGACGTTAGCCAGACATTGTCAACCTGTGCACCGTTGACCGTACGAACGCCAGCCCCTTCGGACCAGGTATACAGGACGTTTCCCAATCCGACCGCCAGGGTCCGACAGGTCGTTGAGTACGCCAATATAGAACAATAATAATCATCTCGCAGGTTTGGAGCATCTAATACCCTTGAGATTAGTCAGTGGCGGTACGACAGCAAAGACGGAAGAGAGCATACTTGAAAGGCGCCGCCGGAAGAGCTCTCCTTACAGAGGGACGTGGTGACTCTGCGATATTGTCAGCGACCGCTGCGGCTCCCAGGTAGCTTCGGCGGGCAGCACACGGTTACGTTTTTCTAGATCGGGCCATTCGTTGCCGTTCCAGGTGGCCTTCTTGGGTGTAGTCGGTCCACGGTTGGATTGCATCGACACACAGGAGGGGATGGGCAGGTGTAAGTTGAAGTCGAGGATTTTGCGCACGCGATSAATCTCAAGCGCCGATGCAACACGGCCGTGATAGCTCTCGAGGTCATCTTGCGCGCTTGGCCTTGCTACTAGGGAGGACATGGTAAACAGACGAGCGTTGGTTCCTCGCCGAAGTAGATGGCCGTGGCCATCGTCGACGGCGGTACCGCTGATGGCTAAGCCACCAACGGTCCATACKGTGCTATGGCTGGCCTGGCGCTCTCCTTCTTGGTGACGGGACCGTGTCGCTGAAAGTATCGTGGTGCCGTTTCCCACTAGCAGGAGATTAGCCCCTGATGATGGTTTCACCCGGACGAAGACAAACCTCCGCCACCACGGGGCTGACTGTGCATGGCCAACGTCGACGCAACGTCCAATGGAGGAWCAATGGCCGTCGTTGTCCGCGGACGAGGAGAAAAGGGGTCCGTTGAGACGACGCCGTGCCTCACAAGCCTCTCGAAGGATGAGAGTGACCGTGGCTGCTTTGCCGTTTGATATCGCTCCGTGGTGGACGCGGCAGGGTCCCGTGTAGGAACAAACCTGTCGAGGGTGCGTGGGCTCCCGCTGTTGCTACAATTGGCGTCAGAGTGGCCGACGAGATGCAGCGTCTCCTATCCTGCGGGCGGCTGACTGGTGGGAGACAACAACTCGCAGCTGCGCCTCGAACGGCGGGCTCTGTGTACTCGACGCCGCGTGCCCTCTGCCGCCAACTCCGACTCGTCCCAAGATCCAGGGCCATCCAGGGGCGGAGGGAATCTGCGCCGTGGCGTGGGGGGCGTTTCTGGCTGGCTGTCGTCGAGGGATCCGTAGCCTGAGTCGGATGGGCTGACGAGGGCCGGTTGGTTGACAACAATCTGCGCTCCAAAGCGACGAACACGCCCGCGGCCATGATCCCGACCTGGATTAGACCCTTTCCAATTCCTGCACACAGAGGCGGCCATTGATTGGCGGCCACGATGACGATGTTGCTTGACTGCCGGGTCCTCGAGGTCTGCAAAGGCGAGAGAACACCCGGGGTCACTGCAGCCAGCCACTGGTGCAGGACATGGGAGAAGACGATGGGAGAGGGCAGGGGTGGGAAAGATGCAATTTTCAATATATCGACGCCCAGGGTGATGGCAGCAGGCTGGTGATCAAGTACACCGCAGCGAGAACTCTTGATGCAGTGGTCAGCGTTGCTGCTGGGGGGACGGCAGAGGTATGGATACTGCCGAAACTGGAACTTGGATGGTATTGGATGTGTACGTATGTAGGAAGACGAGGCACTGATTACCTAGGACAGCATCGTAGGTAGGCGGCAAGGCGTGGTTGGTGCTCTCAAGCGTGCGAATCCCGCGCACGCCAGGAGCTTGACGAGGCTTTGCCCTCGCCTCTGCTGAGCTCACCGGGCACTTTCTTGCACCGCGATTGATGCAAGGCAAGCTCAAGGAGCGCTGAGCTGGCTCATCGACTGCAGACGCCACGCCCTGGAGGCTGCGGAAGGGGCGGCGCCAGGTCAGGCCCAGGGATGGAGTCGCAAGCAGGCATGGTAGCAGATGCTTGGAGAATCGCCTTGTGCGAGGCAGGAGACGTTGACTCCCTTGGGTGTGACGATAAAGCCGTTGACAAAACTGGCGGGTGACGCTCAGAGCTGAGAATCTCAAGGTACCTAGGCTAAGGCAAGAGGCAGCGTACCTACCTAGGTAGGTAGGTACTGGCACGATGTTGATGAGGCTCGCCGGCGCCCGGGGTTTGCCCGCTCGTGATTCGTCACTCCTTGTGTGCTTCAACCAAGTAGGTAAGCTGCCCTCACCGTGCCTACGTAGGTAGGTAGGWCCCCCCCTTGCCCTGGGCTTCAAGCCAGGAGGCACGTCACGTACTGTCTAGGCAGGCAGGTACCTAGGGTAAGGTAGGTTGCCCTAGTGGCCAAGAACCAAGAGAGCGTACCTTGGGCAGGTACGAAGTATACGGGCGAGACACACAGCATGTATATTGGCTTTTATGTACGGTGAAACCGAAAGTATATACGAAAAAATTGCCCTCACCGGGTTGTCCTGCGCCAGCGTTGCCCCCGGGCTGCTTTAGAGCCCGAGTCGCGGGACAGGGTGTGACAAATACATATGTGCAGAATAAAAGGCGGCGGCGTGAGTGAGCGAATGTATCGTGAAAGAAGCCGGTCGGGGACCACGGCTGGCGTTGCTCCTGTTGCACCGCGCCGCTCGATAACCTGTGCCTGGATCAGGCATATCTGCCAGGGGCGGTGGGAAGGAGGCCTTGTTCTCCCTCAAGCCAAATTCTTCTTGATGTTGTCATACCGGGAGTCCGGGTAGGTCAGGCAGTTCTGGGTTGAGTCAAGCGCACCCAAAGCCTGGTGACTGGTGCTGATGAGAGAGCCGCTGCCCTTGCGGTCGCCCGAGGCCTCCCAAAACATGCTGCCGCCCATGCCTTGGCCCTTGAGGTAAGAAACCTTTTGGTTGATCATGTCGGGCGTGTCAAAGGAGATGAGCTCCTTGGTGCCGGCATCATAGCTGTAGTAGCCCTTGGCAACGTTGTCATAACTGACAGTGGCGCCAGCCTTGGGCAACACCTTGTAGTCCCAGATACCGTTCTCCCGGCTACCACTGCCGACCCCCGTGTACGGCTTGCCGATGCCGTCGGTGCTCTCAAAAGCACGGCCATAGAGGGGCATACCCAGGACCATCTTGTTTGCGGGAACGCCGCCCTTGATGTAGGCTCGAACGGCATCGTCCGTGTTGAAGGGCACGGAATTGGGGTTGCTGGGGTTGCCAAACAAATTCGCATCATGCCCACTGAAGTTGCTCCAGGAGCCGGCATAGTCGTACGCCATCAGGTTGATATGGTCAAGAGCCTGGCCCAGGGCTTGCATGTGTAGCCTGTTGTAGTTGGTGGGACCTGCTGGGGCGGCGATAGAGAGCTCGAAGTGATAACCCCCGGCCGACTTGGCTGCGTAAGAATCCACCTCTTGTCGCACGGCCTGGAGAAGGAGCACCATGTTACCGGCTTGCGTATCATCGGCCGGATACTCCCAGTCGATGTCGATACCGTCAAAGCCCCAGTCCTTCATAATGGTCACGGCTGACTGGGCAAAGGTGGAGCGGGTTGCCGCGCTTGACGCGACGGCAGCGAAGTTGGTAGACCAGGTCCAGCCGCCGATGGAAAGAACGACCTTCATGTTTCGGTTCTGCTTCTTCAGCAGGTATAACTGCTTGACGCAACCATACGCGTTGTTGCCGACATCATTCCAGGCTAGAAGGGGGTGGTTAGCGGCAAGGACTTTGATCGGAGCACAACAAGGGCATGGGAAGGTAAGGCCAGACGAACAGTCACTAGGATAGTGTTTCTCGAGGTCGGCATAGGTGTCGCCAGAAAAGCTGAACGGGACGGTTAGCACGGCCACCTTTACCAGTCTCTGCGCATTCACCATTTCCACTCACACGGTGCCATCAGGCCGGACGTTCATGAATGAATAAATAACATGAGTGATCTCGGAAGCCGGAAGATCAGCGGGCTGGTAGTTTCGGCCATAGATGCCCCTAAAAAGCAGTCAGTCGGAGTTGAATCTCGAAAACGATAGTTAGGTGGCATTGGCGAACCAGTTGGTGAAGTAGACAGAGTTGACATAGCCACCCGCGCGCTTATCCAGCGCGTTGTGTGTCTGCGCAACAGGTGTGGCAAGGCCCAGAGTCGCCTGWATGCAGGCAAGAATCGCCACAGACTTGGCGAGCATGGAGAACATGTTGAAAGCTCTTTCAACTTGGAGGGCAACGAGGCTGTGGGTTAGTCTGAGCACCTGGCTCGGCAACGAAGAAAAAGGGAGATAAGGAATGGATGCTTCAGTTAGGATACTCAGCAAGTAGGAAGCTTTAGATGGGGAGACGCTGGCGATATTTATACCAACCAAGAACCAAGCCAGTGGTAACTTGGTGGCCCCGTCGTCAACCCACAAATCCCTACCGTGGGAGCCATGTCACTTGACGGCCGACACTTTGCTCGCAGTCATGCCAGTTCATCTCTCACGGGGACGTGCTTTTGCGGATTCAAAGACAATGGGGTTGGGGGTGGGGGTAGGCATGTTACTCGGTCTTCTGATGTCCACCGAGCGGCTCTCACCAATCTGGATTGCTCTGAACCGGGCGTCCGGGGTGGCTCGACTTACAGACAGCTTGGAGCAGTTATCGTCAGTCTGGCAACGTTGCTCATTGCTCAATATCCGGTAAGTCGGCCCCTCCTTGAAAGGGCAGGCAGCGGCAGTGGCTGTCGGGGCGTTTGCATGAACTCGTTCTGAGTTGACGCTCTTGCATCCTTCGGAGCTCTTGCGGCCCGTCTACCCCGGTTTGCGCGAGGCGAATCGCCCATGTGTCGAAATAGGCTCACTTGGCAGAATGATTTGACCGATAAGGGAAGGAGGACAACTCCTCCTCCGGTCCTGCGGGTGGGTGTGACCATCTGGGTCATCCAGCTCCTCCTTCTACGTACAAGCTTGTACGGTATATACATGGGATGGCCACGGCTCCATTTGGCTGCCGCCGTCGCTACGGGTGTGTCGCAACAGAACTTGGAAGGTCGGATCATGTGCTGAGGCACGCGGCCATCCTTGCGCAGATTCGCGGACTGGCAAGGTGGTACCAGCAGGTCGGATTGTCTCACCATCTCTCCGAGAGCGAGGCCAGGTGCGTATATACCTACCTACTTTAGATGCGCCGTGGCAATGCAAGCGGCGGCGCGTGCAAGACACACGCGGACGGACCAGTATCCTGTTCATACTCTGCTGGCGTTTGCCCCCTTGGGAGGATGCCAAGCTCCGCGTCCTGTCGGTGCTAAGGGCCGATTTCTCAGCATCTCAGCCCAGGGAGATGACTCAAGAGGGAGGGACAGAAAGCACTGAACAGTTCGCGCCGGCGCCGAAGGAGTGGATTCTTGGGACAAGGCAAACTCGGGACCCGTGTTTGGGGGCTGGAATGGAGATTCTGATCTCTGATGCCGCATGCGATGGCAGTCGGGCTGCAGGGCCCGCGTGGCCTCGCTTGGACAGCAAGCGCAGGCCAATAGCAGAGCAGCAAGGCGAACGGGAGCTCGACTTGCATTCGGCCCAAGGACTATTAGAACTCAGGCGGTACTTCGTAGAGGTTCATGCCCCTGAGCCAAGGCGGCGGCTGAACAAGATGGATGTGGGGCGGGCAGGCTTCCTACATATTCGGAACCGCCATGTGGGCWGAAGCACCAAGTGTGSCCGWAGACGGGTGTCCAGAAGGATGTGACCTGCCCAGAAGGACAGGACAGTGAGCCGTCATATTTGATGGGGGCTGCTGTTGGTGCTGCCGTTGGTGCTCCTGTTGGTGCGCCGACGACGGCGATATCTGGGCCCGGGGAGGAAGGAGAGGAAGGAGAGGAGGCGACTGGTTGGGCATGTCGGCGGGCATGTTGATACCGCAGTCTGCGTTTTGCGGTTGTTGGAGTTTTGGAGATGATGTTGTGCCTGCGTGCCTCCCTCCATACGAGTACGTCAAGTATGGTAGGTACTTTAGCCCAGGCACAGTGGTCGCGGCCAAGCCATGTACCAACCCCACAGCTCGGGGACGGCGTCAGCTACCAAGGTACTTCGTAGTGTCTTACACGCTACCCAAGGCCCGGCTCCAGACCCTCTTCTCGACCCGAACCTACACCTTATCTACGAGTACGAATACAAGTACCAAGGTACAGTTAGATAACACAGAGCCCTGCGAGGGTGCCCACGTCATCTTGCAACKTTACGCGAATTCCAACCAAGAACGGCCTGCCTGGATGCCATTTTCGCGTCCCGCCAGGAATGAGCACGCTTCGACCCACGATGCCTTTCCATCTCCGTCCCCTGCAAAGTCAACGAGGGCTGGGCGGAGACGCCATCAAATGCCCGTGTTAGATTACCTTCTGTACCTTGTGTAGTTATAGCACGGCCTGCGAGATGGCTTGCGCTTTTCACCTGACTCTGAAGCTGGGGCCGGGCCTTGCTGTTACAGACAGCATGAGGGTGGTATACAGCTCGGATGTGTGATGCGGCCGACGCGGCGGCGAGATGGGACAAGGCCGCCGGCGAAGATGGGATGCCAGGTGGGTCAGCAGAACAGCAAGAAGATGGACGATGAGATGCCCGTGTGCTTTGATGCAGCCAGTAACGCCGGAGCCGCTAGTTTCGGTAGCGGCTCGAGTAGGTAGTGGTGGTGGGGGTGGGAGAGATGAGAGAGATGAGATGAGGCGAGAGGGGCCTCTAGGGGTGACCCATGTCCCCCCCACCCTCTTCGCATGCCGGATTCTGCAAGTTCACGGATTATGGATGCTTTGGGCCAAGGGCATTGGACTAACACAGCCCTTATCATTAAATAACATAGTTACTCGTATGCTTAGCCCAGTACACGGCTTTAGCTTGACTAACTCGTACGTATATATTAAGGTACCACGGGGATAGGGGGTATAATCGTCGATAAAAAACTACGGGCTCGGAGTAGAGATTCCTGTCTATGTGAGGGCACCCAAGAATCGCCAACTTGTAGACTCAAAGATGCTCGCAAGCTGCGGCAGCTACCTTGACACGTGACTCGCCAGTCATGTTGCCTTCGGGCTTCGCCCCGCTACGGCGGAGAAATGGCTAGGCCAACGTGCTACCCAGGTGATAATATTACAATTAGGTGCCTGCCTTGCCTTGCGGAGCAGAGGGTCGCATCGCCTGGTGCTACCGCGCTTCTTCCCACATGCTCGGCGACAAATGTTGCGTCTGAGTCCCTGCCTAGGTAGCATCGCCAGCTGGTAAGCGAGAACCCGGACGTGGCAGCGAGATTTGACCGCCGCTCCGTCTGCCGTCAATGGTGGAAACCGCGTCTCTGGCTACGGGACCCAACGTGCTGTACGACGAAGTACGAGTACGTAGTCTGTAGTCCGTAATCCGTAAGACCTTCACTTGTAGGGCAATTACCTCCTTGGGCTCATTGACCATTCTACGGACTACGAAGTACAGAGTAGGTTTTTCCACTCGTAGGAGTGGACTGAAACAGGGCAGTGTGGGGCGGCGGAGGCGACCGCAGCTTGCTTTTGGGTGCGTCGATGGGTAACTTTAATAGGTATCTTCAGATGGATGAGTTGATTTTGCTGCAAGATGACATGTCACCAGACCTCGTCCAGCACGCTCGCAGTGCAATCAGCTGCTAACCAACTTGGAAGCTGGCAGGCTATCTTGGTGGTCCTTCAATACCTAGTCAGCCATCATGGCAAGGTAGCATGGTGCTCCGTCCCCCACCCACSCACTCTCCATCTTGCCATGCTCTTCCACATATACTCTTGTACCTACACCATTGCTCGGCTGCACGCACTGCTACCAACCTTGTGTGCGAAGATGCCTGATACCACAACTCCTGCTCGTAAGGTAGGCTATACTGTTGCAGGATACCACCTACCTCGCGTGCTGTACCCAATGCAGGTGACCTGGCCCTCTACTTCTAATCCCATGGGGGTTTCTGGGTAGACGGAGTAGAGCATTTTCCCAAAGTGGCCCTTGGTAGCTGGTCTTCCGGGACACTGCGGAGCAAACTAATCCACATACTGTTTGCTTCTCTTACTTCCGTTACCCCGTCAGGTGCTGCCATATCCAAGCTGTCTTCGAGACTTCAGTTCATCGATTCGTCGTAGATGGTGTGCCAGTTGAAACGCCAGAGCAAAAGCTGAGTTATGTCCAATGAGGACGCTGCCCCCGATTAGATAAGCTTCACTGCTGCCCCTCCTCGCACGGCACGTCTATTGCAACATATCTGTCTGCTTCATGCATCAGCAAGCAAATCATCCATGATTTCTGGCATCAAAGTCATTCCAACCCCCCCCCCCCCCCCCCCC
>LFRF01000002.1:2000511-2039277 GCA_001189435.1 Tolypocladium ophioglossoides CBS 100239 | reverse complement strand
TTTCTTTTGGGCTTAACCTTTGTAGTCTACCGACAAATTCGTGGGCAGCTATGAGGGCAGCTTGTGTGTGTGTTTGAGGGTATGTGGAGAGGGCTGAAGGTAGAGGGCTGTGGGTAGAGGGGACTCGTGTTTTGACGACGGCAAACGCACGCTCGAAGGATGCCCTGTCCACGGCTGCAGGCAGAAAGGTCGGTCAGGCAGAGCACGGCAAGCAGGGGGCAGCTAGGCAGGCKAGCAAGAGAGAGGAGAGGAAGAAGAAATGCCATTCGTCTTGCTCGGTTGGGGCGCCAGCCCCTTCTTGTAGGCGGCTGCCATAATCTGCTCCGCGGGATGTTGTCCTTCCCTGCCAAAGTATCCCCAGGGGTGTTCTGGATGTCTTGGATGAGCTTCTTGGTAGTCGTAAACCGGACCGTTATCGGTCGAGTCGTAGCCGTACTGCCCGCTAAGAATGCCACTGTAGAAGCATATTTTCTTGGCGTTGATCCGAAGGCCAACGCCGTCCGCTGGCGTCTTGATGCAATGCAAGTCTCCATCAGGGCCGAGCAGACCATGGTATGGTGAAGAAGTTGGCCGGTGGGGTGTAGGCGGTAAGTGGGGCAGAAAATGGCACGTGCGACTAGCCAACTGTATGTAATAATTTTGTTTAAGGCAAACCTATGAAGGACGCTGATGTTGGAAAGCAAAGCCCATCATTGGATCTAGCGAGAAGTGCACGGCGCGATTGAGCCGTCATTGACACGCGTGAGCTTGGTGAGTGAGCTGCCCCAACCAACCACTTCCAAGCCTGACAACAATTGCAGCCTCATCCAGTTCCGGACCATCCGTCTCGAGCCATGAGACTCGCGACGTTGCCCAGGACCCCGTGGAATGCGCGTCGAGGGTTTCCGGGACTGGGCTGTACAACGACAGCGCGGATAACTCTCTCGTTCCCTCACCCAAGACTACCAGGTTGCATCTCGAGGCCAGAACACCCGCTCAAGCACTGCAAAGGCTTCCACCAGGCAAAGACACAGCTGCAGCCGGTGATTGAGAGTGATGAGAAGGCCCATAGCAATGTGCCTCTGCCAGCATACAGGTTGCCGACATCTGGCGTCCTGTCGAGGATTCCGCCCTCCTGGGTACCGTATGCTGWGCTCATGCGGATCGACAGGCCCACTGGCACGTACTACCTCTTTTTCCCTTGCCTCTTTTCAACGTTGATGGCGGCCCCGATGCTGTCACCCATTGCCCCTCTCGGATCGGTAGTCGGCTACTCGCTCCTATTCTTCTCCGGCGCCCTCATCATGCGTGGCGCTGGGTGTACCATCAATGATCTCTGGGACAGAAGCCTTGACCCTTACGTCAAGCGGACTCGGCTGCGGCCGGTGGCTCGCGGAGCGATCAAGCCTTTCAACGGACTCGTCTTCACAGGATTCCAGCTCCTGGCTGGGCTGGGGATACTGGTTCAGTTCCCTCTCCCGTGTATTATCTATGGTACGCTGAGCCTGCTGCTTGTCGCGACCTATCCCTTGGCCAAGAGGGTGACTTACTACCCTCAATTTGTACTCGGCTTGACCTTCTCATGGGGAGCAATCATGGGATTCCCTGCGCTCGGCATTGATTTGCTGTCGAATTCCGCTGCACTGACTACTGCCGCCTGCCTCTACACCTCAAACGTCGCCTGGACAATCCTTTACGACATGATCTATGCGCACATGGACATCAAAGATGATGCCAAGGCCGGCATCAAAAGCATTGCCCTCAAGCACAACGCACAAACCAAGCAGGTTCTGGCTGGGCTCGCCGCGGCCCAGATTGCCCTTCTCGCCGCTGCTGGCGTCGCATCAGGAGCTGGGCCGGTATTCTTCCTCGGGAGCTGTGGCGGCGCCATGATTACGCTCGGCGTCATGATCAAGCGGGTAAATCTCAAGAGCGTCCAGGATTGTTGGTGGTGGTTTGTGAATGGATGCTGGATTACGGGGGGCACCATCAGCGCTGGTCTCGCTGCGGATTATCTAATCCGCAGTGCAGAGGAACGCGAGCATGATCACGAAGCTCCGCCAAGCTCAGCAGCTTGAGGCAAGCATGCGCCTCATCAACTGTAATAATAGAACGTCCATTTGTACACTCGATCGATACCAGACTCGTCGTGATGCTTTCAAGTTTCGAATGAGACCTTTTAATCTGCCTTCCGAAACCTAGTCTCTTGTGATCAAAACCCAACCTGTAATGCCGATGCCAGCAAGCCGATGTGACTCCTCATGCCAAAACTGTGACGTGACTTCGCTTTCTCCAACAAGCATCCCCTTACGACCGAGGCTTCTCCTTCTTCTCCTTCCACAGGGCAAGCAGACCCACGCCGGAAACCTTGACGACCTTGAATCGAACACCGGGGATATCACCCTTGGCCTTGCCCTTGCGACCGAAACCAGCCAGCAGGACCTCGTCGTTCTCATCCACGAAGTTCAGGCAACCGTCGTTAGGGACTAGAAAACAGCGTTAACAACCTAAATGTCGCCGCCAGATCCGTGTGTGGGAAGAGCACGCACCGAAAGCTGTGACCTTCTTGCCGTTCTTGATCAACTGAACTCGGACACACTTTCGAATGGCAGAGTTGGGCTGCTTGGCCTCGACACCGACCTTCTCGAGGACGATGCCCTTAGCGTGGGAAGAGCCACCAAAGGGCGAGGACTTGAAGGCGGTGCCCAGGGCACGCTTCTTATAGTGAAGGTCGGCCCATTTCTGGTCCTTCCGGTTCGTTCGCAGCTTTCGTGCGGCGTTGAGACCACGGGGTTTGCCTCCGGCCATGATTGCTTCGAAGAGTCAGCGGCAGTCAACGAGAAGATGATCAATGCTTTGGCGCGGCGATGATTCCACGTCGAGTCGTACGTACCGATTTATCTGGGTATCGCGGCGATGGTTGTTGATTGCTGTGGCGGAACTTCCGAAAAGTTGGTCAGACCTTACGGAAATTCTAGGTAGGGTTTTGCGGCCCTAGAGGGGAGGGCTTGAGTTCCACTGGTGCCGCGGCGTCGCAGCACGTGACCGCGCACAATTTGCGGAGAAATGAATGTCCGCTCGACAGCCTCCGTGTGAATCCGGGTCGCCAAGAAGCGCTTGGCAAACTATCCTTGGTGATGACGTGGGCTTGATTCCAACAGAACTCGCTCATTCAGCAATGGAGAGCTGCCCAACATGACGTCTACCGGCCGGAACTTGGGTGGTTCCAGTTCTAATTCCAGAGCGTGGGAAGTCCACGATGACGCCACATCACCGCCTTCCAAAACGAGGAGCAAGCAACGAGAGCCGCCACCCGTGCTGTTCCTGCATCCATCTCCAGGGGCTTCTCATGTTTCCTTGCCCGGCACACTCGCCCCGGGGGTCCCGGTTCCAGGGCCATCCAGCGTGAGGAGGGAGCAGTCGAATCTCGAACGCAGTGCGTCTTTTCGATCCGTTTCCGCCGTGCCGCCTGATGTCCAACGTTTAGACCGTGCAGTCCGCACTGCAGAAAGCACCCGCAGCACGGACAGGACAGATGCTCTGTGGGCTGAGATGCAAGCTACGCTAGAGGAGGTTGAGCTGTCTGCGTCCGGAGGCACACACGTCTTCGGGCCTGAGCATGATCGTAAACTCGCCGAGTTGCGCACCACCCAGATAGCGCTCGCTCAGGCATGGACGAGAAGTGAAGCAGACGATGCCATCGAGACGACGTTGGGAAACAATTCTGTCCCCGCAGCTGGCGATGAACTACGAAATCTAAAGGGAACTTTGGCAGAAGCCTCCCGGCCTGGCGGTGGAGACGGAACAGATGCAGCAAAGAGTACTACTGGGACCAGTGTGCGGCCGGAGAGCGGCGGCGGCGGAGCAGGTCGCCTCGGCGCAAAACTGGAGGAGGAAACGGAAGTGGACATTCTGCTAGCCAGAAAACGACGTGAGGCGAACGACCAGTACTTCCAGCGGGTCAACAACGGCGTCATCGATGTGGTTGCAAAGCTGGAAGACGTTGCCGTAGCCATGCGAGCAGTCGAGCAGGAGAGCAAGGACGTGTGGCATGAGAATGCCAGCTTAAGTGGCAGCGGGCAAGTGTGAAGCGAGCTGTCGGCCCGGCATCTGTCGAGAGCGATGCGTCAAGGAGAGGGCACAGAGTCTATCATGGCGCCCGCTCGTTGACTACCTATTGAGAGCTACTTGGTTCGCATCACCTGTTTGTTTCGCATCCTTGGCCTATCTACGGAGTACCGACGGGCACAGTCCAACGCCCTGGTGATTCATCGACAGGCCACTGTTACGTGCAGAGTGCGGGTCTTTGCCTAAGCCATATGGGGCGGGCAAGTACATGAGTGCAATCCAAAACAGTCTGCCTACGTACTGCACGCTACATGGCAGAATGAAGAGCCATCAGTGCAAGCAAAGGGCGCCTCCAAAGAACCCATCTCGTTGTTGGCTGTATGACTGAGACCTCCAGAGAGGTATCGAATGCAACTCGAGAGCTGCCTGTGTGAGGTTGCAGAATGCCCAAGTATTTGGTGAAACAGGTAGGTGGACGAGGCAGCAGGATGGCGCGGGTGCGCGATATTCACAAGAACCCGATGGAGGAGTGCCCTGTGTGTCTGTGCTGCCCTCGGCCGTCTAGGCCAGCCAGAACTTTGAGCAGCCAGGCTCCTGTCTCGACCAGTTGCATCGGAGAGGGTACGAGGCACGTATGTGTCGGAACTTGATAGAAGACTGGCCAAAATAGGTACATGGGTCGTGAGGTCGTCCACCTGCCAAATGCAGCAGCTTGATCAGCTCGCATCAGCCATGCAGCGGCTTGCGGTGCCGGATCAAGTGTTAATGCGTGGCCGCCTCGCAGTGTGGCCACCATCCGCCCCTCGAGTCAATAGACGGTATGATCCTCCTCCCTGCATCGCTCCTCCACTTTCCCTCCTTCATTCCACCAGACCGGCCAACTGTCCAAGCTCATTTACTTTTTAAAGTCGCTCAGGAACGCCCGGGTTTCATCTGCATCCGCATCCGCATCCGCATCCGCAACGGCGTCGCATTCGAACACCGATCGTGTCAACACATAGCAGCCATCCATCATGAGACTGTTCGCTCACCTCGTTGCGGCGCTTGCCGTCCTCCCTGGGACGCTGGCCGTTGACCAGAAGAAGTCGGCAATCATCTGGTTCGACGACCCCGCCACTCCCGACTCTGTTATCAACCAGGCCAAGGAGTCCATAATCAAGGCTGGGGGCAAGATCACCCACGTCTACTCCATCATCAAGTGCGTATATCGTGCCGCTGCGTTTGACTTTCACCTGCTGACTGGCGGCTAGGGGCTTCGCTGTCATCGCACCGGAGAAGGCACTGGCGTCCGTGCAGGCAATGGCCACCGAGCACAATATGCGTGTCGAAGAGGACGAGATGGTATCTAGCCAGTGATTAAAATACTTCGGCAGCAGAGCGCATTCAGAGGCGGCCCAACTGCCGGCTGCGATGATGCGAGGCGTTACGGCCGTTCTGATACGTTGTGTACGATTGGGAGCGATGCGAGATTTGCATTTTTGATTCATGATACCCGCCGATTCGACGGCGATTACTGTCGCTACTAGTCAGTTTTGGACAAGATTTGGCGTTCTCGGGGGATGACGACGGCTGGCTTCTCTGCGCGGTCAATATACAACTTGTGCTTGTTTCCATTTTCTTATGCGACAACGACGTAACCCGAGCCACTTCTTTGCGCTACGTATGACACTGCATAAAGGCAGAGGCTTACTTCTGCCTTGGCTGCTTGGCGGCCCCATTCCCCGCTCCGTTTGCACGAGGTAGGCAGTCGTCGATATCCTCTCTGTCGACGTAGTGTCACCCTGAGGGCCTCAGAACGCGTGACAGTAGCCTCAGTGTGCAGGGCGTTGCCTTGCTGCTTGAGAAACATTCAATGTCGCAGCGACCAAAGTTGGACCTTGCAGCGCAGCTGCGCCAGAGAACCCTACAGATCAAGCCCCTGCAACAGGGCCATGAAGTCCTGCTCACGGCGACGATGACGTTGAAGCATTGGGCCAGGGTCGGAGTCGGTGGATCCGATCCTATTGTAATAATGGGGTGCCCAGGGTGCGAAGTACCAGGTACCTCTAGCAGTGCCTGGAGTACAGGGAGTACAATTACGGACATGGCCGCGCATGTATAGCAAAGTACCGGCCCCACTAGCCCGCTAGCCACCCCGTTGGGTACGACCTCGGTACGAAGTACGGAGTGCTTCCATATGAAGTAGATAAGTGGGACCTTTCATCTGCAACATGATGCACGAAGTACGGGTACCCTGGCCCCGGTACGCGTAGGCACCCGCCATTGACGACGACAGAGCTCCTGAAGATCAGACAATGGACCATGCCTCCTCACCTTGCTCCGTCGCCTTAAGCAAGCCGCACAACCAACGACGCCTCGCTGGAGACATCGCCTTGGCCTGTCTTGACTATATCCTTACTTCCTCCGTCCGATATGCTGTACCCAGGCGCCGCCTCTCTCCGACAGCGAGTCACGGATCGCGTCTCCTAGCTTCCACCGCGCCTCTGCATGCACAATACACCTACATAGGTTACTCGTAATACACCCGACACCACCTGTCCATCTCCCTCTCCAGGGCCCGCCATTGTCCCCAGCCAGGACGATGCCCGCCTACAGCCAACGCGCGCAGGCCGCGCTCCTCAAAGCCGTCMGTCCATCACCCTGCCCGGCTACAACCCCTCTCGGTTGGGTAGCACCTTGGATACTGACCCGACCCTGCTTCGTCTCTGTATAGGTCAACCGCGTCTTCGACCTCGACCGGGCAGCAGAATCCCTAGACGAACTAGCCAACGGCATCATCCTCGCGCATATCCTTCACGAACTGGATCCCGAATTTGACCCATCACACCTCGAATCGAGCCAGGGCACCTCCAAGTATCTGACCAACAAGCGCAACATCCAGGCTGTATACAAGGGCTTGTTTCGATTCATTCGGAGGCAGGTCCCAGAGCTCGGCTGTCAAGCCAAGAAGTTTGACTACCATGCCGTCGCCGAGAACCCCGAGGCCCAGGGCCTCAGTCAGGTATTTGTGCACCATACTCGTTGTAGACGCATCCGCAAGGCTTTGTCCTTATTCTCTACCGCTTCCAGCTCCTTGCCGTCATGGTATCGGCCGCCGCCATGGGTCCCGACAATAGTAGATACGTTCCGCGAATACAGAACGGCCTAGACCGCGACACCCAGGCCGAAATCATGCAAATCATCCGCGCGATGCAGCTAGATATTTCCAACTTCAAAGATGACGACGACTTGGACGAGGCCATCGATGCCGTCATGGAGGCCCGCGACATTGATCTTCTCGTCGAAGAGCAGAATGCGGCTCTCCGGCAGCAGCTCGATAGCACCAAAAAGAACCTCTCCGACTACATCACCCGCCTCGAGCATTTGCAGCAAAGCCACGAGGAGCTCAAGTACGAAAAGGAAAAGAATGACCGCGAGCTCGAGGTCCTTCGCAAGGCCACGCAGGATGGGGCAAACAGCGCCGAGGCCATTAAGCTTCTCGAGGCGCAGGTACACGAGCAGATGGAAATCATCGCCAGAAACGAAGAAACGATCCGAAGTCATGACAGGGTTAAAGCCCAGCTGGAAAGCGAGGTGCAAAGGCTGAGCCAGAAGAGCATGCAGGCAGACGAGCTCCGAGATCAAGCTACCGAGTGGAGGCACAAAGCAGAGGAGCTCGAGAAAAAGGCCAATACAGCTGAGCGATACAAGCAAAAGCTAGAAGCTCAGCAGGGCCTAGTCAAGGAGGTGCAGAATCTCCAGTACGAAAGGGTCGAGCTGCAGGAGCAGCTGCGGTCTCTCGTCAACGATAGGGAAAGGGGGGATCGCACGAGAAAGGCTGAAGATGAGCTCACGAAAATGATTACGCAGTCGGAGCAGCACTTGTGGGACGAGCGCAATCAGAAGAACCAGCTGATCAAAGACGTGGCTTCTCTCGAGGAGGAACTGATGCGGCTGAAGGCTCAGCGGGCCCACGACGAGCATTTTATACAGGACTTGCAAGAGCAGTTGCAGCAAGGCGGCGGAGGCACGTCCCAGGGCGAAGGACTGGGGGTTGCGCCGGCTTCGTTCAACCTCGAGGACGAACTCAACAACGCGGTTAACGACGAGGGACAAACTAACCTACCTTTAGAACTGTCCAGGTTGAAGGCGGAGAATGAACTTCTTCGAAGAACCCTTGGTTCGACCGGGGATGCCGCTCTCCTCCGTCGGGAGCTGGAAGAGCAAAGGCGCCAGAGGGACCGGCTCCAGCAGAACTTCAACGAAATCTTTGAGAAACATACCATAACGCAAGAGCAAATCAATGCCTTGACGAGCAACTMGAGCGGCGAAGGGTAAGTCAAAGCTGGTACCCCCGTACTTGCCATAATGTTGAGGGTTTTCATGCTGACACCCGCTCCTCATCACAGCTCGCAAGCCTTTATTAATCTGCGAACGCAGCTTGTGCAGTCGCAGGCCGACCTAGACGACGTGACTAAGCGCTCCACAGTTCTGCAAACCAAGGTCGCAGACATGGACCGAGAGATCATCGGCGCAAGGGCACAGCTTTCTGCTGCTGAAACGGGGGGGGTTGAGGCGATTGACGAGCTAAAGAGCACAGACAAGCTGATCTCCGAGTCTCTCAAGGCAGAGCTCGATCGGCTGCGCGAGGACTATAGCTTCGCTGTCAACGAGCGAGATGCTCAAAAGTCACAGCTGATCGAAGCTCTCCTAGCCAAGGACAAGCTTCGCAAGGAGATTGAAGAAGGCAAAGAGCTCCAAGACGCAGCCGCAGCTGGGCCGGCCGATGCGGACGCCTCAGACACTGCCAAGAAGTCGGGAGAGAAGATTGAGAAGCTGCGGGCTCGTCTCAAGGAACGAAAGCAGGTGAGTCTCCATTATTATCGCAGTTACTGCACAATATTCCAAGCACAATGCATACCACTACGTTGTGGAATGCTATGAAGAGCCAAGAAGTCTGGCCGACCTTTGTGCGCATCCCCTATACAAATCGGCTTCTATTCCCTTTCTCTTCAGGGAAAGCCCGCTCAGAGCCCACCTGTCCTACCACTTTGCCATTCTCGGGAGAGTCGGTCACTCGCCTGGCGAAATCACCGGCATCTTGGGTAGTGGCCGTGGGATGGAGTAGAGGACAGGGGCTCGGACTGGGCTTCGATTTCCAGCCGAGCGCACCGGAACCCTATAGCCATCGTTTTCGTTTTGCTTGCGACTCCTATGTGACTACTTGATCCTAACCCTCTTGGCACGGCAGCAACTCGAGCAATCGGAGCAAGACAAGCTCGACTTGCAGAACAAGTTAAAGGCGGCGCAAGGAGGAGAAACCTCCGCTAGGCAAAAGGTACGTCCATTGAACCCGAGTCGCATAACCCTGTCCGGATCGAGAGTTGGGTTGCTGACTCGAGGATTGCTCAAGGCCGCCACCGACGAAATCATCAAGAACCTCCAAAGGGAAAACGCGCTGGTTGCGACGGCCTGGTATGATCTTACGAGCCGGCTTCAGAGCAATCACGTCGTGCTCCAGCGGCGGCACGATGCGCCTCGGAGTTGGTTGAACAAGCAGAGGCAGATGGTCAATGGTCAGTTGCGCCAACGCGACTTGCTCTACCTCTACTGACCTGACTCTTTCAGCTACCCCGAGGAGATAGGATCGCACGGGTTGAGCTCCTCGGCAATCCTGTGCCTGATGGAAAAGTGTTGGGCAGCGAACCTTGCATGCATGACCTAGATCTGGGCAGTCAGTCGGCAAACCTTTATCGTGGGCATTGCGAGGGAGCCTTTGGGTGGTGGTCTTTTGCACTTCTTACTACTCGCCTTCCCCTTCTTCTTCTAAGGCACCGGTTCTTTCTCCTTGTCCTCAATATCGATACCATTAGAGCGAGAGGAGGACTAAGCAAGCCGCTGTGCGAAGGGAAACTCATATTATACACTTATATACCACAATTAGACGAGCTCTCAATAATAAATCCTTGGCCCTAGCCGTGTAGTGAGCCTCCAGGGCGATGAATATCAATTGCCTCTTCGCCGTGGGCTCTATCGAGAGCACCTTCTGCCCAAGTCAAGACATGACTGGGCTGTTTTTGTTGGCTTCACATCTCTTGTCTCTTGTCGAACATCACCTGGTGGCTTGTTGCAGTGAAGTTAATTGGGTTATGCATTAATACATACAGGCGTCATTTGGCCTCTATTTTAGACTACACGGAGCAGCTACAGGAAAGACCTAGATCCAGCTCTGGCCGGGAATCCTCCCCTGTGCTGCTCTGTTTGTTACATCCAACAACGTTGCGCTCAGCTCTTGCCGGCGATCCTGCTCAAGATGCCGGAGCCGTGGCCCTTGTCTCCCTCGAGGACATCCAACATTCTCTTCCAAACCTGGCCAGGCTGCTGGCTGGCGTCGAGGCCCTTCCAGATGCCCGTCTTCCGGTAGTATTCGACGACGGGGGCGGTCTGCTTGTGGTAGGTGGCGAGGCGCTTCTTGAGCGCGTCGGCATTGTCGTCGCTTCGCTGGACGAGGGGCTCGCCGGTGATGTCATCCTTCATGGGCTCCTTAGGGGGGTTGAAGGTGCTGTGGTATGAGCGGCCGGACGCCGGGTGGATCAGTCGGCCGGTGATGCGAGCGACGAGGAGGGAGTCGTCGATCTGCAGCTCGACGGCATGCTGGAGCTTCTGGTCGCGATCCTGGAGCATGGAATCGAGACCCTCGGCCTGGGGCACGGTGCGAGGGAAGCCGTCGAGGATGAAGCTAGATTGGGGGGTTCGCTGTCAGCAGAGCAGGATGGGAGCACGGCACGACACGGCACGGGATGGAGTCTGGCACATACCCGCCCTGGCACTCCTTGTTATTGTCGAGCTCCTCCTTGATCATACCAATGACAATGTCGTCGCTGACGAGACCGCCCTGGTCCATGATCTTCTTGGCCTCACGGCCGAGGGGAGTCTTCTTGGCGACCTGGGAGCGCAACATGTCGCCGGTAGCCTGCGCAATCGGGTGTCAGTCAGAGGGGACGGCGCCAGACACGGTTGGTTAGAGGCAGCGCAATCGACGTACCAGGTGGCAGCAAGAGAAACGCTCCTTGATCTTGGGGGCCTGGGTTCCCTTGCCTGCGAAATGGATTGTCAGCAGCAAAGAGTCAATGGGACTCAACAGCTCGCACCTGCTCCGGGGGGGCCAATGAGGATCATGCGAATCTCCTCGGTGGAGGGCGAGGAGCCCGTGGCGCGGTGCTCGAGGCGCTTGATGCGCGAGTCGAGGCTCGAGATGACATCCTTGAGCTGCTTGAGCTCATCCTCGACGAAGCCCATGATTGCGAATGGGAGACCAAAGGCCAATCACAATCAATTGGCGATTTGGCGAATCGGGCAGCGCTCTCGGCCAGGGACACGGGCTGGGCCGAGGGGAGTGGACGAGAGAGAAGCGAGGGCTGGTGAGGCGAGGAAGAGGAGAGGAGAGGATGCGAGGATCGCTGCGACGACAGCAGGACTGGAATTGGACGCGGTGGATTTCTTCCTCACTGAACTGGATTCCAGGCTGTTTTCTTGTCGAGGTGTCTGGGGCCGAAAGCTCCGCCGTGCGAGCCCGCTGATTGGCCCGCCCGCAGTGCTAGCCTGGGGTGGATATAGGCACACGTGAAGGGAGTGAGGGGACAGGTGGGAGCTTGAGTGAATGGGGCTGCGTACTGGGTACTTTGCGTGAGCAGCCATTTCCCTGGCCACGGGTGGCGGAGCCACGGGTATCTGATACCTGCCGCACCGTCCTCCAAGCCGACGTCCATTGTCCTTTGCATTTGGACCAAGGTAACGTTATCGTGCCGATGCCGCCGGACCGATGGGAGCGGCGGTTTGATGGAAGCGCTGAGCAAATGCGCAGTTTGCGCGCATACGGAACGGACTCGCACGTCGTCCTGTCCGAAGTACCGTCCTGTAGGTAATCGTCGGCAGGTTTTCTTTTGCCAGATCAGCGCGTCGCGGCTGTTGTCAGAAGCGCCGTCTTACCCTACACCCGTGTCGATACTTGCAGAACTGTTCTCACATCCACCGCCCTAAGATTCAAGCAGCGCACCCTTCCGAGGTCTACTTCATGTAAATCTAAATGTGATCCAGTGAATATGCAGCCCATTGCCGCCAAATGGCAATGCTGACAAAATTGTAGCTCAGGCTTTTATTGCTCTGTTGCGCAGTACAAAGTCCAATCCGAACGGAGTACGGAGTACATGAGCTCGTGTTTGCAACTTTGAGCCACGTGACAAGTCACGACTCGTCCACCCGTCGTTGGCAAGTTGGCTCTGGGTGCAGCTTCGCCTCTCTCGCCTTACGACGCGCCTCCGATTTTCCACGCTTTCCGCTTGTTTCAGCGTGCCGGCCCTTATTGTGGACGCATTACTTCGTACGAGTACATACCTACGTACTCGGAGCCACGACAGCTGCTTGGTCATCTCGCACGACCCTCTGTGGCAAGGCACCCGTTGGCCTACGCACTCACGAGCGAGACCGACTTCCGGTGCTGTCAGGCTTCCAACCACCACGAACCCCCTCGAATTTGGCTACCGTCGCCGCGCAGAATCAGAGCGTCTGACAGTATCCTCGGATCTGGCCTACGATGCCTACCACCACCGCAGAAACCCTGTCCCTCGTTACCCGCAACGTCTCTGTCGCGCCCCTTGTCCTCCTCTCCGCCGTCGATCACTACAACCGAACTGTCCAGAATAAGACAAAGAGGCGAGTTGTTGGCGTGTTACTGGGCCAGAACGATGGAAAGAACGTGAGAGTATCCAACAGTTTCGCCGGTACGTTGCACTTGACGTTGCCTCTGTCCCCCTTCTATCGCTGCCCTCTGACAAGTGAACAGTCCCTTTTGAAGAAGATGACAAGGACCCCTCGGTCTGGTTTTTGGACCACAACTATGTCGAGTCGATGAACGACATGTTCAAGAAGGTCAACGCGCGAGAAAAGTTAATAGGATGGTACCACTCTGGCCCTAAGCTGCGGGCGTCGGACCTTGAGATCAATGACCTGTTCAAGCGCTACACCCCCCATCCGCTGCTCGTCATTATCGATGTCCAGCCGAAGGAGTCTGGCGTGCCCACGGATGCCTATTTTGCCGTCGAGGAGATCAAAGACGTAAGCTGCCCCGGACAAGTCGTCGAGAGGAAAGACGAGGGATGGGTCCAAGCCGCACGGATTGVTGACACTGTGACAGGATGGCACCACCACTTCGAGAACCTTTGTCCACACCCCGTCCATCATCGAAGCCGAGGAGGCGGAAGAGATTGGCGTCGAGCACCTGTTACGAGACATTCGGGACGTGGCTGTCGGCACACTCTCCACGCGCGTCACCAACCAGCTCCAGTCGCTCCAAGGGCTGCACCTGCGGTTGCGTGACATTGGGGCCTATCTTCAAAAGGTTCTCGACGGCCAGCTACCCGTCAATCATGCAATTCTCGGAAACCTGCAGGACGTGTTCAACCTGCTTCCTAACCTGTCCACGCCCGAAGGTGATGGAAAGTCAGGCGGCGGCGAGCTGGCGCATGCCATGAGCATCAAGACCAACGACCAGCTCATGGCCATCTACCTGAGCAGCTTGATCCGCGCAATCACCGCATTCCACGATTTGATAGAGAACAAGATCCAGAACCGACAGCAGCAAGAGGACAAAGAGGCCAAGAAGGACGAGGCCAACGGCAAGGACGAGAAGAAGGAGAATGGCGTTAACGGCGTCAATGGCGAGACCAAGGACGGCAATGACAAAGACACGGAAGGCAAGGAGAAGAAGAAATAGCCTTGCCGCGAGGGTTTGCAGGGAGACGGAAGAATACACAAAAGCAGCAGCGTTTTGGCGTATCTGGTGATGATCCGCGATGGCATTGCCAGGAGAGGACAGTGCCTATCTGTACTGTATATTGATCATGCCGGCCTACTACTACACTAAGGCGAGGGTAATTGCATGCCATGAGCCCCAAGCGGCTATCGCTCGGACTCCACCATCGTCTATATCTCGATGCGGATGTGCTGTTTCTACCCATGTAGTTGCTCACCGTGTAGTGTCGTGCCGCATCTATTGCTACGGTGGACTCGTTAATGATGGACTTGCTACAAATTGGAAATGATGCCCGCCGCTTCCTCCTTTGTGGCTCTTCTATCGTCAACGCGGCGTCCCAACATGTCTCCCCATTTCTCTGCCAGCAGGAATGCCAGGAGATGCTTGCAGCACGGCACGTCTTCCTCATGGCCTGGGAGTCCATCCGCGCCCATGCCGCCAAATGATGACAGCTCGGGCCCCGGGTCGTGGTCGGGCATCAGGGGGGAAGACGGCACTGCGGCATCTGCTTCGACTGCTGGCTGCGCGTGACGGGCGAACGCCTCGAGGGCGAAGCTGGCACAGGAGCAGCTCCATGCGTCGAGATGGACGACGTAGGTTTTCGAAGCCGATGCTGCGGCGCGGCCGCTGCGGCGCGTCAGCGTGGAGGCGAGGGAGCGGATGGTGTAGATGCGAATAAAGGGCACCTCGTCGACTCCAGGGCGCCGCGATGACGTTGGCTGGCCGGTCCTGGTGCCGCAATGCCCGCTTCCATCACCACCATCCTCAACAAAGCGCCCAGCKTCGTCGWCGKCRTCGTCGTCATCGCGGACATGGGTGTCGGCAGACGATCCACCGAGGACGGGCCCGGGCCTCTCACCGGCGATGGTGATGCGTGCCACCAGCCTGCGGTCCAGCAGGTCAAGCGCCGGTAGGACGACGCTCGGGAAGAGGACGTGAAGCGTCAGCAGCAGATGCCGGCGGTCTGCGTCTGCAGAGCCCGCGGCACCACCATCGGGGGCCAGAGGATTCGCTTGTGGCGTCGACGTCGGCGGCGACTGTGACAGCGAGGCCACGAGGCGTGTGACAAGTCGGCGATGAGACGGGAGGCTCTGCGTCATGCTCGACTACGCCAGCAGCGGAGGTTCCATTTTTATTTTTCGGAAAACGGTGTCGGTTCCTCTCAGGTTGGACGGTGTGTTGTTTCATTTCTCCCTTCGCCGTGACTTGAGTCGGGGAGAGGATGCTGGAGGTTAGTGCAGATGGGTGGATAGTTGTTCCTGGGCCCTGGCAGTTCATGGTGTTGCTTCGTAATACATGATCTCTCCATTCAACCGGCCTCACACCCTCTTTTTGCCTTTGGCAAAAGGAGCAAAAAGCTTTCCAATTTTTTTATTTAAAATTCTCTTTGCAAAATTGTTGACAGGTTGAATCCAAGCAATCGCGAATACGGCCAGCACCAGGGCTAATGCACGCTGTGCCATGACCACGTCCGTTCTCTCCCTTTACAACATGCTGTACAAGCGCACGACGCACGCACACACAGAGAGGATGGGCCCACGTACATACGCTGTCGCATGTACGAAGTGCGGCCCATCAAGGCTAGATGGACAAGAGGAGGGCTCAAACCCACTCTTTGGGTTCCTTCAACACATCAACCAACCGCTGCTCCCTGCACTTGGGTTCCGGCTCGTGCATGTATTTCCAGCTCGCCGTCAGCGGCAGGCTCATGAGGATACTCTCCACGCGGGAGCCTGGCGTGTTGAGGCCAAAGGCGGTACCGCGGTCGTGGACTAGGTTAAATTCGACATACTTGCCCCGACGAATCTGCTGCCATTCCTTCTCCATTTCTGTGAACGGCATGTCCTTGCGCTTCTCGAGGATGGGAAGATAGCCGGGGATGAAGGACCTCAGGCAGTCCTGGATGAAGGCAAACGTGTTCTCCTGGTCGCGCTCAGACTCGTCGAGGTCATCGAAGAAGATGCCGCCAACGCCCCGGCACTCGCCGCGGTGCTTGTTGTAAAAGTACTTGTCGCACCACTTCTTGAAGCGCGGGTAGTATGTCTTGTCATGCGAGTCGCAGGCCTCCTTGAGCGTCTTGTGGAAGTGGATGGCATCCTCATCGAAGAGGTATGACGGAGTCAAGTCGCTGCCGCCGCCGAACCACCAGGCCTGGGAAGAGCCGTCGGGGTTGGCCGTCTCGAAGTAGCGGTAGTTGAGGTGGACGGTCGGGGCCATGGGGTTCTTGGGGTGCAGCACCATGCTCAGGCCGGCGGCGAAGAAGTCGAGGGACTCGACGTCGGGGTCGAGMGTCTTGTGGTTGGCCCGCATCTTCTGTATGGCAGGCTTCGGGAGGGCACCGTAGACGACGCTGACGCCAACGCCGGCCTTCTCGAAGACGTTGCCGTCTTGCAAGACGCACGTTATGCCGCCGCCACCGTTCTTGCGCGTCCACTCGTCCCTGCGGAACTTTGCCCCGTCCACGGCTTCAAGCTCCTTGCCGATGAGCAGCTGCTGCTCCTTGATGAACTTTTCCATCCGCAGGCGCATCGGCGAGTCGTCGCTGACGGCGGCCTCGCGCTTCTTCTGAGCATCCTTGTCTGCCAGGGATGCGACATCGAGCTTCGCGGTTTCGGCGGTCGTCTACGAGAAGCGGAACGGTGCCACGGTCAGTAAGAGATTCGGGCTTGCGGTTGAGGAGCTTGGCTCGTACCAATTGGAGGGCCAATGGCGCTGCGATACCCAGGGCGACTGCGGCGCACCACAGCGGGATAGGTGAGGATCGAATGGGAGCCGCACGGGGAGCAGAGCTTGAGGCCGCCCGCCGCGCAGAGCTCCATTGACCCTTGGCGAGCTGGGCGGCTGGTGTCTTCAGATTCGGACGAAGCTGCGCGGCGAGGCGCCGGGCCTGTCGCCCTGCCGAAGCCATGATTCGAGTATCACAGAAGACCAATGCCGTTCCACTGGACGGCGTCGCAACGGAAGAAGGGAAGCAAGAGTTTGAATGGAGGGGCAGGTAAGCCCACCAATGACAATATTATATGGCTTGAGGGTACGTACAGTATTACGTGCCGTGGCCTGTCTGCTGTCGCCGGACAAAATCGGGAGGTCAATGCTTGCAAGATCGAATGTTCTGCTGGGACTAGTATATAATAATTGTCGATGCTGCCWCCAAGAGGGACCGCTGGAACCGCTGCTCCACCCTGTGGCGTGTTCGCGTTTGTCGGGTCCGGGGCGTGGACTAATTATTGTTACATATTACTTTGTACGAAGTACTCGGAGCAAGCGGCCGCGCAGGTCTGCTCATGAGCGGCCCTTGGATGTCCATGGAAAGAACTTCATTTTGGTAATCAGCGAAACCTCGGCTGGAGCCATCCTGCGAAGTACAAAGGGCCATGTTGTCTTCACACTCCGTACCAAGTAATTACGATGCAACTCAACTCTGGCGCACTAGAGGCTAACCTTTCGAGCTCCCATGCTTCCTGGCATCAGGAATACAGGGACCAAGGCGACTTGTCTGACAGTGCCTCGTCCACGTGCACAGGAGGTACGTTCTTGACTCACTCGAGCAGCGAGGCATCTGACGTCCATTTCAGATGCAGCCAGTCATCCAGCGTGGCCCCGCAGGCTGGAAAGTGCGTTGAGCTTCGCCCATGGCCAACACAGGCGCGAGCCACGGCCTTGCAGCCTCGTGACTATCTCACCTGGGCTGCTGATGAAGTGCTGCGTCCGTCCAGTACATTCTAGGTACCTTGAGAACCCAAGGCCTCCTGCGCCTGCGGTACGTACCGTACGAACTGCCTCCGGTGACCTTTCCATTCACCGCAGCGGCTGTCTATGCCGAAACAGGTCTAGCGTATGGGCTGCACCCCCGCAGCCCTCGTGCCGAGTCGACTCACCACCGCAGCAAGTCAGCGTCACTGCCTGCCTGCCTGCCTGCCTGCGCTCCGCTTCACCACCGGGCGACCCGCCCCTCTTCTCTCCCCATCACCACCTCTGCCTGATTACGCAGCAATCGCCTCGACCAGCGTCATCCTCSAACCTCCGTCTCTCCGACTCCTCTCTCCCCGCAAACGCAGCCAGCTCATCCATCAACGCCGCCGTCGTCTTCAAACACTGTTGTCGTCGCTCCATCGCGCACCGCCCGTTGTACCAGGCACCTAGCCCAACCGCAACCATGCGAAGCAAGTTCAAGGACGAGCATCCTTTCGAGAAGCGCAAGGCCGAGGCCGAGCGCATCCGACAGAAGTATGCTGATCGCATTCCTGTGAGTGGCGCTCCTTCGTGGTCGCTCCCGCTGTATTCGATTATTTCGAGTTCGATGGCGCCTCACCGCCATCCACACCCTGCCTGCCTGGAATCCACGGTCGTCGATTTGAACCGCGACAACTGACGGCGCATCATGTAGGTCATCTGTGAGAAGGTCGAGAAGAGCGACATCGCCACCATCGACAAGAAGAAGTACTTAGTCCCGTCGGACTTGACCGTTGGCCAGTTTGTCTATGTCATCCGCAAGAGGATCAAGCTGTCCCCCGAGAAGGCCATCTTCATTTTCGTGGACGAGGTCCTGCCCCCCACTGCTGCTCTTATGAGTAGCATTTACGAGGAGCACAAGGATGAGGACGGGTATGCCACCCCTCCCCTCCCCTGCCGAGCCCACCAGCTAATGTTAGCAGGTTCCTGTACATCACCTACTCCGGCGAGAACACCTTTGGAACTGCCTAAGGGATGCGTGCTTCTCTCGTGCGCGTTTCCCTTATCAAGAATGACGATGCAGGCGTTTCGGTCATACAATGGCGATACTTGTCGGGATGGAGGATGTTCGGTTTCTTTTTTAGTGATGTTACCTGTGTACGTCGTCTTTCTCGTTCGAGCACGCTAGCCGGGGTGGAAATAGATATGGAAATCTCTTGTTGCTATGAGCACACACGTGGCTGTCTGGACGAGATGCAAGACACTGGAATACGTTCTCAACAAATCGTAAGGCACGGCAAGGAAAGGGCTGGTTCGGTACCCAACTCCCCTTTGTCACGCCTTGATGCCCCTCTCCCAAGATACGCCGCTTTGGTCGCTCATATCCTCGAGACCGTCGCTTTGTGACGGCAGAATCCGCGGGCACGAAGAGTGCCGGACGTGGGCCTGCATCGACGACCGTAAGTCGAAGAGAGGTGCCAAGTAGGCCTGGTTGTCGGGAAACGAAATTGAAACCTTCATGCATTATACCTAGAGGCGACATGCCGCTGTTACTGTCCTTATGAAGTGATGCACTTCGAGCCTGAGTTTTGCGCGAGCAGCCACTGTGGAGGGTTTGCGGATATGCTGCCCGACGCTGCTCTGCCGTATTCGTCTCGGCAGACTACCTTACCTACCTAGGTAATGACCTGTGTCCTTTGCTGCGACTGTAGGTTGAGGTTGAAGGCGAAGGTGCCCTGCGTCCAGGTGTATCAGTAGGATGGGGGCGAGGGTATGCACCTTGCTCACGGCGCGCCGCGCCGCTTTGAATGCGAACGTGGCGGGCAGAGCTGCTTCTTCTACGGCGACAGGAGGGCGCCGAGTTATTTGGGCCCGGGGAGCAGTGGCATGAGATTGCTCCCACGTGCACGGAGTACTCACTCTGGGCGGCCTCGAGTCGCACTTCCCAGGAGCAAAGTCCAACGCTCGTGCGCTTGCGGAGTGGAGGTGTTCGTGACGACATCGAAACAGGAACGCCGTCTGGCGCGAACCAATGGCCAATAATCCACGAAAATCCGCACAACCTTGGAGCGTTGAATTACAAATGTCCTCGTTTCGCATCGGTCACACCTCGGCATCGATGCTATCGCGAAAGACGAGACGGAGCGGCTGTCTGGCGCCTAACGATTGGGTGCGGTAGCACGAGTCTCATGGAGAGGACATACAGCGTCAGACGCTGGTGGCCAATCACTTACACCCGACTGACAGAGGCGACAGCTGCGGCCGGCCTGCCGGGCTTTGCCTGCGCTGCATGTCCAAACAAAGGTCCATCTGCACCAGCTGCCGTGCGCAACAAGTACGACGCAGGGCGGTGCTGCCATTCATTGGGTCTGGATCCGTCCATCACAGTCGGCTAGGTACCTACCTACCTACTGTGCGATAGGGTTGACGTAGCGCTATGGAGGTTGGTTGAAGTCACTCTGTGCATGGCGTTGAAGGCGGGAGACGGGAGTAGATGCCTCCAGTTTTGCGGACCAATAACTCATTGATGCCTCCATAGCGCCGTACCCGGAAGGAAGGGCGCATTGCGAGTTGACATCTGTGTTCAAGCTCTGTGTTCAAGCTGTTTCATAACTTGTGTTTCGGAGAGAAGCTGGTTGCCCAGGCTCTACTCCGTCTTGTCGAGGTGGGCGCTTAGGGTCGGGTGGGCTAGGGATTCGACAGTGGAGAGGCGGCCCGAGAAGTGCACCGTTTAGTGGACGGGCCGCCTGGCAGGGCTGCGCCGTTGGGCGCTTAATCGGCCGAGGTGAGGTGGCTTCATCTTTATCCAACGAGAACTTGGACCATGAACAAATCTAATGGTCCATCCGCACATTGCTAGTTCTTCCAATCTGCATCGCCACTACTCAAACGGGACATCAGTAGCCACCCGTGGTGCGCCATTGGCGTCAGTATGCATCTGCCCCTGGTGTCCAGATGGCTGCTGGCCCTATTGAGGTCGATGATGAAATGCTACTAGCTCGCTGTTGAACGTGATGGCTTCCTGGAGAGGACGGGCACCTTTCACCGTCTCGCTCCGAGGTGCCCCCCTGTTGCCATGCTTGAGTCAACTGGTTATAATCTGGTCGCGGTTCCGCCCCATTCGCTTGGATTTGCCATTGTCGAGACAGACGCCTGTTGACCCTGTGTCATTGTGCAAGGGCTCTGCCTGTTAGCCGATAACCTGCTTCAGCCCTTCGCGGCCCATCCAGGCAGACAGGGCAGATGTCTCGTCTCTTCAAGCGCCTTGGACCAAAATATCCCTTTTCGTCTTGGCCGTGTTGGAGCGTCATCCTGGCCACGCATGGGCGGCTACGGTGAGTGGCTGGTCGGCATCAACACGGCGCTTAACCACCTCTGGCGGCTGCGAGGACGACAAGCACGTTTCCAACTTGAACTCGAACCCAGCTGGAGGCTAGATTCATTGGCTGACTCCCGTTGTAGAGTGACTCAGGTACGTCGGCTGAGCCATTCACTACGCCTCCACATTTCCTCGGCCCTGCTACCATATTGTCCGACTGCGACGCTCTCTTTGTTCTTCCCTTTCACCTCGACGTTTGCCCCCCCACCACACAAACATCATGGATTCACGACAATAGAACTCTCAAAAAACGTACTCATATGGCACTTTCCTTTGTGTTTCCTTCTTCTCAGTGCTTCTTTATTGTCGCCGCCTACTTAATTTCTTTGATTTACCACCCGCGACTCTGCAGAGGACCCTCCCCTGGCTTATCCTTCCTGAGTAGCGGCTGGGTCACTCTCCTCTTTTCACTGTTTTAATACGTTTCTTGCTCTATTTAGGCGTATTGGAAGACCTCCCTTGCCATCATGAATAGACTCAAGATGTTTTCTTCCTCACGGAAGCGCGACGCCCCGGCGTCCTACCCAGGCGTTCCTGCGTCTCTTAGGTCCGACTCCTTCGAGATGAACGACATACGGAAGACGCAAGAGGTACGCGCGGACACAGCGCCGTCAGTCACGCCCTATCTCAACCTCCCATCGCGCCTCTCCCAGATATGGATCAACCGCTGGACTATACTGCTGTTGCTTGTCCTTGTCCGCGTTGTGCTCTTGATAGCGCAGCTCAGCGACAACGTCGGCGACGCCAAGACTAAGGCCCTGTCAGCCTGCTCCAAGGTGGAGGACATAGGAAGCGCCATGGCTTCGATGCCTCATTACCTGTCCGCCGGCGTCAACGACCTGGCTGCCGGCGGCATCGAAAAGGCTGTGGCCGGCATGGTCAAGGGATTGGATCTCATTCTGCGCGGTGTCGAGGCCCTCATCATCTTCTACATAAACTTCCTCACGGCAACCTACGTCTGCCTCATCACCGCCCTGGTCCACGCCAGCCTGGCCGTGGTCGCCTCCGTCACCGAGGATGCGACCAAGGCCTTCAGCAAGGTCATCGACGGGGCCGCTGCTGAGATCCAGGACATCGCCGGCGGCCTGACAAAGGCCATCAACAAGATCACCGACGGCATCGAGAATTCCATCATCGGACATTTCACCCCTCAAATCCCAAAAGTCGACTTCTCGAAGCCCGTCGATGAGCTCAAGAAGTTCGACCTCAACTCAGACGACTTCGTCAAGGACGTGCGCAAGTTGAACAAAGACCTCCCCAACTTCGATCAGGTCCAGAACCTCACCAAACAAGCGATATCGTTTCCATTTGACATTGCCCGCAAGGCCCTCAATGAAAGCCTCCAAGGATACAAGTTTAACAGGGATGTGTTTCCCCTTGCGAAGAAGCAGAAGCTCACCTTCTGTTCCGACAACGACACGCTCAACAGCTTTTTCCGCAAACTGTTCGAGCTTATACAAAAGGCTCGGATCGCCTTCACCACTCTGCTGTCGATTCTTGCGGCAGCGGCGATGATCCCGATGGCATGGTTCGAAATCAGGCGATGGCGCCGGCAGCAAAAGCACGCCAAGTTGATTGCCAAGAACCAGTACGATCCCCTGGACGTCGTCTACATTGCTTCGCGCCCCGTAACGGCCACCTGTGGCCTCAAGCTGGCGTCCAGGCTCAAGGGCAGGCGGCAAATCCTCACCCGATGGTGCGTCGCCTACGCCACATCCGTGCCGGCCATTTTTGTGCTGTCGCTCGCCGCCGCCGGCTTCTTCTCGTGCTTCTGCCAGTTCATCCTTCTCAAGGCAGTCCAGAAGGAGGTACCCGTTCTGGCAAATGAGGTGGGCGAATTTGCTGACCGGGTTGTCACAACGCTGGAGAAGGTGTCTGACGAATGGGCGGCCGACGCCAACGGTGTCGTCAAGGGAATCAACGACGACATCAACCAGGACGTCCTGATCTACGTCACCAACGCAACGGATGCCGTCAACAAAACGCTCAACGTGTTCCTCAACACTATGGAGCTGGGCCTCGAGACGGTGTTCAACGGCACCATCCTCCTGGACCCAATCAAGGATGTACTTCACTGTGTGATTGGAATCAAGATCGAGAGCGTGCAAAAGGGGCTGACATGGGTACACGACCACGCCCACGTCAACTTCCCGCTCTTTGATAATAACACATTCAGCCTTGGGGCCAAGGAGTCCGTCTCTGGGGACTCGGACCTTCACACCTTCCTGGCATCGCCTTCCTCTGTCACTACTGACGAGGTTAGCGGAGCCGTCAAGCACGTCACGGACTGGCTCTACGGCAACCTCGTCAAGGAGGCGCTCATCTCGACCGGAATCCTCCTCGTCTACGTCATAGTCGTGCTATTGGGCGTTATTCGAACCCTTGTCTGCATGGCTGTTCCCGATCGAACCCGTGCCGAAGGCGGCCTCCGCTACACCGGCGATGACAGGCCGCCTCCAAGTCCCCGGACGGGGCTACCGCGATCGTATGATGAGGACATAGCCGGCGGAATTCCTCGGTTCGGGTCGAACTCGGCAGATGAGGGGCCTCCTGGGGCGGCGTGGGACATGAGAGACGAGAAAACGATGATGTCCGGTGGTCAAGGCGCCGCTCGCAAATTCTAGGCGACATCTACGTAAAGCAGAAAAGCAAAATGGCCGWCTCTACGAGAGAAAAATACCCGGAGAGAACAAAGCGACGAGGCGGGGGACTAGTCGAGAGTCGCTCCCACTGCCACGTTGAAGCAATGAGGATGGATTCCTTACAGCGGACGTCATCACGACAATTTTGGGATAGGGGCCTTTCTTTTGTGTCGATTTGGTTCGGGCGTTGGCGGGACGGAGTGCGGCTCACGCCTCCCATGGATTGACGGTTGAGTCTGGGCGTGCCTGGCCCGCACATAGCATTTTGCTATACCTGTAGCCCCGAGCAACCAGAATGTCGATAGCTCCAGATTGAGATGCTCTGAGAAACGAACGAGTGGCTACAGTGACGGGCCGGCTGTGCACACATCGATGACGCGTGATGGACCACACAGCACACGGTTTGAGAAGCAACAACGCTCAGCCGGTCTCGCAGAACTGCGTGCTCGTACGGGTCAAGTGCGGCTTCTGTTTTGGGCAAGTCCGGGCTGCGGGTCGAGCCTGCAAATGCGGGACACGGGATCATGCATGACGCTAACTTCCTAGGGTCTAGGGCGGCGCACTAGCGGCGGAGCGGTTTCTTCCGACAAAAGACCGACGACAAAAGACTGGATGTGCGTCACGGACTGCGTGCGGCCTCTCAACGCTCTTAAAAGCGCCAAACCGCTCGCAGTTGTTGACCCTGTCAAGGAGCGCACACGCACAAACACACACAGACACGTCTCAAGGCAAGCACCCGGGCACCTGGACATCGCATACCACCATGGAGGCTATCAAGCAGACCTTTAAGCGTTGCAAGTCGCAGAATAGGGTCAGTGTCGAGTTGCCCCTCGTCGCCAGAGGAGACAAGTCACTCTTCACTAGGCCCGCTGACTCAATTATCTCCCACAACAGGCGGCACTGGTCAGCTATGTCACGGCAGGCTTCCCGCATCCGCAGGCTACGCCCAGCATCATGCTGGCCATGGAGAAGGGAGGGTCTGGTGAGTACGCTGGAGCTGCAGCATGAGACTCGGTTCACCAACTCACCAACCCATGCAATAGACGTTATCGAGCTCGGCGTCCCATTCACCGACCCAATTGCTGACGGACCGACCATCCAAACCGCCAACACTGTATGACAATGAGGCCCAATAGCACTTCCCCCATCGGCGCGGAGCTAACCCGACCTGGTGCAGGTGGCCCTGAGCCATGGCGTCACAATCGAATCGGCCCTTGGCATGGTCAAAGAGGCTAGAGATCATGGTTTGAAGGCCCCTGTCATGCTCATGGGATACTACAACCCTCTTCTCAGCTACGGCGAAGAGCGACTTTTGCGAGACTGCGCGACTGCGGGCGTCAACGGCTTCATTGTCGTCGACCTGCCCCCCGAGGAGGCGATTTCGTTCCGCAAGCTGTGCACGAGGGGGAGGTGAGTGGACTGCCCCTTCTGGTCCAACTTCTTTTCATCTTCGACTGACCAAAACCTGGCCTGTCATGCAGTCTGTCCTACGTTCCTCTCATCGCACCAGCAACCTCAGATGCTCGCATGAGGATTCTCTGCCAACTGGCCGACTCGTTCATCTACGTCGTCTCAAGACAAGGTGTCACCGGTGCCATGGGAACCCTCAACAGCAAGATCCCCGAGCTGATCGATCGTGTCAAGAGATATAGCGGCAACATCCCGGCAGCTGTTGGCTTCGGTGTCAGCACCTATGAGCACTTTCAAAGCGTCGGTGCCATTGCCGATGGAGTCGTGGTTGGTAGTCAAATTATCACTACCATTCAAAAGGCTGCCGCGGGCCAGGAAGCCATCGAAGTGGAAAAGTACTGCGCCTATCTGTGCGGCCGCGATGTCTTGCCACAGGACAAGGTCACACGGGAGGTTGGGCTGGTGGAGGCCGTTGTCCGAGCCAGGGAGCCCAGCGGTGACAACGTCACAGTTAATACCGTCGTGACTGACGAGGATCGGATAACAGCGGAGCAGGATAGTGCCTTGGTCGCACAACTAGCGTCCCTTCATGGCAAGATCCCGGAACGCTTTGGAGAGTTTGGCGGCCAGTATGTTCCTGAGAGCTTGATGGACTGCCTCTCAGAGTTGGAGGAGGGCTTCAACAAGATTAAGGACGACCCCGCCTTTTGGGAGGAATACCGCTCCTACTACGATTATATGGGGCGGCCGTCTCGCCTCCACTTGGCTGAGCGCTTGACGGAGCACGCTGGAGGTGCAAACATCTGGTTGAAGCGAGAGGACCTCAATCACACTGGCAGTCACAAGATCAACAACGCGCTCGGCCAGCTCCTGCTCGCCAGGAGGCTGGGAAAGACCAAGATCATTGCCGAAACGGGGGCCGGACAGCATGGTGTCGCTACCGCGACTGTCTGTGCCAAGTTCGGCATGGAGTGTACCGTTTACATGGGAACCGTAAGTACCTAGTGGACGGGGCTGCACCAATGCCCTGCGTGGGACCGTTACTAACTATGTACAATCCAGGAGGACGTCCGCCGACAGGCTCTCAACGTGTTTCGGATGAGACTTCTCGGAGCCAAGGTGGTAGCCGTCGAGGCAGGCAGCAAGACTCTGCGAGACGCTGTGAACGAGGCTCTTCGAGCCTGGGTCGTCGAGCTCGACACCACGCACTACATCATTGGCTCGGCAATTGGCCCTCATCCTTTCCCGACCATTGTTCGCACTTTCCAGTCCGTCATTGGCGACGAGACGAAGAAGCAGATGATGACGAAGCGCGGCAAGCTGCMCGACGCTGTCGTTGCCTGCGTTGGCGGAGGAAGCAATGCTGTCGGCATGTTTTACCCCTTTTCCAACGACCCCAGCGTGAAGCTCCTTGGTGTCGAGGCGGGAGGCGACGGCGTTGACACGGAAAGGCACAGCGCCACTCTAACGGGCGGTTCCAAGGGCGTCCTCCACGGAGTGAGGACGTACGTGCTACAAAACAAGGACGGACAGATCTCTGACACCCACTCCGTCTCAGCCGGCCTCGACTACCCCGGCGTCGGCCCGGAGTTGAGCTCGTGGAAGGACAGCCAGCGGGCTAAGTTCATCGCCGCCACGGACGCGGAAGCCTTTGCAGGCTTCCGACTGATCAGCCAGCTTGAAGGCATCATCCSGGCGCTCGAGTCTGCGCATGGCGTTTACGGCGCCGTTGAGCTGGCAAAGACTATGAACAAGGATGAGGATGTTGTCATCTGCCTAAGCGGCCGAGGCGACAAGGATGTGCAGAGTGTGGCGGATGAGCTGCCCAAGCTTGGGCCGCAGATTAACTGGGACTTGCGCTTCTAAACAGCGGACAAATGTACCTACGAAGTAGACGATGCACATATGGAGGCTATACGCAGGTGGGGCAGGCCAGGTGTCTTGGCCCAAAATCTGGCGCCGACGGGCGTTGGACATGTTTTGTTCTTGGGGGATGGCTTGGTGGATCTTTTATACATAGTATGGTATGACTTGAAAAAAAATACACTGATGATTTACGCCTCAACGCCTTGCTTCTTCGTCTTGACATTGGTTTGTTCAGCCTTGTCAAGCTCCCGTAGCAGCAGCTCCTCTGCCTCGTCGGACAATTCTTCGATGCCCTCGAGATCCCCGAGGGCATCGTCGCCCAGCACAAAGGCTTCCGCCATGGCGGTGTGCATCTCACCCAGCGTGGCCCGGCTGCGCACACTCAGGGGCCCTGGGGTTGCGTAGTCGAGGGCATACTGGATAATGTCGTCGCGGTCCTCGATCTCCCGAGGCTCAAGGCCCAGCGCGACCCTCTCCTCGTTAAAGCGGCGTTGGACGGCCTCGGTCTGCATGAGCAGCCACCGCAGGTTCCAGCCACCGGGGCCGAGCTCCTTGAGGCGGGCGGGCTTGCTCTTGAGCAGGTAGTTCTCGATGCCGCCCTCGCGGCGGATGGTCTTGAGGACGCGGAGGGTGAGACGAGTCTTGACGCGGGCGCCGAGGGCGGGCGAGTAGAAGGCCTTTACGTGGACTTTGGGGCGCCAGAAGCGGCGGGACTTGTTGCGGTGCTTCTCGGCGACGTTGTTGCCGAAGCGGATGCGTGCGCTACCGTAGAGCCCGCGGTTGGACTGCTTGTAGACGCGGCGCTCGCCGTACGGGTAGGGGGGGATGAGGTTGGAGGGCAGGCGGTGCGGCTTGATGGTTTTGGTCTGTACGGGCTGGGTGGTGGAGAAGGTGCGGGAGGCTATCGCTGTCGTTGTCCTAGTCGTCGGATTCGTCGGGCGGGCAAGGGATAAGGGAGAAGACGACAACAAGCGGCAGCGGGAGGACACGAGGGCCGTTACCCGCCGCAGCGGGTTGAGGGCTGGCGACGGCGGCATTGTGCCGTCGCTGGCGGGCGCTGCGGTCGCGCAGAGATGGGCAATGATCCGACGTCTGCTATGACCCAGAAACGGGCGCCAACGAGGCGCAATTGGGTGGCAGTTGTGGCAGTTGTATGAGGCTGGGGCTGCCTCCGTATGAGGCCCGAGATTTTTATGCAACTGGTAGATGGTCAGGTCGGCGAGCCAAATGTTCCGCCCCGCCCATTGCGGAGCGTCATGTGACTGCGTGCGTCGTTCGCGATCATGTCAATCATCACCCAGCCTCTCTTTGCCCTGAGCACCCAGATATCAGGAGCAATAGTAACAGCTCTGCGCGGAATGCTTGCCTGATCAAGTGTTGGCGCCAGGCGAAACAGAATGCTCCCTCCCGTGGACGAGCAAGTCTTCCAAGACAACCCAGACTTCGCCAACCTCTACTCGACGCTCACCAACGTCGTCCTCAACCCTGATGGCTCGTCACAGCTTGATTCAAGCTCGAAGCAACGCGCCGCTGTACAGCAGGTAAGGTTGAGGAGAATCAGAGACCACGGCGGTCTAACGGTAGTACCGCCGCTCACACATACTCATATAGGAGCTGAACAAGCACCGCCTCAGGACGGCAAGGCACCATCTTCTTGAGCGTGCTATCGCCACATGTTCACCTTCAGAGTCAAAACCCACAATTCAAAGGTCTCTCAGCCAGCCAGGACAGCGGCGGCGGGAGCCGAGCGCAGCCGAGCTGCCCGAGCCGCTGTTGGATCTTCTCCTTATCCTGCCTCCTCTCCTTGMAGCAGAGAGGTCACTTCCTCCCGATTCTGCAGCTCTGCTTCTGTCCAGCCCTCCGCTCTCCGAACTAGAGTCTCTACTCCCGGACTTGGCGGCCCTAGTCTCGTCAAACCTTCACTCATCGGCTCTCAGCCTCGCGCGCCTCTCGCACCACACGACCAACGCGTCTTACCTCCATCGCCACATATCTTCACTCCCGGCTGATCACTCAGCGCTGCTAGACAGCTATTCAACGGTGCAAAAGTCTCTCCTAGCCGTCCGCCTCCGCACCCTCGCCTTGCTGACGGATCTACGCCACTCCTACACCCAGTCCCTGACCCACCTCGTCCGCGCTCTTGAGGCCAAGCACGGTGTCGTCGCCCGCAGTCTCGAGCTCCGCGCCTCCAATGTGTCCCTCCAGGCGCAACGCACCGAGCTAGACATCAGCAGCGCTCTGTGTAATCGCAGAAAGGAGGTGTACTCGCCGCAGGCCGTAGCAGCTTTGCAAAACTACGCGGCACACTTGAAAGACGCAAAGGTTCGGGCCGCCGAGCGTTTGCACGGCCTACAAGCCGAGCTCGGAGAGTATGGCGTCGGCTCGGACGGCGGCGAGGGCAAGGAGAAGGTGATGAGGGAGATGGCCAGGGTGTATCGCGAAATGGGCAAACAGATGAAGGACGTGAAGACAGATCTCGATCGCCTACAAGACGGGTAGACTCTACATGCCACGAATCGGATCGAGCCAGTTCAGGCAAAGTATGAGCATACCACCTGTCTTATATGCAGAGTATGCAGCGTACTGAGGAACAAGCAGAGAAAACGAACAGAGAGTTGGCACGAACTCGACTGGTGGACAGTTGGGTTGGTGGTCAACTCTGGTGTAAGGAACAGCCTTGTTGGAACTCAGCAGGGGGCTTTTCATGTGCACCGTGCCAAAGGCACGGCATGAGGACAGCATAAACGCTCGTTGAGCGAAGCGGCGTCTCACCGCTTCGCATCGACAAACATGACACCCTACGCCACACCTGCCTCGTTCTCATTGCTTGACCCCATGACCAAGTCAACCACGCCCTCCCCCCAAGCGGCCCCCAGCCGGCAACCAGAGCTATGTCAAGGGAAGCGGGAGCTTATACCTATATGCTGCCAAGCAGAAACCATTGCTCCTGTCCCTTTGGTTCCGGAACCACTTACCTATACCCCGATCCTTTACCCGCACGAAGTATTGGTGGTGCCTGTCGTGTGATGACACTAAGAGCCAACTCTCCGAGCGAGATGCTCGTGATTATCCAGAACAGCCATTCAAATCCGCGGCGTGGCGTTAACTGAGGGGCGGTCGGGTCAGCGAAGACCCGCGTGAGACCCGACCACGGCGGCGTAGCATCGTATATGCAGAGTCAGGTACATCTAGGCCGCTGATCGAAGAGCAGTATTGCCTCTAGGCATACCAGCCACGGAAACTTGATAATCGTCGGGGAGGCGAATCTTACCCGGCGGCCTAATGTCCGAGTCCGATATCCTTAACGCTGGGATCCCGGACATGTAAACTCGTCGAGAGTCAGCCTTGGGGTTTTCATCAGACTCTATAACAGATAACCGAAACAGACTATAGCAACTTAAACCAAAAACGTCCAACTCGGTAAGCCCCCATGCCCGCCCGACTTGCGCCGAGGTACTGCCCTATCGGCGGTTTCTACTGCACCACCTCCTAGTGCTATACACTTCTTGCTGCCAGGAGAACGCTAAATTCTGCTTTCTTGGCAACTGCTATAGATAAGCGTGGACTGCCGGTGCTGCAGCCTGCCTAGCATTCAACTGACTGATGGCTGGCACTGGCATGAACGGCCCTGGTTGACCATGAGCTTCCAACTGGGCTATACGGAGCAGGGGGTAGCCTTAAGCCTCAAGCTGGTATATGAATGACGGAGACGGTGGCCGGTTAACATGCAAGCTTCCAACTGGCATTTGGTGGAGGATCAGAATGGGGATTTTGTGATGTCTATCTTAGGCAGGTTCGTACCCAAGTCCACGCTGGGTTATAACCGCCAGGTTCATGGTGCTAGATGCAGCCGCATGGTGTGGGTGGACGGTCCTCGAGGGCGACGACAGCACAAATATGCTCCTGTAATCACGCTTTCTCTTCATTGGCGAGGATGGTGGATGAACGTCAGGTGGCTTCAACTCTCCTGCACGGATGTTGCCGCACTTTATCCGCACTCAGGCAAGTACTTCGTACATACGGACGAATACTTCGTGGAGGCAAGTTTGCAGGCAAGGTCACCCCTTTGACTGCGGAGGTCACGATACCCACTTTCCTTTTTAACAAAGTAGTACCTGTCGCGTGGCGTGCAGTGTTAATAGAACTTTGTAGTGATTTGTACACACCTGAATTGCTGGGACTTCTATCATACTAATAAATCAAGGGGCCGCTGATTCTGCGGCGTTCTCATTGGCCACAAACCTAACAAGTGGCCCCTTTGCTCCCCCGCCACGGCGATGACGCACAGTGCTGCACACCAGGTCCCGACGATGGTGGATCTCACCTCTGCAACTGCCGCTCGCTGTTTGCATCTCTCAGCCGCCTTCCCGCCTCGCCGCCTGGCCTGCGTGGCGCGTCTTGGGCAAAATGGCAACCGTGGACCTCGAGCGCCGCTGCAATCAGCTGCCTCTGAGCCAGGTGCGGCCCGCCCTCGCACTCCAAGATCGTCATCACGCAGACACCCGCGCCAGGGTCACGGGTTCGTCGCCCCTCAACATCGGTAGCCTCCCTCCCCCCGTCTTACTCCTCCAGGTAGCGGGCGCATGAGACCTGACCTCGCTCCTAGAGTCCTAGAGTCACCCCCGACAGCATCACCACCCTGAGCATCTGACAGCACGAGGCAGCCCTGGCAACCCGACGGAAGAAGCTGTGTACTAGAGTCCACCGGCCGGAAAGACTTTCAAGATTGCAGGCAACGTTGTCAACCCTTCATCCTTCGCCGGCGCGATGCAGCTGCGGACCAGAAAGGAAAACAAGTTCGACGAGGTCGAGTCCAACCTCCCGGACCCCAGGTTGCCCAGGCTCGAGACCTCCCAGCTCCTGAGCCTCAGCGGCTTCCTCACATGGCTCGGCAACCTCAACCCGTTTGGCAAGCCCGTCACCAGCGAGGACCTCGTCTGGCTGCTGGACAACACCGCGTTCAAATCGTCCCCCCGCGGCGCGGAGTCGCTATGGCAGGCCGAGTTCGTCGCCGCCGTCTTCGAGCGCGAGGCCAAGGGCCGGGCCGTCGACATGGTCACTGCCGTCGTCAGGGCCGTGGGCCTGGCCGACGACGCGGAGGAACGCAAGACGGTCGAGGAGAGGGTCACACCCTTCCTGTGGGACATTCGCCCGGCCAGGACAATCACGGCCGTCCAGGCGCAGCATGGCACGCAGCTAAGGCTCGGGCCCACCAACGTCAACGGCTTGTCATCGAACGTGCTTAGTGTCCCGAGTAGCGGCAAGGGCTCGCTCGTCGAGACGTCGACCAGGCTCGGCGGTGGCGAGGGCTCCATCGTGGGCATGCAGACGTACTATGCGGGGCCGGACGGCTGGGGCATTATATCTGGTTCGTGCGACGACTTGCTCCTTTCAAGACTGACGAGGTGAAACTGACCAGGATTAGACATCGACGACACCATCAAAGTCACCATGACGAGCGACCCCGTCGGCATCCTCCGCGAAACCTTTGTCAACTCCCCAAGTCCCATCCCTGGCATGCCCGAGTTTTACGCCGAGATGAAGTCCTTCCTGCCCAAGGACACCGCCTGGTTCTACCTCTCCGCCTCTCCCTACAACCTCTATCCGTTCCTCAAGCAGTTCAGGAAACAGTTCTACCCGCCGGGCACCCTGATCCTCCGAGACTCGAGCTGGAAGACCGTGGCCGGCCTGCTCTCGGCCCTGACACTGAACACGGATGAGTACAAGGTGGGCCGGATGAGAAAGATCAACTCGTGGCTTCCCCAGAGGAAGATGATTGCCATTGGCGACTCGACGCAGTCCGACCCGGAAGCATACGGCGAGATGTAGGTTATGGAGCCGAGCCCCCAAGTCAAGTTGCCTTAGCTGACCGAAGCATGTGTAGCTATCGAACAATACCCGGCTGGATCAAGATGATTCTCATCCGCAAGGCCACCGACGTCACGGCCTTTGGCATCGATGAGAAGAATGAGTCTCAGAGATTCGAACGGGCCTTCAAGGACATCCCCCCGGGTGCCTGGCACGTGTTTGAGGACCCGAGCGAGTGCGTCCAGATCATCAAGGACGCAATGAAGCGCAACTGAGCGACCCAGGCTTGGGTTTGCAGGGTGGCTTGTCCTAGTTGTGGCGGCGGAGTTATTACGCGCGGCGCTTGGGCGGCGGGACATGCTTTTTTGAGGAATACTTGCTTCCATGGTGTAACATACCTCCTTATAGTTAGGCACGCATAGACGGGGCATCGTCAGCTTCAGAATTCTCAGTGGGGCATCGTCACTCCTCTCTAGGGCGGCGCTCAAAGCCACAGACTGCAATCGTTTCAGCTGCCTTATGTTTCATCATGGTGGCCCGTCATGCTGTTCAGGAGACGCTTTACTTTTATTTTGTTGGACCAGTGACCCCAAAACGCCATAGGTCGGTTTCCAAACTTCTTCCGCGACCGACGGCCCCCCTTGCCACGCCAGCCTAGATTTGCCGACTCTCCTTCTCATTCTAGCCCAGCATGGCGGTGAGCACCTTGATCTGCTCCAAGACGCTCGACTTGCTGGTGCCGCCCTTGGCCGACCGTCGCTCGACGCTCGTCTCATAGTCAAAGGCGTCGGCAATGTCCTCGTCGAAGCGGGCGTCGATGGCCTTCATCTGCTCGTACGACAGCTCGTTCATGGGGATGCCCGTCTGCTCCGACTCTGCGACGCAGCGGCCCGAGATGTGATGGGTCTCGCGGAAGGGCACGCCCTTGCGGACGAGGTAGTCGGCGACGTCGGTGGCCAGCATGAAGGGGTCGAGGGCGGCGCGCATCTTGTCGGGGTTGGTGGCGAGTGTGGCGAGGACGCCGTTGGCGATCTGGATGCTGTCGGAGACGGTCTTGACCTGGCGGAGCATGGGCTCGATGCTCTCCTGCAGGTCCTTGTTGTAGGTGCTGGGCAAGCCCTTTTGGGCCATCATGAGGGTGGCCATGTCGCCAAAGGCGCTGGCGCTCTTGCCGCGCAGAAGTTCGAGGCTGTCGGGGTTCTTCTTCTGCGGCATGAGCGAGCTCCCGGTTGAGTAGGCATCGGCGAGGCGGACGAAGCCAAACTCAGAGGTGGAGTAGATGATGAGGTCCTCAGCCCAGCGTGACATGTGCTGCATCAGCATGGCACCCCACTGCAGCGACTCGGTGACGAAGTCGCGGTCGGCAACGCCGCCCATCGAGTTCCACAGCAGGCCCTCGAAGCCGAGCTCCTTGGTGATGATGTCGCGGTCGAGGTTGAAGGGGTTGCCGGCGAGGGCACCGCAGCCCAGAGGGTTCCGGTTGACTCGCTTGACGACCTCGCGGAGGCGCTCGAGGTCGCTGGCAAAGGCCAGGCCGTGGGACAGCAGCCAGTGGCTCCAGCGGATGGGCTGGGCGCGCTGCAGGTGAGTGTAGCCGGGCATGACGTAGTCAATCTCCTTCTCGGCGCGGGCGGCGACGACGTTGAGGCGGCTGACGAGGTGGCCCTCGATGGCGCGGAGCTCGTCGCGCAGCCACATGCGCATGTCACAGACGACCTGCTCGTTCCTGCTGCGGCCCGTGTGCAGCTTGCCGGCGACTTGCTTGCCAATGATCTCGCCGAGGCGACGCTCGTTGGCGGTGTGGATGTCCTCGTCGACGCCGGGGACGATGACGAAGGCCGCCATCTCCCACTCGGCCTGCACCTTTCGGAGGCCGGCCTCGATCTGCTGAAACTCATCCTGGGAGATGATTCCGGCCTTGGCGTTGGCGCGGGCAAAGGCGATGCTGCCGAGGATGTCTTGCTTGTAGAAGGCGCGGTCGAAGTAGATGCTCTCGTTGTACCTGACCATGAGGGGATCGAGGCCGCCTGCGCAGGGAGGTCAGCGGGTGTTTAACGGATCGAGTCACCATTGAGGCAATGCAAAAGGTTAGAAGCAGGTATGGATGGGCCTTGACTTGCCTGTGAACCGGCCCCCCCAGAGCATGTTGCCCACTGGCTTTGCGCTGGACGCCATGGTTGATGAATGGGCAGCCGATGTTCGGAGTGAGGCGGCACAGGACTTGGGAGGGGCGTCGCAGGAGCAGAGCGAGGTCAATTGCACGACCGATTCGGGGGAGATGGAGTGAGGGAGGTGTGAGGTTGAGTCGTGGCGACGGTGCGTCACAGAGCGTGAAACATTTCCAAAGGGCCCACAGGGCAGGGCCACGGCGCCATACAGCAAGGGCCAGGCGTCAGTGTCGGTGCCGGATGCCGATGCCKATGCCGCTCGCCCCCGTCTCCGTTCCGGGTGCCGCACAAGGACGCATGAGTGACGACGAGATGGGGGGGATGCATTCTCATTCCTTCCTGCTCCGTACTTGTTACAAACTGTTGAACCTCGGGTGCTGACTGGGGTTTGGGTTATCGTGAGCGCCCAGGGTCCATCATCACGCCATCGCTCCGAACGCTGGCTGCCCGCAGCTTGAGCGGATGCAGGCGCAAAGGCACGTGCAAGTCGTTGGTGTTGTTGATCAAGCACACGGCGCACCCCCGGTCCCCCGACTTTGCCCGTGTGCCATCCGCCCGATGACACGAGAGACCGCACCTGGTCGACGACAAAGTTCAAGCGCTCCGAGGCTGCGAGGCTCCATTGTCAGTGGCCTGGAGCAGCTCCGAGGWTCCGAATTCGGCCTTTCCCCCTCCACTGCACACCAGCAGTCCCCAACCTTTTCAAAACTCCATGCGCTGGCGCAGTCCGCCATTGGCCGAACCTCCGCCCGCCAGGCGCCAGGGCACCGGCACAACAGGAGCCAGGGCAACCTTCGATGCTGGCGCCAGCCATCTGAAGAATTCCGTGCTAGCCATGCGCCATCAAATGTTATTACATGTACGGATTACTTTCAGATGCATACCGGGCCCGGAGTTTACGGAGCATGGAGTACCGACACTCAGCCAACCCCACCGTGCCAGCACCAATCCTCGCACCGTACTCCTCGTGCGCGACGCACAGCCAAGACAGCCACTCCCACCGTGCTAGGATCAATCCTCGCACCGTACTCGTAGTACACGCACCACGCCCTCCACGGACCGTGCTAGCCACCGCGCTTGCCTGTTGCTCTTGAACCATCTTCTCCTCTTCTCTTCCCTCCCCATCTCCTCCGTGCATCCAATTCCCTTCACCACCACGACTTGCTGCTGCTCTGCTCTGCCCTCGCGCTTCTCCCGCCGCCGACGCCTCCGCTGCTCCAAAATCAACACCTCCTCGTCGCCCGACAATCGCCGACCTGTGCCCCCCCAAGAACAATCACCGCCAACACCACAAACACTACAAACACCACAAACACCACAAATACCGCCGTCGCCATGTTCGCAACCCGAGCCGCCTTCCGGCAGGCCGCTGCCCACGCCGAGCGCACTCCCCTGATCAAGTTCATCGGCCCCCGCTCCATTCCTTGTGAGTGCCTTTGCTTCTTGAAGACCTACCATGCAACCCTCGTCCTTGAATATAGTTACTAACCGCCATGCCCAGCCTCCATCGACCACTCCCCCAGGCCTCACCCTGCCTCGCCCTCCGGCGCCCTCCCCGAATCCTTCGCCGCCTCTGCCAACGGCAGCGGTCCCTCGCCCACGCGGCACTCCTCCTTCAGCTCCTACCGCGACCACGCCCAGCAGCACGGCCCCCTCCAGAAGACCATCCGCATCGCCGAGGCCGGCATTGGCGGCTCCTCGGGCTCTCAACTCGGCCCCGTTGAACCCCCCAAGGGCGTCTTTTTCGATACCTCAGACCTCCCCCTCCGCTTCCGCCGCGCTCCCATCGGGCTGGAAGAGATCGAGGCCGTCGAGTCTGGCGGTGCCGCGCTCCTGGGCTAGACGCGCTCCACGCCGTCGACGAATGGGGGACGAAGAAAAAAGAACGCAGCGGAGAAAAAGAATATTGTTATATTACTACCAAGACAGATGGCAAGCGATCGACCGCACCTCCTTGCCTTGGACGCAGTGTACGATGGCGTCGCCACGAGCGGCCGCCGAAGCAAGGACCGTGTCGGTGCCAACATTGCCCTTGGGGCTTCGCTCTGCCGGCACGCCATTGATGCCGGGCGCACCACTTCTCGTCACGCGTTTCTAGCAGAGCATCTCTACTTACAGTGGGTTTTCAACACTTTGATCGCCTCCGCGGAGCTATGGCGTTCTTGAGCGGCCGTCGGCATTCCGGCGAGCCCTACAGAGCCTTGCGTGCATTTGCCGCTCGCCTGCCTGTCTTCTTGAATGGCTTTTTGACGGCCGGTGTCTGAACCAGAGCTGTCGTTTCTCACCCGCATTCACTCTCCAATACAAGGCTCTGCCGGCTACGAAATCTGTACATAGAACCTTTTACGAGCGACATGGAACAATGGATACGCCCTTCCAACTCGGCCCTTTCCCATCTTTCTTGTCAAACCCTTCGCCGTAGGTCCTGCCGGATGCCCCAAGGTGCAACACCTCAACAACACGTCAAGTAGATAGGAATGTCCACCAAGTACTTCATACATGTCCACTGGCCCGTGAATTCATAGACGTTTGCTGAGTTGCTGCTACCCCTTCCCCTTACTCTGGATATGCCAAGTTCTACCCTCTGCCCTCGGAGACATCCATTGTCTCATAGTTCCAGCTCCGTAGAATACTCCGACCCGCGATCCACTTGCCGAGGCAAGCAGCAGCGTCAGTTGGGGTGTCTGGACGCGGAAGAGTTGTGGTTTTGGACAAGAATACCCCTTCATTGAGTGAACCCTCGACGGCAATTGCAACGTCATGCTATTACAACCACCTGCCAAGGAGGGATGAACTAACGCGTGTCCMAGAGGCAAGGCATATTTTAATAATGATTCCTAGTCAAGTACTTAGAGTGTTATTCAAGCAGTTTTCGTGGACATGTGCGCCTGCTCCAGCCCAAATAATTCCAACCTGGCCGTCTCCCAACCAAGGGCAGACGCCCGCCTCTCAGAACGCCCGTCGCCCTCCCAAACACCGATGCATTTCCCTCAAAACATGGTGTACTCAGAGAATATATACAGAGGTGTATGCCCAATCCGACTATCGTTATTGTTTGGCGCGGCGCGGCTCCTCTCCGCTGCCAGCCTCTCATGACCGACCTCAGTCGCCTGGGCCCCCCTACCGAGAAATGAACAGGTCCTTGGAAATCTGCGTCGCCGTCAACTGGGCGAGCGCGTCGATGGCTCGCTGGCCGACGGTGAAGGCGTCGTGGAACAGGTGGTCATCGGGACTCAAGCAGCCTTCGTCGCCCGGCCCGCGCTCGACCCCGACCACGCCGACCGTGCTCGCCGCGCACGGGGTCCATACGTCGACGAACCGCATCGTGTCGTTGATGGACAACGTTCCGCGACCTTTGCCGTCTCTCAGGCCAGACCGCTGCATTTCCTCCTCCGTCATGGCATCAAGGATGGCCCCTGTCGAGTTCGCCTGTACCCCGGCCCTTCGTGGATAGGGAGCGTACACGATGTCTCCGTCCTTGTCAGCCTCGCTTTTCTGACCCCTCTGCGGTCGCAGAACGGATGGCAGGTACTCGAGAATGGACCCCGTCCGTGGGACCTCGATGGTCTCCTTTATGCCCTCTTCCTCAATGCCCTCGGGCCTGGCCCTTCCCTTGGCCTTCCAGCTCTCCAACTCTGCCTTGATCTGCGAGTTCCACCGCTTGGTCAGAAAACCTGCGTTGCGCATCTGCTCCGCCTTGGAATGCGGCGCTGGTGACGCGGGCCGTCTCTGCCACCCGGGCGTAAGGGTAATGTCGAACAGCTCCGGTACCACTACTCGGAAGCTCTCCAGCTCGCGTTGGTCGACTCTGTCAGCGGCATTCGGGCCCGCAAGCCTGTCGATTTCCGATTTGGTGGTGTTGGACCAAAAGTCGGAAAAGGCGATCGACGCCGGGTTAAGTGACTTGCGATAGAGAAGCTCGATCTGGGTAAACAGGTGCGAGGCCAGGGCGACAACGAGGTCCTCGCCAGACTTGCGCGGCAG
>LFRF01000002.1:1987105-2000451 GCA_001189435.1 Tolypocladium ophioglossoides CBS 100239 | reverse complement strand
GGGGGGGAAGGGCGAGAAACAGTTGGATCTGGGCCTCCAAGTCTGGCGTCTGCGCCGGAACGGGATATTGCTCCAAGACAAAGCCATAGTTGGAGGCGGGCGATTTGGACAGGTCTGTTGTGTTCATCTGCTGCTCGAGCACGTGGAGCTCGTTGCCGTACAGGCCGTTGGAGGTCAGGCCGGGCCTGGAGCCACCGTTTGGAACAAAGGAGAGGAGTGAAGAGCATTTGAGCTTCAAGGGGATAAGTACATTGTCTCCAACAAAGGCAGTATGGCCGCTTACCTCTCCGCAGAGCTGCTCAGTCCACGTCGTCCTCGCGCCAGCCGAATCGGCGGAACTGCCAACCAGGTCTTGCGAGCCGAAGACGACAATCCGCAACGCACCCTCCTGCGGCGTCTTTGCGCTTGTCCAGCTCAGGATGTCGCGATAGCCGTCGCCGAAGCGCGAAGGGGCCAGGCCGGCGAGGAGCAGGATCGCGAGGAGGCAGGCCGTAATTTGTAGCAGGAATCGAGGTCCGCCTCGCCAGACGCGGTGCGTGAAGAAGACGAGGAGAGCCTTGAGGCGGAGGCTCCAGGGCGACGGCTCATCGCGTGGTTTGGCTTCGACGGGCTCGGAAGCCCAGAGCGCACCGATCATGGCGGTGCTGGTGCCGGGGCTGGTGCAGACGGCAGGACGGCGCGTCCGGGGCAGACGGGAGAGATGCAGCGTCAATAGAGCAGCATCTACGCGGTCTGTCAGCCGGCAGTGGCAGGTGTGGTGGTTTCTTCGCCGGCTCGCTGGCTCGCTCGCACGCAGGCCTTGACGATGACCAGTCGACTGAGGMAGCGWTGATGGACGTAGGTGATGCCGTGATGGTCGTTGAAGGCTATGCTCTGATGTTTGAGAAGCTAGTGGAGGGGAGGGAGAGGGAGGGAGAGAGGGAGGGAGAGGAAGGGAGGGGGGAGGGGGGAGAAATCAGAGGGGCGACAGCCGCAGATATTCGTGAAGCAGAGGGTGCAAGGTAGGGAGCGAGTTATTAGGAGCGAGGTTGGAGGAAGCGATGCCGATGCGATGCAAAACGAGGCGGAGCCGGGGGTTGACGATGCGTTGCGTCGCCTCTGGTTGGGCCCACTACGCCACCAAGAGCGATGTACGTACGCAGCACGCAGCACATGCTCACTCGTACGCTCAGGTTCAGTGGCACACGAATCACGCACCCACGAGTCAATGCTGCTGCTGTGGTGCAACGACTGACTGGCTGTTGGCCTGCCACGGACTGATGCTGTACCTGCATCATGTGCATCAGAGAGGCCTGGCCGCTCTCTACTGCGTCACGGCATCAGAGCGACTGACTCAACCCGCCGCGTACAACGGTCTGGGTGCCCATGACGCCTCTACAGCGTCACACATAGCAAGAAGTGTTCTGAATGCCTCCGTCCAGACACGGCAGCATTTCTCGGAGCCAAGCCCAGAGAACCGGAATACAGCGCCTCTACACCGTTCCCAGCAGACCGTTAATGTACGTATGCACGAGAACTACCACGGCATCTAAGTGGCAAGCATCCATATCATCTTAATAAACAGCCGCAGAACTGCGTTCTACATAGGCAGATGCAAGAGAAAAGAAAGCGTCGCGATAATAGGCTCATCCGGAGTATTACCCTTGACGTCAAGGGCAATACAGGGTCCGGGGTCTGGACTCAGCTTTAGAGTAGGTACGGAGTACGGACTAGGTAGAGAGAAGCCGGAACAACAAAGGTCTGGACAAGACAGTCGCCTGAAACATGGTGCACTTCCGCGTTCACCCTCGATCTCCATCCGCCAACTCTTTGCATTCTCCGGAGGGTGCGGGGACTAGGATATGAGTCGGCATCCGGCAACCCAATTAGAGTTGTTTCGTACCGACGACTTTTCAGTGTTAGTGGGCGAGGATAAGACGGGTGGCAGCCCTTGTTTATAAAGGAAAATTGTTTGTCTGTCTGTCTGTCTGTCTGTCTWTTTGTTTGTTGGCAGTGGCTAACAATGCACGTGAATTCCAGATTGATCGATGCCTGCAATACTCCCTGTTTCGTACCGCGAAATGTGTCATCCCATAACATGGGCTCAGCTTACATACGGCAGGAGCGCTAACAAACCTCATGCACCACCATCCATACCTTAGCCCTGGTGCTGGACGTCCAGCTTCAACGTTTCAACGCCAKAGCCTTGCGCAGCGACGACCTCGTCGGCATCTCGCATTTCGCCTCTCTGCCTTCGCGCAACCACATCCCCGGCGCTGCCCCTCACCACTTGGCCATCATCACGACAATGGGGCCATGATCTTGCCGCCACCCAGGCACCATCGGCTCTCGCATCGCCTTTCCACCTCGACACTCCCTCGAGCCGCCCCATCGAAAGCCTCGTTCCGCTGAGCGGCCTCCGAAATCAGCGCCAGCGCCAGCGCCAGCATGCTCTCCCACCTGCGCTTCCACCGGCGTGGTCCATCGCATCCCGCATCCCCAACGCCGGACCACCAACCGAGCCTCTCCCCTCTCAGCAGCCATGACTCGCCCCTGGCACCCGACTCCGCGTCGCCGTTCGATGCGCACCCGCCGTCGCCCAGCCCCTCGGCCCTGTCGCCGATGCTGCCGCCCATTACACGTCTAACGTCGGCCGATGCCGACCTTCGACACCATCGGCCGAGAGATATAGACGTCTCGTCCCCGCCGGATACGCGTCCACAGCATGCGCCGCGGTCCCCCTACAATGGCGACTCGGGCTTCATCGGCGGGGTCGCACTGCAAAACTATCGTCGCGGCGTCCAGGCACAACAGGCCGGGGCTCGATCCGAGTCGGGCGACCTTCTCGCCGGGCCCCGCGAGAACCAACCGTGGCGCCAGCGTCCAACACCGACATCCGTCTCAACAGATGGACCCCCAAGGACCTACACCAAGCTCATGACGTCGTTTAGCACGCCGACTGAACTACAGAATTCGGCTGGCGCGGCTCTTGGCCGAAGGCCTGCGGGAACGCGACTGCCCAACGATGCGCCGGTTATGCCGTCCAGCTCCGTCAGCACGGAGCCGCAAAGGGGCAAAAAGGGACTGCCGTTTCTGAAGAACCCCATGTCGACTTTGTTGATGAGGCGGAAGAACAACCTGAACGCCCCGGACCTACGCCCTCTTCCGTTGACCGGCCGCGAAGAAGAGCCCGTGTACGACCCGCGTATTAGAGGCACTCGAGTGCACGACTTCAGCGCACCTAGACGCAAACAGAACATACCTGGACATGGCGTCGCGCCTGCCCGCTCCAGCTCCCAAACAGATTTAGTAGCCGCAGATCAAGACAAGCCTGGGGAGAACAAGAACAACGTGGGGCTCGGTAGCCTCCAACCGCGCAACTTAAGCAATGCCTCAGACTCGGCACACTCGGCATCGCGCAGCACTGCGTCGCAGCTCATCAATCACTCGCCCAGCACGTCTTCACAGAAGACGAAAAGCTCCTCTGTCAAGAAACAGTTGGCCCCGCTTGACGGTAAGCCTGCGCCGCCAGTGCCGCCCAAGGATGATCTCACACCGTCATCGAGCCCATCTTTCTCAAACCCTCCTCAGACAGTCCCGAACGATGCACGAGAACCACCAAAGGCCGTTCCGTCCCAACGGACCACCCGCTCGAGAACCATTTCCTTGTCTGAGATTTCGGCCCTGCCCAAGCATATGAAAAGCACCTCGTCTAGATTCAGCTTCGACATGGTCGGTGCAGCCAAGCAGGAGAAGTTGCTTGAAGAGAGGCATCGCCAACGCGAGCTAGAAAAACAAACGATGGGCGTTGACGATCCCAGGGACTCGAGGTTCGATGACTTTGATGAGGACGCTTTTGACTACGACGCCATGATGGACGATGATGGATTGGAGGAGAAGATACCCGGTGTCAACGCTTACTTTGAGGACGACGATGAGGCCCTGGAAGATGAGGCCCTGGAAGATGAGGCCCTTGAGGATAAGGCCTTGGGGGATGAATCCTTGGGGGATGAGCTCGATCCTGACAACGACCAGGAGAATTTTGCTGGCTTCGTTTTCCAGCGCTCTAATCCAGACTCGTCGCTGGCAAGTCCACATAGCGCGGGCATGATGATTACACCGAGAGACGCCGACGGCAAAGTTATTGGGTTTGCCGTGACCAAGGATACGCCGAGCCTCGCGACCATTCCCCTATCGCCTGATACACAACCTTCGTTCTTGAACCGAACGCTCGATGGCCAGGTCTCTGGGCTGGGGATTCAAGAAGAGTGCGTTTCGGACTCTGCTGGGGCCCCCGAGCGTGTCAGGCAAGACGAGTTGTATTTTGATGACGGAATGATAGGCCTCGAAGACGAGTTTGCCGATGATCTCGCCGCCGAGCCGGAAGTTAATGGGGTGCCTTTCGACGAATCCATATTTGACAATAACGATTCAGACCAATTTGGACGGCCAGTCCCTGGAGCCTTTGCCCAAGCCCAGTCGCAGCGACGTGCTGCAAACGATGACCCGGTGGTAAGGCGGGAGTCGTCGGGGTTCTCTGCACAGTCGGGTACTTCTCGGTCGACTGCACACACATCCCTCAGTGCGGATGGCCAGAAGAACGGAGAAGGCGTGGACCATACCCTAGCGGAGGAGTCTGTTGTGGGGAGCAATGATGTTGCGGCGCCTCAGGTCGCCGACGTCGCGCAAGATTCGGTTGCGGTCTACCAAGCGGCGCTTGCTGCTGCGGCTCACAAAGCTGCTGCAACAGGCAAGTTTCAACGGAGCTCATCGCCGCCTCGAGACGAAGAACTGCAGGGCCGTTTGGATGGCTCCCGTTCAGAAACCTATGAGGATGAACCCTATGACGATTTCGAGTCGGGGTATGTTGACATGGATGACCTGGACCTGGATGACGATGCCATTATTGCCGAAGCAAACGCAAGCGCTTTGGCCAACGATTCGGATGGATGGTACGGCCAGGAGTTTGGATTCTACTCTSCACCAATGGCCCAGAATCACGGCTCGCACAGCTCGTCCTCGTCGAGCCTATCCGACTTCGAGTTTGCGAATGGGGGAGTTTTTGGCCCAAAGGGAGCAGGCTGCCTGGATCGCAGCACGAGCGGCCGGATGGTCTCGAGGGAGCCCAACCTGACGCCGATTACCGAGCGGTCCGAGTACTCGAACCGCAACTCCCTCATGAGCCTGGGCTTCCCACCGCTGAGCTCGTCAACGCCAATCATACAAAGCCCCGGCCTTGCCCAGCTTGCCATGATGGCGGACCGTGGGGATGAACAAATGACGCTGTCTGCGCTTCTCAGACTGCGGTCTAAGGCCTGGGGCGGCTCTCAGGCTAGCTTGGCCTCGAGTAGGGACAGCTCCCCAAAGTCTGACCGGGGAGAGATGCCCAGCTCGCCTTGGAGCTCCAACTTTGCAGGCCTGGTGTCCGGCCCAAGCAGCGGCCACGGGCACAAAAACTCGACCTTTTCGACGGCGAGCCGTGACTCAGAGGGTGCGAGCACTTCAGGCAGCCCTACATTGACGATGGCTTGTCCGACATTTGTACCTCTCTGCCCGCCGATTCCTGCGTCGTTGGTGGAACGGCCTGTCTTATCGTCCGACTTGAGCATCGTGTCTCCGTCTCCCGCGACCTCGGAGCAACAGCATACGCAAGCAGCAACGACAATAACGGAGGCGAACGAGACTCCGCTGTCAGCCGTATCTGGTAGAAGCTCGGCGGACCTGGCGCGAGGCCTAGAAGGCTGCAACACGAGCATGCCGTCACGGCGCTCGGGGAAAGGACATCATCGACACAAGAGCTCGGCAGATAGCGTATCCTACCTGAAGGAAGAAGAGAGTGGGGAGACGCGATGGGTGATGGAGAGGCGGCGAACGGCCGAGTCTGGACATGTCGAGATCCTGGAACGGGAGGTGGTCGAGGGCGGTCGGATATGAGTCGTGATGTGCTGACTCGTTGGTCTTCTCGGACAAACTTGCATTGGGAGAACGATTACTTGCTCACTGCCCCTGTTTCTCTTCACATTTTTGAGGTCGTCAGGCACTACCTCTATTCACTTATTCGTTTTTGGGCCATTGGATATGACGTGGAGTGGCGGGGGAAGTTTAGTAGAAGCCACCGAGCAAGGCGTTTTGGGGTGATATCAAGGATGCATCGGTAATGCATGACGATGGTACGGTATCAAAGCACAAAAGTAGCATGAGATATTTTGTCGCGCAGCAGGCGGGAAGAGAAGAAAAGTTGGGGCATCGACCTGCCGTCAATGCGGACAGAGATTCTCTTGGCAAAGCGTCCTGGTTCTACGAGCAATATGCCGTGCCTTGCTGCGCCGCGAGAGACGTGACCTTCATGCCCTGGCCGCTGCGAGCTGAGTCGCATGCCGCCATGTCTCATTGGGGAAGACGGCCGAACTGATGACACTGGTAAGCCACGGTGGCTAGGGCTCCATGTGCTGCGCTCTAGGGAAGAGGAAGTAAAAGCAAGTAGGCCTATGACATGCACCGCGTCATTGTTTAAGTTGATTCTTAGGTTGCTCGGGCTTCCCGAATCCGCCTTGCCGGACGTTGACTGCTTCTCGACGCGGTTGTCTGTTGTCCCTTGGGGCTCGCCGACGGACTGGACAGCTCTCTCTTCCTCCATTGGCTCGTTGGGTGCTTGTCAAAGGAATCCACTCCAAGACCAAGCCGTCGAAGCCTCACGAGATGCTCCCACGGCGACGAAAAGGGTTGGCATCTTGGAAACTGCCTAGATGTTTCAATCCTGACATAGGCATAGAGCGAAATGGGGTTTCTTCTTSTTCGAATAATAGCTCGTGATAGCTGCAATGCAAATAATAACGAGTGTGAGTTCTTGGCACAAATAATGGTGGGATAACAGACTCGACGAGGAGAAAGCAATGGTTTTATATACGTTTTTGTCGCTCCTAGTAATTCTACTAAAATGGAAGTGGTATAATCCAAGCTAGAGCGCGCAAACGGTCAAGCGTATTTAGACAGTGGATATGCAAACGGGAGTGGGGTCGATGCTAAGCGCCAACGCCACGAAGCACGTGGTAAATAGTGTTGATAAATTAGCAAGCTTGTGGCAAGAAGCTTGACGAAGGCAAGCTTCAGTTCTTGACATGACACAGAGTCCTTGTTCTGCTCCTACCAGACTGCTATCACGAGTGTTATCTCTATGATCTTTGCCATACCTGATTACAGCATTACATGAAAAAGGTGCACAAGATGGACTTGTTCGATAGTGAAGGAAATATTAGTAATTCCGCAATAAGAGATACCGCTAGTAGGGAGAGATACTCGAGGCTGGGAATCCGGGATGCGGCCGCGAGGAAATTCCTAATCCTGAAAGCTAGGCACGGTAGAATATTTATCTAGATAGAAAATATAAAATACAAATACGTTTTGACCGGGAAAACAGACACACACCACGACAAGGGCTGTGCTAGCGGGGGCCCAGACACACGCACATGTATCTCAGAGACGCTTTTCCCCAGCATTGAGACTGGGGGGAGGCACGCTTTGCAGAATTGACATGCCCACGGGCACCCTTTTCTTCCCAAATCGGTACCAATGAGTAGGAATGAGTAAGGCCAGCTGGTCAAGTGAGTAAAGATGAAGTGAACAACCCCTGGCTGGTACGAGACTACGGACTACTTGCAGAAGTTGCACCGTCTTAGATGGCTTAAGTGAGTGAACCCCCCAATGAGTGAACGCTGATACCCGAGAGAGTTGAGTGAAGTCCCTGCGGAATGTGACATTCCTTTGATGACTCGGGTCATTGCATTAATGAGATTAGGTTATTGATGACTTAGGCTCCAATCGAAGTCTCACGCCTCCGCCGGCGCCACCAACGCTCAAAGACTGGTTAATCGCGCATCACAGCCCCTAGGGCACAGTTTACGAGCAGTAAATGGAAACACCGTTCCACACTCATTTAGCTAGAAATCAAGGGCCTTCATGCAAATTGAAACCGAATTTCTGCCTCAATTGCATCCCTCGTTGGTTGGTTGAAATGAGAAGCTGATTTCTATTGCTAGGAAGGGAGGAATTGGACCTCCTTTATGCCCATAAACCCGGGGTCTTTGCCAGCATTTAGCACACGTAGCCTATAAAATAGGACAGGTGAGGCCATCGCCGGCGCTAAGGGCCGGTGCCTTCCACGTTGCGCCTCGGGGAACGCCCAGAGCGCGACGCACGTGATGAGAGCGCCCAGGCCACGTGGGACACGAGGACTCCACCGAAACGGAGGCAACGTTGAGGTTGAGGTGAGAAGAGGGAGTGTGCGGCCTTTAAATAAGACCTTGTACTCGTACTTGCTACTGACTAGCAGGGAGCGTCTTCTCAGCGTCTGGACCTCGTTTCTCTTTTCTCTTTCTTGCCTTCCCTTGCCTTCCCTTGCCTTTCCTTGCCATCTGCCTCGACCTCTCGTGGTCGCGACTCGATTTGCTCTCTGGCTCTCCCTAGTGGCTTGTCGCGTTCTGCTTCACACGCAGCTCGGCGCCGCCTAGCTTGTGCGATCCCGTCCCCCTCCCCGACTCTCGAGCGCCCATCATTCAACGCCAAGGACGAGTCTTGTCGGGGACTCTATTCAAGTCACAGCGAGAAGCACGCAATTGCTTGTTGGTCGGTCAAATACTGCTCAAGACACCGMATATACATACTGTGTGGCTGCTTGAGGCTCCTTCTTCGCCCAGTGTCACGCGCCGCCCACGTGCTGCCCCCCTCGCCTCGCGAGATATATTCTGCGCAGCCAAGACGAGGCCGCGCTCTGTGTGTGACACGCCCTGCAGGAGAGAGAGGAGAGACCGTGATCGAAGCCTCCCGCGACAATGGATCCCGCCGCGAGCCCGGACCGGTCGCCGGCCCTTGACCCGGACAAGCTGGAGAGGAAGATCGGCCAGGCGGGCGACAGCAAGCTGCTCGTCCCAGACCGTGTCCGCAACGCCGACGGCTCGTCGCTACGCGGCGGCGAGGACATCCTGGCCCTGCAGGACCTCGACCCGGCCCTCAACATGAAGATGCACCTGGTCAACAACGTGAGTGACGGTGACGCGCGATGCTGACGCAGCCGGTCCGGGATGGCCACGATTCCCACGGTCCGTCCAGTGCTGACCGTGAACCCAAAAGGCAATTGATGAGATTGGATGGACTCCGTATCATCTCAAGCTGTTCTTCCTCAACGGCTTCGGGTCAGTGGACAGACACTCTCTCCCTCCCGCTCCAATGCGCTCGTCGGCTTACTTACTTGCTCTCTTCGTAGCTATGCGGTTGATTCCATGATCCTCCTCTTCCAGTCCATCATCACCCAGCAGTCGTACCGCGAGTTTGGCCAAACGGGCTACAATAACGCCCTGACAGTCTCTGTGTACTGCGGCATGCTCACCGGCGCCATCTTCTGGGGCTTCACCGCCGACATCATCGGCCGCAAGTACGCCTTCAACATCTCCCTCTTCATGTGCTCCGTGTGCTGCATCGTGGCTGGCGCCATGCCGAGCTGGCCGACCCTCGGCCTCTTCATCGCGCTCCTGGGCTTCGGCGGGGGCGGCAACCTCATCATGGACACGACCGTCTTCCTGGAATACCTGCCCAGCAACAAGCAGTGGCTGCTCACCTTTCTGGCCTGCTGGTGGGGCTTCGGCCAGGCCATCACCGGCTTCATCGGCTGGGGCTTCCTGGTCCCCAGGAAGTGGAACTGCCTGGACGTTGCGACGTGCACCAGGGACAACAACTTGGGCTGGCGGTATTGCCTCTTCACCGGCGGCGCTCTGGTCCTCGCCATGTCCATCCTGCGCATCACCGTGGTCCGGCTGCGCGAGACGCCTAAGTACCAGCTCAGCATGGGCGAGGACGCTAAGCTCGTCGAGACGTTCCAGTACCTGGCCCAAAAGTACAACCGACCTTGCTCCTTGACGCTCGAGAAACTCGAGGCGTGTGGCACGATACGGGCGGTCCAGAACAAGAAGAGCGGCTTTACCTTGAGACAGACGTGGGCTCACTTTAGCGGTCTCTTTTCCACCAAGAAGATTGGCATCTCGACGCTCATGATTTGGCTGTCCTGGACCCTCATCGGCCTGGCATATCCGCTGTTTTACGTCTTCTTGCCGTATGTCTTGCACCTCACCCTGTACATGCTGTACACAAGTCACTGACGCTGCTTCAGGACATACATTGAAAACCGCGGCCTCGAGTTTAAACGCACCCCGTCCGAGACGTGGCGCAACTACGCCATCGCCAACATCTGCGGTATTCCGGGACCCATCATTGCCGGCTTCATGTGCAACACACGGTTGCTGGGCCGAAAGTACACCATGGTCATCGGCGCGCTCATCACCATGGCCTTCTTCTTTGCCTACACGGCTGTCAAGACGGCGGCCCAAGACACGGCCTTTACCTGCCTGATCGCGTGCTTCCTCAACATCTACTACGGCACCCTGTATGCCTACACGCCCGAAGTGCTGCCTAGTGCCCATCGTGGAACGGGCAACGGCATCGCCGTGGCGTGCAATCGCATCATGGGCATCGTCTCGGCCATTGTCGCCACGTTTGCGGACACGTCCACCTCGGCGCCGCTGTACGTCTGCGCGGCGATTTTCATCGTTGCTGCCGTCGTGGCCGCACTCTTCCCCTTTGAGCCTTACGGTCGGAGGAGCTCATAACTGCGGCTGGAGTTGGAGGCTCGGGTTTGAATACCACGGTCCACGGGTAGCAGGAGGCAGGTCTTGTAGGTAGATGTAGATGTAGTGATACCCCGGGCGAGGTGAGAGGGAAAGTTTACATGGACAACGAAGCAGGATATGAATCAGTCCGTACATGCATAAAAAGACTCTGCCTTTTGAACATATCGAGCTGTGAAGTGGCCGCGGCACCTCTTTTACAGGTACGATGCGGACGGAGAGTGCTGACTAAGACGCCCAATTGCCACATAGATGCATTCAGCTTTGTCTTGGTCACCTCCGACGATGAGCAATTTTTGTTCATCCCTTTCCCTCCATGTGAAACTCTGCAACACGGTACCGAGAATCATGGCTCCCGCCTTGAGACAGGCAACGTTCGTCTGCCGCTCCTGCGCGGGGCGTGGCAATCAGGGGAGGTCTAGAGGCATCGCGAGATATTCATCTCTGGCCAGGACAGCAGCTCACGGCGATGAGTCCAAGGGGCCGGATGAGAAGCATGAATCGGATTCCAAGGAGGATGTATTATCCCCAGCGCCGAAACCAGGGCCGGGTGCGATGGCGCGACGGCTGGAGGAAGCCACTGAAGAAGTACTTCTCACCGGTGGGGCATCCGGAAGACGCGCGGTGGAAGATGCGGGCTTCTCGGAGGAGCTCAAGGAGAGGTTGCTGGACAATATTGCCGACGCAGATTTCAGAAAGCAGTACACCGGGGCGTTCGCCGCGGCCAGCCTCACGCCTTCGGCGGGCGAAGGCACGAGGCACATTGCCGCTGCGCAACCCTGGACCAGACACGAGAGCACCGAGGACGCGGTCCTGAGAATGCTGGATGACTCCAAGAAGCCGTTGAAGCCTGGGATGCGAGGCAAGTTTCAGCCGCCGCCGGTGGATATGCGCCTGAGGCGTGGGCCGGCCCAGAGCCCAGGTCAGAGAGTCGCAAGCGCACGAGATAGAGCGTCCACATATGCCGACATGGGGATGAGGGCCCTGAGCGAAGCGGAAAGAGAGGAGATGAAGAAGGGGTTTCGAGAGAGGTTCCAACCAGGAGCAAGATCAATGCCCACCTCCGCGTCGGGACTGGCAGCCATGGCAAATGCGCGCATCGAGGATGCCATTGCCAGGGGCCAATTCCGAGACCTACCACGAGGCAAGGAATTGGAGAGGGACCCGCGAGCGAATAGCCCCTTCATCGACACTACCGAGTACCTCATGAACAGGATTATTCAGCGCCAGGAGATTGTGCTGCCGTGGATCGAGAGGCAGCAGGAGCTCGTCCAGGCCGCGAGGGTCTTTCGCGAGCGGCTGCGAAGTGACTGGAAGCGCCACGCGGCGAGGATGATTGCGGCCAAGGGAGGCCCGTGGCAGGAGCAGGTGAGGAGGGCGGAGGAATACGCAGCTGGCGAGTTGTTGCAAAATCCGCGGCAGAGAAGCGTGGATCAGATACCCGTGCCGACCAACTCGACAGACCACCCCGCGATGGTGAATCCGCGGAAGCAAGCGTCGACACTGGCAGAAGCAGAGCCCGGGGAGTTGGTGGCGAGGCCCGAGGAGCCGGCGCCGGCGCCGGCGCCGTTCCGCGACCCGGAGTGGGAGCGGGCGGAGGGCGCATACTTGAGGCTCTCGATGGAGAAGCTCAACAGCATCGCGCGGAGCTACAACCTCATGGCGCCGGAGCTGGCGAAGAAGCCGTACTTTTCGCTGCAGAGGGAGCTGGCGGCGTGCTTTGCGGACGTGGCGCCGCTGGTGGCCAACGAGATCAAGGAGCGAGCGGCCGGGGCAGCGCGGACGCGAGGGCCAGCGCTGGGGACGGCAGCGGCGGGAGATGGCGGCATCGTGGGGCACCTGGCGGGCAAGGACGCGGCGAGGATTCACGTCGAGGCGGAGGAGAAGGCGTACGGGCTCAAGGAGTGGTGGCGCGACTTTTGGAAGAAGGATTAGCCACGCCCTGAGCCCCAAGCCGAGGACGGGCATGGCGGCGAGGACGGGCATTGTCGGATTTCGAGGCGCGAGTGTGAGCGTCGCATGGTGGTCCAGATGTCCCGGAGCACTCACTTGTGGCGTTGCAACACCAGGGAAGGCGATGCACGAAGTACGAGTACATGCACGAAGTAGGGTGATATTACGGATTACTAATGGCAGGATAAAGCTACAGTTTGCTCTTGCAGGGCTGCCAAGGCGATTACCTGATGGAGCAACGAGACCTTTCTCCGGCTGGCCGTGTCAAGCGACGTTGTCCGGCAGGGTTTCGACATGGACAGTCTCGACGAGTCGTCTTGACGTCCCAACCCGGCACTCTGACCTGACTGTCCGACCCTGTATGGGCAAGTCGCGGCGAAGGGATCAAGGCTGCGGTCGGGCTGGCCCCGGCGCAGGCCCTGAGAGAGGCTAGGACCGGCGGCCCAACGGCGCTCAGCCACCTCCGCGTTCCTGCAAGCCGGCGCGGCAATTGAAGATGGCTGCTCGGGGACGCGGGCAACGGGACTGGTCGAGAAACGTGGCTTGCGTCCCCCGCATCGAAGTCGATTAGTTTGTGGAGAAGAAGCCGGCGGCCCCAGGATCTGAAACAACTGCCGGCAAATTTTCAGCGGGTGCGGAGTACGAGGTCCTCGTGGGCTGGCAGGCTCCTGCTGGGCTTCGTCCCCTGGTCCCTGAACTCCAAGGGCAACCCTCCTCGCCCACCCTCACTTTGCCTCCCGC
>LFRF01000002.1:1965449-1986770 GCA_001189435.1 Tolypocladium ophioglossoides CBS 100239 | reverse complement strand
TGATCTCTTGATCTCTTGATCTCTTGATCTCTCGACCCTTGACCCTTGACCTCGACCCTGACCCTTGATCCTCGATTCTTGATCCTCGATTCTTGATCCTCGATCCGCGAGCACCATGGCGTCCGCCGACGACAAGCGCCGGGGCCAGGGCCTCGACGTCGACGACGATGCCCTCGCCGGCTCCGACCCGTCCAAGGCGCACCGCACCATCATCGAGCATGCGCGCGCGGCCGCCTCCAAGGAGCAGTCCATGACGCTCTGGCAGGGCCTCAAGCTGTACCCCAAGGCCGTCGGCTGGAGCATACTCATCTCCACCTGCATCGCCATGGAGGGCTACGACATCAGCCTCGTCAACAACTTCTACGCCTTCCCCAAGTTCAACCGCAAGTACGGCGTGCGCCTCGCCGACGGCACCTACGAGGTCCCCGCCCCCTGGCAGGCCGGCCTGAGCAACGGCGCCACCGTCGGCGAGATCATCGGCCTCTTCATCAACGGCTTCGTCTCGGAGCGCTTCGGCTACCGCCACACCGTCATGGCCTGCCTCGTCCTCGTTGCCGCCTTCACCGCCATCTTCTTCACCGCGCCCAACGTCGAGACCCTGCTCGTCGCCGAGATCCTGTGCGGCATCCCCTGGGGCATCTTCCAGACCCTCACCGTCACCTACGCCTCCGAGGTCTGCCCCGTCGCCCTGCGCGGCTACCTCACCACCTACGTCAACTTCTGCTGGGGGCTCGGCCAGGAGATTGGCATCGGCGTCATCCGCTCCATGCTCGACCGCGAGGACGAGTGGGCGTACCGCATCCCTTACGCCCTCCAGTGGATGTGGCCCGTCCCGCTCTTCATCGGCATCTGGTTCGCCCCCGAGTCACCCTGGTGGCTGGTCCGCAGGGGCAAGACCCACGAGGCCAAGCAGTCGCTGCTGCGCCTGACCAGCCGAGACCGCGAGACCGACTTTGACGCCGACGAGACCGTCGCCATGATGGTCCACACCACCGCCCTCGAGGAGAAGATGACGGCCGGCTCCTCGTACTGGGACTGCTTCAAGGGCGTCGACCTGCGCCGCACCGAGATTGTATGCATGACCTGGGCCATCCAGAACCTGAGCGGCAACTCCTTCTCCAACTACTCGACCTACTTCCTCAAGCAGGCCGGCCTGTCTGACGAGGCCGCGTATTCCTTTGCCCTGGGCCAGTATGCCATCAACATGGTGGGCGTGTTTGGCGCCTGGGGCCTCATGACGTTGGGCATCGGCCGTCGGTCGCTGTATCTGTACGGGCTCTGCGGTCTCTGCACCATGCTCTTCATCCTGGGATTCCTGGGGCTCGTCCCCCAGGAGCACAAGACACAGGCGTCGCTCGCGACGGGCAGCATCATGATTGTCTGGGCCCTCTTCTACCAGCTGACGGTGGGCACTGTCTGCTACTCCCTGGTGGGCGAGCTGTCGTCCCGTCGGCTGCAGATCAAGACTGTCGTGCTGGGTCGCAATCTCTAGTAAGCCAAGGTCTTCCCGTCGTCTTTGCCTGTTCCTCTGCTGACCAAGGCGCAGCAACATTGTCGGCATCATCACCAACGTCTTGACGCCATACATGCTCAACCCAAGCGCCTGGAACTGGCGCAACTTTACCGGTTTCTTCTGGGTAAGCAGGACCCTAGTTCTTTACTTTGGCGCCCCCCCCCCCGGTCGCTGACTTGGCTGTTTAGGGCGGTATCTGCTTCCTGTGCATCGTCTACACGTACTTCCGCCTGCCCGAGCCCAGGGGCCGCACGTTTGCAGAGCTGGACGTACTGTTCGAAAAGGGCGTGGGCGCGCGCAAGTTTGCGTCGACCGAGGTGGACGTTTTCCACGAGACGGTCCAGGGAAAGGTGATGCACCAGTACGAGGATCTTGTCGAGGCCACTCCGCGAGGCGAGAAGTCAGGGTGAGACGGAGACGGGCTAGGAGGCAGCATTCTTGGATTTACGACATGCCGCCTCGAGCAGCAACGAATATTATGAAGCTACTGGAAGATGGTCGAGTACACACATATCATCTGATTCTTGGTCGTCGTGACTACTCTAGGTCTTGCCTAGGATATATGACCTACTTTGTACTTTACACCCATGCTACTCTTGTTTCCACTGCTTGCTCATGTTCCAGGGGTAAACGGCACCCAGGGGGGATAATGCAAGAAACGCAGACTCCGTGCCGTGTGGTCCCGTCGGCGGTATCGGCTGAGCCGGAATCGCCCGCACGCATACGAGTACTATCCCTGCCTTTGTGGAGCGAATCACGCGACTCTCAAAGCTCGAGCGAGACTCGGGAGAAGAAGAGCTAGGAAAAGCAAATAAACGGTTGCGCCAACCATTAAGTTGTAGCAGTACGAGGTAGTATTCGTACGTGAGACGCGAACGGCGACTCAACATGGCAACGACGAGACGACGACGATGGCATCGAGTGGCGGCCGGGGAGCTGACGACCATCGTACGAGTACTGCGTGCTCTCGGGCTCCGTAGGTCCCGTAAGCGCGGCTACAGGCTCCTGAAGCGCTCCAGGAAACGCACCAAGCCGGGCGTCTGCCGGCCGGCGAAACGTGGACCCACCCGACTTTTCTTCCATGCAGACATCCAAGGACACATCCATCTGACTGTTCCCGGCTTCATCTCGCATCCGCGCCCCTGCCACGCACATGCAACAGCAGCACGTCCTTGCCTTGCTCCCATCCTCCCCCACGATGCTGTCCACGCTCCGAATTGCCAGCGGGCGCGCTGCCTGGCGCCCGGCCACGCGCAACGCGGCTGTCATGCGCGCTGCCTCGACCTGGAGCACTGTGCCCCAGGGCCCTCCTGTGAGTCGAAGCTGCTGATGGGCCATGGCTGTGCTCAATCGACGACGGATTGCTGACTGTTGACCGTGTCTAGGATGTGAGTCGATGCCACCCTTCCAACGCCAAAGCTTGGCTCGCGGTGGAGCTCTTTTGCTGACGTCGATTCTTTGCGCTGCGTCGCAGGCCATTCTCGGTATGCTTTATCACGCACCCTCTCACCGCGCCGCCGCACTCAGCCTCGCGCCCGCGCCCGACGCTAACGCCTCTCTTCCTCCCGCATAGGCATCACCGAAGCGTTCAAGGCCGACAAGTTCGACAAGAAGATCAACCTCGGTACGCCCGCCCACGACCCATGCTCCCTGACCGACCCCGAGACTGACATGGCTCCGTCGCAATGCTTCAGGCGTCGGCGCATACCGCGATGACAAGGGCAAGCCCTACGTGCTCCCTTCGGTCCGCGAGGCCGAGCGCAAGGTGGTCGGCGACAAGCTGAACAAGGAGTACGCCGGTATCACCGGCATCGCCGAGTTTCCTGCGCTCGCGGCCAAGCTCGCGTACGGCGCCGACTCGCCCGCCCTCGACCGCATCGCCATCACCCAGTCCATCTCGGGCACCGGCGCCCTGCGCATCGGTGCGGCCTTCCTCCAACGCTTCTACTCGGGCGACAAGAAGATCTTCATCCCCACCCCGTCCTGGGCCAACCACAAGGCCGTCTTCGCCGACGCCGGCCTCAACGTCCAGCAGTACCGCTACTACAACAAGGACACCATCGGCCTCGACTTTGAGGGCATGGTCGCCGACCTTGAGGCCGCGCCCCAGGGAAGCGCTTTCCTCTTCCACGCCTGCGCCCACAACCCCACGGGCGTCGACCCGACCCCCGAGCAGTGGAAGGAGATTTCCCGCATCGTCAAGAAGCAGAGCCACTTTGCCTTCTTCGACATGGCCTACCAGGGCTTTGCCAGCGGTAATACCGACAAGGACGCCTTTGCCGTCCGCCACTTTGTCGAGGAGGGCCACGAGATTGCCCTGTGCCAGTCGTTTGCCAAGAACATGGTGAGAACTTGCCTTGTACCCCATTCATCTGTGTTGACGACTCCCCCATGAACTGACTCGTCCCTCGCAACAGGGCCTCTACGGCGAGCGCGTTGGAGCCTTCTCCCTCGTCTGCGCCGACGTGGCCGAGAAGAAGCGCGTCGAGTCGCAGCTCAAGATCCTCATTCGCCCCCTGTACTCCAACCCCCCCATCCACGGCGCTCGCATCGCCACCGAGATCCTCAGCAACCCCAAGCTGTACCAGAAGTGGCTCGGCGAGGTCAAGGAAATGGCCGACCGCATCATCACCATGCGCGCCCTCCTCAAGGACAACCTCAAGAAGCTCGGCTCCAAGCACGACTGGTCCCACATCACCAACCAGATCGGCATGTTCGSCTACACTGGCATGACGGCCGAGGAGATGGACAAGCTAGCCAAGGAGTACTCCGTCTACGCCACCAAGGACGGCCGCATCTCCGTCGCCGGCATCACCTCCGACAACGTCAGCCGCCTGGCCGAGGCCATCTACAAGGTCAAGGGCTAAATAACCCTTTATAGACACGCACACAAGTGAAGCCCCTTGCGCTCTCGCTCCTCACGAACCGCAGGCCCGAGGCCCATTCCCGAGGATAATGATTCAGTGATGACGATGGGGTGATGATGACGCGCAAAAGTCGAGTCTGCACTGAGACTCTGGTTTCCTCGCGTCTGGCAAATGTAAGAGTACCTAGACTAGATGAGGCGGCCGCCTGAAGCCATTTCTTTGTACCATATGCTGTGTAATGCTCCGCCTTCCCTTGGTCGTGCTTTGTTGTCCGTGCTTTGTTGTCCGTGTCTGCCACGCGTCTGCATCATGAGCCCGCTCCATGATGCTGTTGTCGCCGGAGGCTGTCTCTGTGATAGGGCTCCGACGGGGAGAACAGGGCAAGGGCAAAATGACAATAATCTAACAGCTATATGACTCGTAGTGGCCGCCGATGCAGTCCAGGGATCGGCGGCAAGTTCACCGCGACGCGAAACAAAGCCACGTGACCGCACCTGGAATGTGCCGTGGCACGCTGAGCCGTTGTTGGTTCCTCAAAAGTTCAACACTGCATCACTCAACGGTGATCCCACAAACCCCGGCCACCATCTGCCACCGGGCGCTACGGTTCACGGCCATGGAGAGGAAATCCTCGTCGCCAATGGCGCCCGCGTTCATGGTGTCCGCACCAGGGAAAGTCATCGTCTTCGGTGAACATGCTGCCGTGTATGGCAAGCCGGCCATTGCCGCGGCCATCTCCCTCCGATCCTATCTCCTCGTCACCACCCTCTCCAAGTCCCAACGCACCGTCAAGCTGAATTTCAGAGATATTGGCTTGAACCACACATGGAAAATCGACGCTCTGCCATGGCACCTCTTCCGCCAACCTCCCAGGAAGAGGTTCTATTACTCCTCCGTCAACTCCCTCGACCCCGAACTGCTCGGCGCTATTACGCCCCATGCGGAGGCCGTATCCAAGGACCTTCCGGAGAAGCAGCGAAGGATCCATATACGATCTGCGACGGCCTTCCTCTACCTCTTCCTCTCCTTGGGCTCCCCAGAAAGCCCTGGATTCATCTATACTCTTCGATCGACTATTCCAATTGGCGCTGGTCTAGGTAGCAGTGCCAGTGTTTGCGTCTGCCTGAGTGCAGCACTGCTCCTTCAGATACGTGCCCTCACAGGACCCCACCCTGATCAGCCTCCCGAGGAAGCAGAGGTGCAGATTGAGCGTATTAACCGCTGGGCATTCGTGGGCGAGCTGTGCATACACGGAGACCCTAGTGGGGTAGATAACGCCGTCTCTGCGCGTGGAAAGGCCGTGGTTTTCCAAAGAAACGACTCCGGGCTCCCATCCGTCACTCCTCTCCCCACGTTCCCCAAGCTCCCACTCCTTCTCGTCAATACACAGCAGCCACGCTCAACAGCCACACAGGTAGACAAAGTAAGGATATTAAAACAGTTTCTCCCTTCGATGACGGAATTGATCTTACATGGGATTGGCCAACTTGCAACTTCTGCGCTGGATCTCATCTTATCTGCCGATGGCAACGACAATCCCGATACTCTTGAACGCTTGGGGACTTTGATCCGTATGAACCACGGATTTCTGGTTTCGCTGGGCGTCTCCCACCCCCGACTAGAGCGGATCCGTGAGCTCGTGGATTATGCGGATATCGGCTGGACAAAGCTCACCGGCGCTGGAGGTGGTGGGTGTGCTATCACGCTCTTCCGACCGGACGTCAAAGATGAAACCATCAAAGAGCTAGAGCGGAAGTTCGCCGCAGAGGGATTTCAGGAATACGAGACTGTCCTGGGTGGCGACGGAGTTGGGGTGCTTTGGCCCGCCGTATTCCGACACGGCACCGGCACCGGCCCCGATGGAGAGGGTGGCGAAGAGATTGATGAGGAAAAGTTTGAAAATGCCGTCGATATCCAGGGTATCGAACGACTGGTTGGGGTAGAAGTGCAGGAAAACAAGGAAGGATGGAAGTTCTGGAAGCGGGCGATATAGAGATCTCTTTATGTTCAAAGCCAGCAAAGTCAGTAACTATATGGTCAAGATGATGGCATGACAGCTCTTCAGTATAAAGTCTCCCCGTTCCTCATCACAGCTCTCCCGTGGCACATCCACGCGCCTCCATGGTGCTGCTACCGGCGACAAGGCAGGTCCATCGACACAATCACCCCAACCGGACATCCCCCCCCTTCGTTGGATCCTCACTGCAACAACACGCACCGCCACTGCTAAAGCAACAGCCCGCTGTGTCCGAGAAGCAGCACCCAGCCCTATCAGAGAAGCAGCAGCCCTCGCGGTCCGAGAAGCAGCAGCCCTCGCGGTCCGCGAAGCAGCAGCCGCCTCGGGTCGAGCCGCAGCAGCCGCCGGTGCTCGACATGCAGGCGCCCGGCTGGCCGTCGTACTTGTCCCAGTCGCCGTTGCGTTCGCGCCGCTGCCACCGCATGGGGTTGGTGGGCTTGTAGCCGCCGATGTCGACGTGGCTGTCTGATGAAGTGGGCCGCTGCTGCTGCTGCTGCTGCTGCTGCTGCTCTTGTTGCCTCTGCTGCTGCTCCCGCCGGCATGCCAGCGACGTGCTTCGCAAGAGCGCGTCGTCGGCGTCTGCATCCAAGCTGCTGTCCCGGCTCGCCGGAGGCCGCTGTCGCTGGTGTGAACCGGCAGCGGCGCTTCCCCCGGACGCCGCCGACAGGGCCGCCGACAGGGCCGCCTCCTCGTACGAAGGCGGCGGATCAGAGCGGTTCAGCTCGCTGTCCCCGACGTCGACGGGCACGGCCTGCTGGTACATGGCCCGCCCCGGCATGTCCAGGGCCTGGGCCGCTGCGGGCCGGTCGAACTTGTTGGGATGCGCGCCCATGGTGCGATGCAGCAGGCAGGGAGGGCCCGTGTGTGGCTCGGCTGTGGAATCTGTGGAATCTGTGGATCTGTGCACGGCGCGACGAGATAGCGGTAATTGCACTCCGAGATACCAAGTTGGACGGCGCGCGATAGCAAGCAAGAGAAAGAGGTAATTGGAACCCGTCACCATGGGCCATGGGCCATGGGCCATGGACGGACGACCCGAGTTTTAGCGCCCTCTTGACAGCGGCTGGAAAATGCCGTCGTCGTCAGCTTCGCTTCCGCACGACACCCCATTCGGAGCCTCAGCTCCTCCCTACGCGGACAGCCCTACGCGTCGTCGGCCCGCCGGCGTGCGCAGCATGTCGGCCCGTCCGGCTGGTTGATCCTCCATCGGCAAGGCTGCACCGAGTCGCCACGAACGAGGACTCGTCCTCGTACGAGCAGACCTGACGAGTCGACGGCAGCAACAGGCCGGGGCCAAGTCTTATCTCCAACTAGCCAGCCCTGCGCAACCAACAGTGAATCGGCCGTCTTGCTTCAACCGCCATCCCCATGCCCCCCATGCCCTTGCTGCTGCCTCCCTGCAGAGCTGGCCGTATCAGCATGCATGAGCTTGCAATCGCCGGCCCAGACGAGTCGACGGCGACTCCGACGCTGCCTCCTGCCTCCCTTCCGATATCTTTGCGATTCGCGAGAAACTGAAACCATGAGAATCCCTACTCGTACGCTTTTCTTGCTGATTAGCCCATCCCCTCAATGATGACGCCGTATTGGCAAAAACACCGTGTCGTTGCACACCTGGCTGCAGTAACATCGTCAAGATACCGTCGGCCAGCGGTCCGTGGTGGCACGACCATGGCTCGTTGCGACTTTGACTTGGCTCGTTGGCAGGCGCCCGGCAGGCGACGGGCCAAAGGAACAGCGTTTGATGGCTATCGTGCCGACTGCACGGAGGCGTCGCGGGATGAACTGATAGCGGCGTGCATCCAAGCCCGTCTAGAGGAATCAAACCCCCCCTTCTTCTTATCAGAGCTCGCCTGCGTCGATGGCTTGATCCCCAAGCAAGCGAGGCCGCCGACAAGAAACGTCGTGCAGCCCGACGCAGGCGAGTTTCACAGAAGCCTTCTAGAAGGCCCCCACACGGCGTACGCGAGCTGGCTGTAAATCGCAATTCAGGGACGCTCGCTGCCGCATCGACGGCCGCATCACGCGATTCCACGCGCTGAAGGAAACATCAGTACCGAGTATTACGTGGCCCGTAGCGCGTATCGTGATGCCAATGGAGAAAGCCGGGATCACCTGTTGGTCCGGCCGACGTATTGGCATGAACGCATGTACGTAGTTGCGACTCGCGAGGCGCGCGTCAGGTCTGTTGAAGCACCGGCCTGCCTGTCAGGAGCCCGTGGGCGGAAAGGTGTCTCACGAGCGACTTCGTATCCGGTACACCACAGTGACCACGCTAGCTCTTCGCCTCCGGACGGTGGATCTGCGTCGACGTTTTCACTGACTTGCCTCAGGATCTGCCGCCCGCCCCGTTGTGCCAAAAGAGCCCAATTGCAGCCACGTACACGACTCATACGATACATGCGGGTCGCGCGCCGCACGCCCTAAATCTTGGCGCCCGAGATATGTGTTGCGACAGGCTGTGACTGGCTCGAGCCCTTGGCCCGTCTCCCAAGCCTCCGTCGGGCTGGCCGACTCGTGAGAGGCCCAGCGGCTGACGATGAGGAGCCTCCAAGCCTCGACTGCTTCCCCGCAAAGAGCTGTGGAGCATCCTAGCACCCGTTGAGCATGGTCTCAGACTGCGACAACGGCGGTCCCCTGCAGCTGACCTTTGTCTCCGGTTGGCCATGGAAGCCACCTTCTAGAGCATTACGTACGAGCGGCGTGGGGTGTGGTGTCTTGTCAGGTTGAGCTACCATCAACCCCGAAGGGGGGAAAGACCCAGGTTGCTGGAGGGCGGAGCGCCACCTGTTCATCGTCGTCGTCGTCGTCGTCGTCGTCGTCGTCGTGATACCAATTAACGCGAATCAAAAGGTCCATACGTGAGGTGCCTTGAAGAACTCTACTCTCACGTCAAGGCATATCGTGCTCAGGCATGATACAGCCGTATGGTGTATCCAGCATATCCATCGGAATCATCATGCTCGACGCACGCAGTCACGCCACGCTGTTAAACAGTGGTCCGCCGCACTGCTTGTCCTCGCCCTCGTGGGTTCATGCGAAGCGGCAAGAGCGCATCGAAGCTTCAACGTCCAAGCTTCTTTCAGCTGCTGGTTCTGCAACCAGGGGCTGCGGCTAAACCACCACGGAAATCAAGTTGCGTGCCGCCCGTGTGACGACACGGGCAACGTCGCCACGCATGAAGCCGCCTGTCATTGCTGCAGGTAGAGGCGAAGCACGTGGTGGCCGTCTCTTTGGAGCCTCGCTTCCACGTCGGGATCCGTTCAGCTGCATTCCGTGAAACCACCAGTCGGCACTATTGACATCTAGTCGTGAGCACGTCCAAGGGACGGCACTGCCGTTGTCGACGGGCTGCCCAGACCAGGTTGGCTTCTGGAAAGAAATATCGCATTCCAGCGGCCTCAACTTGGGCATGGCGGCGGGCATGGCACTTGCCAGGTTGTCCTATCACGGTGCTTCCAACGCGCCTCCGGGCACCGCAGTAGACGGTAGTATGCACAAGCATCCAGCCACAAGACAGCAACGAGGCCGAGAAGCCAGCCGTGGCAGACTCGCGCCGGGAAGGACAAGACACAGCCCTCGTAATCCTAAGGTTCCGAAGTTCCGAAGTTCCGACAGAGGGAGAGGGTAGAGAGCGACCCTCCATCATTCACCTCATCAGGGTGCTGGGCGGACAAGTTTCCATGGCTATGCTCTGCAGGACAGACGGGAATCCTTTGGCAGCGTCATAGCAAAGGCGGACGAGGCTGAAGTCCTGTGTTCCGTGATGTGCCTCATGCCGATGGAAAGCGCGAGCAAGTCGAGCAGGAGGTGCGGAGCATGTCTGTTCTGCATGTCTGTGTACTCGAAATGCGCCGTGGCGTTTGTCCTGTCGTGTCTAAGCGTATCTATTATGGCGAGCGGTATGGCACGTTGAATAGTTTTCCATGCCGCTGCTCCCATTAAGGCATGGGCCCAGAGCGGCGGAAACGGTGGGATGATGGTGATACGTACGGAGTAGTACCCTATTTGGTTGGGCCAAGACGCCGGCGTGCAAAGGGCGTTGATCGGGTGCGTCTGTCTCGTCAAGTTGCCAAGCCTGGGGAGAATGCAACTTAGAGAATAGCGTACTTCGTACTCCGTCGGCTTGGGGCCGTCACTGGCCTCGACACCTTGCGCATGTGCTGTTCAGCGTTGTCGGGACACGTTGGGGCTAGCGAGCAACACCTGTTTATGCAGCAATTAGCTTTCTTAGCCTTCGAGATCCATGGTACGGGTGGCTGACTGCTGCAGAGATTGCCGGGGCTACTCGAACTTCCAGAAGCAAGCAAGCGGTGGCGCCGTCGTTCAGTCGATGTGGCCCGCCCGGCCCCGAGCCAGCCAAGGAAGATGGTTGCGTCCGAGAAGGGCAGGTGAGAGAAGCAGAAGCTTGTTGGAAGAATGCATGGAAGCACCTATCCGCACCCTGACGCAGCCGGCCAATGAGCGCTGGCGATGGCCGAGACGGAGGGCGCTCCCTCGGCAGGTTTGTCAACAAGTGACTGCCACCCTCCCTGCCTCCCTGCCTCCCTGCCTCCCTGCCCCCTTTTGCATGACGGTATGTGCGAGAACACCGCAGCGGGGGCCTAGACAATTAGCCAGTTGCGGCGTTTGTTTCCCCGTGGCGACGATGAAGCCACCGAGAAGAGAGCGCAGTGGTGGCCAAGGACGCGAGCCTCGTCCAGTGCTTTGGCGTCGTTTGACGCATCGACACCCAGTATGCGCAAATGCTGGACTTTGTACGGAGTACGGCGTGCAGACGCATGAGTGCTGGATGTGCGCCCGAGACGGTGCTGCATCGCGCCGCGTGCCGCTGACAGGGAACCTTTGTTGCCGATGGTGACGGGGTCTCTTCGAAGTTAGGCCATTGGTTTGGGTTGGGTTGGTGTGTGAGATGGGAGGGGGGCCAATGGTGGAAGAGGAAGCATTGCAGCCATGTGCAGTACGAAGTACCTACTGCACCCGCAGTACCAGGCAGTAGGTACCTTACCAAGGCAAGCGCTGGTGTCAGCGCCCCAGGGTGTTCCCGCTGCAGAACCTGTACCAACTCGTGATCTGTAGTCCATAATCCGTACGGAGTAGTCTGTAGGTATGGACGATACGTGTGAGAAGGAGGCTGCACATCGCCGGACAGCCCCAGCAATCGGGGGTCGCGAGGAGACCGTGGACCGCCGATGGACACTACGAAGTACTCGTGCTTGTACGAAGCACATGATCGCGATTATCCCAGGTTGCCGGGCATGGCATGAGAGCCTAGAGGACCAGGCTCGGCAAATGGCCCCGAACGCTGGTGAGCACCCAGCCAATGCAAAGATCCGCACCAACCGATGCGAAGAAGCACAAATGCACTTCCACCGCTGCTCGACATGCTGAAGACGAGTCGACGACAGCCCTCGGGACAGACCCAGGACCAGTCAGCAGATGCTGGTGCCCTGCGCGGCGCCCCAGGGAGAGTAACCGGAAGTGGGTCCTCACTAAGTCGTCGCAACCGCCGTGATCCATTATCCTCGCGCCCAACCGCAGGGCCTGGACGCTGTTAGCGCAGTGGAGACCGGGGGGAATGGGTCTGTCCCCCTTGGCTCTAGCGGGTGGGTTCCAGGTGGGCATCCAAGCCGGGGGAGGGGAAAGGCCCATGTACTCAGCCTGGAGCCCTGATAATGCTTGGCCTGTGCTTATTGCCCAGTTATCATTGGGGGACGCGATGGGGGTGGGGGGGGCGGTCCATTGTTAATCACGGAGAGACGCAGCTTGGCCGCATCCTTGGCATGCGACAGCCAGTACGGAAGGCCGCCAGCCTGGCTGCCCAATCCAGTACGTGAGAACTTCGCCGGTACTTGAACGCTGGACTGGCTTGAGTGGCTGGCCAGCTCCCGTGGGCCAGTTAGGTTTTGCGGCGCAGCAGCGGGAGGGAAACGGCAAGAATAGCGATAGCCCATCAAGTAGCTTGATCGGTCAGTCCACAGGCCAAGGCGATGGATGGGGGCAAACCGTGGCTGACGCTCCCCTGCACGACGGGGACGGGACCGTTTCCAGCCTTCGAGTCCGCACCGAACGCCGCCGCTGCTTGAACCTACTAACCTTGTACGCACGAGTACATGTAGGTGTCAGCTGCTAGTCGCGTGTTGACTGAGCTGGCTGACTTCCGAAGGACTGCCTGACTACGGCAACCGCATCGTAATACCGCAGCACGCGCCCAGAGTGTATGAGGTGTTTGTACGGAGTACGGAGCATCTCCACCCGTGGCTGGCTGTCGCACAGATACATTGGCGCCCCGTTGTCATGTCTTGCCTTGTCTTGCCTGGCCTGGGCCTGTCTGCGGAGTAGACCCCTGGGCTATCGTGTCGCGTTGTGTGAGTTCCCCGGCCTTGGGTCTGGTCGTATCGCTGGAGCCTGCCCTTCGTCGTAGCTGCGGTGTCGTTGTGCCGAATTTGGAGTTGTCACTCTACTTCGTCGGGTGTGTCCTTTCTCATCAACCTCTGTCATCGCGTGCGTGAGCCCTGTAGAAGCGTAAGCCCTGTAAAAACCTCAGTTGGGCGCTCGTTCGTCAACAAGCATTTTGGTCTACATCAACTCACCATCACTCTCTGGCATTGCTTCTTCGCCTTCGTTTGGTTGCCCCCCCCCTGGTCCAACACACCACATCTGTTCCCCCCCCCTTCCCCAATCGCCTGTCAGCCCCAGGACGAGGTGTGTGCTGCTGGTGCAACGTCTGTGATCTGCCACCGCGCGCCCCCATGCATGGAATTGTCGCGCACACGCCTCCTAGTCGCAAGCCCATTGCATCCTTCCAGAAGCCATCTGTCCCCCTCCGCCGGCTTAAGAAGGGCTGATCTCCCCCCAATCTGCGGCTCGCGCATCTGCTCTTCATCGTTCATTCCTCCTCTTCTCTTCCTCCTCCTCTACCTTCACTCCTTTTCTCTTGCGACCTCGCCCATCAACACCGTTCGTCGCAGAGAACAGCGGCTGGCCCACTTCGCTGCCAACAGCCCATCATGTCCTCCAAGGACGAAGCCCTCGACGCCGGTAACATCGGCGGCGAGAAGGGCGGCAATGGCGTCCCCTATGAGGGAACCAGCCAGGTCATCCCCAAGGAGGCCACCGGCGCCCATGGCGAGGAGAACTTCATGACCCGCAATGGCCTCAACGCCGAGTCCTTCAAGAAGGCCCACTATGGCCAAGGCTTCGTCGAGCTCGAGCGTCCCATGCAGGCCCGCCATCTTCACATGATCGCCATTGGTGGTTCCATTGGCGCCGGTTTCTTTGTCGGTTCTGGCTCTGCTCTGAGCAAAGGTGTAAGTCTTTCAACCGCGTGGTCCCTGGTCGCATCGCTTGGCTGTGGCTCCTGCCCCGGTATCTGTCTCGCTAACCTTGTCGACAGGGCCCCGGTACTCTGTTCGTCGACTTCCTGATCATGGGTATCATGATGTTCAACGTCGGTAAGTCGAATCGTCGCAGTTCCGGGGGCAGCAACGTGTTCCTCTTCTCGTCCTCCTTTCTTGTCGGAAGCAACGGTGCTGACTCCCATCTCAGTCTATGCTCTTGGTGAACTCTCTGTCATGTACCCGGTCTCTGGTGGTTTCTATACTTATTCGACTCGCTTCATCGATCCCTCGTGGGGATTCGCCATGGGTTGGAACTACGTCTTCCAGTGGGCCGCCGTCTTGCCTCTTGAACTGACAGTCTGCGGTCTCACGATCCAGTACTGGAATGCTGACATATCGGTCGGAGTCTGGATCGCCGTGTTCCTTGTGGCCATCATCATCATCAACGTGTTTGGTGCACTTGGTTACGCCGAGGAGGAATTCTGGGCTTCAACCTTCAAGCTCATCGCCACTGTCATCTTCATGATCATCTCTCTCGTCCTCGTGTGCGGTGGCGGCCCCGCGGGCAGTCGATATGACGAGTACTGGGGTGCTCGCTACTGGTACGACCCCGGCGCCTTCAAGATCGGTTTCAAGGGCTTTTGCTCCGTCTTCGTCACGGCCGCCTTCTCCTTCTCCGGAACCGAGTTGGTTGGTCTCGCCGCCGCCGAGTCGAGCAACCCCGCCAAGGCGCTGCCCGGTGCCATCAAGCAGGTCTTCTGGCGTATCACCGTCTTCTATATTCTCGGCCTCTTCTTTGTCGGCCTGCTCATCGACTCCAACGATCCCGCTCTGCTGTCCGAGAGCGCGTATGCTGACGTCAAGGCATCGCCTTTCGTGCTGGTCGGCAAGTACGGCGGTCTCAAGGGCTTCGACCACTTCATGAACCTCGTCATTCTCGTCTCGGTCCTGTCCATTGGCGTCTCTGGCGTGTATGGCGGCTCACGAACCCTGACTGCCCTTGCTCAGCAGGGCTACGCCCCCAAGATCTTCACCTACATTGACAAGTCGGGACGCCCACTCCCGTCAGTCATCGCCCTCATCGCCTTTGGTCTCTTGGGCTTTGTCAACCTGAACGCCAAGGGTCCTGTCGTCTTCGACTGGCTGCTTGCCTTGTCCGGTCTGGCGGCCCTCTTCACGTGGGGCTCCATCTGCCTTGCTCACATCCGATTCCGCAAGGCTTGGAAGTACCAGGGCCACACCCTCGACGAGATTCCCTTCAAGGCGGCCTTTGGCGTCTATGGCTCGTGGTTCGGCTTGATTCTGTGCGTCATCGTGTTGATGGCTCAGGTAAGACGCCCCCTCCCTCACTCCCTTCCCCTTGTTGCTCGCGTGCTCACACTGTCTCACGCAGTTTTACACTGCCATTGCTGCTCCTCCCGGACAATCGGGTGTGGGCTCTGCCGAGGACTTCTTCAAGCAGTACCTGGCATTCCCCGTCGTCATCTTGTTCTGGATAGTCGGATACGCCTGGAAACGCGAGGGCTGGCTCAGGACAGAGCAGATGGACGTCGACACGGGCCGACGTGAGCTGGACTGGGACGAGATCCGGGCCTACCGGGCGCAGGTGGCGTCGTGGCCGGCATGGAGACGCGTCCTCCACACGATCATGTAGGGGAGGCTTTGCAGACGTATGGGAGTAGGCACGGCGCCGGCTTGAAGAAAGCTGSCACCGCACCGCACCGCACCTGAGAAGACGACTCCCCGTTGTCATGTTTCTGCTGTACACCATCAACTACTAGATACCACATTGAGAAGAGAGAAGAAAGAGGTGCGAGATAGTGTGAAGAGATGCCTGCAATTTACAGACATGTACATGCATGCATACGTACCGTACCGCTGCCTCGAGACAAGTGACATGGCGTGTCTTGCCTGTCTCCAGCTGCTGCAGCTCGCTTCTGCCTCGGTTCCTGGCAATCGTTTGTGTGGATGCGAAGCCGCAGATGGGGACGCTGCAGGTCTGACACCTGGGCCGCGGGGTCGCAGAAAGGGAGGCGCAAGCTGAGCACCACGGCAGGGCTCGCGATGCGGATTAATGGAGACGAGCGCACGCAAGCAACGGGCACAAGGCGAGGGGTTTGTGTCACGAAGTCGGCAATGGTGTTTTATTCTGGAGGCGCGTCGCGGGGAGGATTTCCATCCATGTCTACGGAAGGAGCACCCTTTTCATGTCATCCACGCCCTGCAGTGCATGTCAAACCGCCAGCAGTGGGGCGCGCCCTATTGTCCCTTGCGCGTCTAAACGGCTGATTGCGTGCCTCCTCGCGCCCCGGGCCGACGTTGGCCAGCGGCGACAGCCCGCGTCTTTCTCGGAGAGCATGGGGAGCATGGGGAGCAGAGAGGCTCACTCGTTGACGGGAGAAGCCTGGGAGCGTTGCGCACCGGCGTGGGAGGACGGAGGAGTTGGAGTTGAGGGTGCCACGTCCCGCCATCTGACGCCATTTGCACCAAGCCACGGCTGCTCGACGCCCTGGCTTCGCTGACTCATCCAGCCCCAATTACCAGGGCATGCATGGACGCGGCCAAGGCGGCGATGGAACCCTCCTCCGCGGGGCGGGGTGGGGCGTTGGTGTGGACATTGGCAGTGGGTGTCCAAGCACGTGACAGGGGACAGATCTCGGGAGCCTGGGGAAACGCAAGAAATGGGATTGTCTGTTACAGTTACGTACGGGATATTCTTCCATCCCAAGTGCTCGTACGTGGCGGACGGCCTCCTGGCGTGGCGGAGTTGATCCAGGCGGCAAATGCCAGGCAAGTGAGGGCGATGCGAGGCACTTGGGGGAATATCACGCATTGGGGCATCGCTTGTTGGCTCTCATAACCAGGAGTGACGATGCCTTACTGGGAAGTGGCAACAAAATTCGTGAGACATGAGTATGACTTCCGCCCGAGATTCCAGGCGCCTTGCTTGGGGTTTGATAAACATCCCAAACTCCACACGAACTTGCTGGACGCCGATCTATCTATAAACGATAAGCCGACAGTTGGGGAGAAGCCGGAACCACGGTATAGCAATTTACATACTAGACCTTGGGGCGTCCCCGGCATGCAATGGCTAGAAATATTTGGCGGCGTCTTGGTGGTGCGATTGCAGTTCAAGCCAGTTAAGCTGGCCTTGGTGATTTCAAGTCCCGGTGGACATGAAGCGACTCGAGGACTCGAACATCAAGATGCGAAGAGGCTGAGCGACTCGCAGATGAACTAATAATCTGTTTTCAGGCCAATCTCATGCTCAGAATTATGGAAATGGTCTTGGACTTTCTCGCGGCGTCGAGGCAAAAATGGCCACGGCATTGGTGATGCCTTGGAACACGCGGCTGTGGAAGGAAGCGCAGCAATGTCAAGACGCGGATAAATAGGACAAATGCAACATGCATTGCAGTCTTATTAGGAACCGTAGGGATTTTTCAGGGTGGAATAGGATGTAGATCAGACCATGGCATCATGTTGCAACACGGTATATGTGGGCGATAACGCCAGGGTATATTGGTGCAGGCTTAGCTATTACAAGTCCGATTTGAAGCCTAGCAGCGGCACAGTGCAGTCCCAGAGGTATTACACTGACGAATTGACATTAAAAAGCATTGCTTCGCCGGGGAACGAACACCGACGTTGATCCATCCACCTCCGCAGGGCCATCAGCTTGGGGTACCTCTACCACTGCCAACCACCTCTCAAGCCTCGCTCTCAATCCTCTTCTCGGTCGGTCCGGCAATCACGTCCTCGATGGTCTCGTCGCTGAACTTCAGGTCTTCCTCAATGGTCACGTGGTCCTTGATCTTGAAGAGGAGGACCGGTGCGGCGATGAGCAGGGAGCCTGCCAAGCAGCCCCAGGTCGCTCCGAAGATTGTGTCGAAGGGCAGCTTAAGGCCGTCTAATCTCCAGAAAACAGCAGCGCCTGCTGACTGAATACCCTTGTAGAAGCCTAGGTTTTTTTCCAGTCAGAATGTTGTTGCAGATGTGTTTGTGATGTTGCAAGTCTTCGGTGTTGAGGATCGGGGGGGTCACGTGATTGCGCAACGGGATTTGAACTCACCAGCCAGGTTGGCAGCCTTGCGACCAGAGTTGGAAAGGGCTCCCATGTACCAGTAGATGCAGGTCTGCCAGATGGCGTCGTAAAAGCCGTAGAAGAAGTAGAGGAACATGGGTCCAATATAGGCCTGGCCACCATCGGTCCAGTCGACCAGGCCATCTTGCTGGTACTCGTCGGACTGGGTCACCTCGCGGGTGACCTGCTGCTTCTGCCAGTCCCAGCCAGCGCCCCAGATGACAAAGGTGAGGGTGACGAGGAAGGCGAAAGCAGCCTTGGCGCGGACGCTTCGGCGAATAGAATGAATGTCAAGGCAGTATCCGTTGACCATGGCGCCGATGATCTGGGCAAGCCAGTAGAGCAGGCTGTTGAGGGCGCGGGTGCGGGTGGTGAAGTGGGCCCCGTTCATGTCGTTGGTCTGGTAGGTGTAGAAGATGTTGGAGGAGAAGAACATGGGGAAGAGGAGGAGGATCCACGGCTCCTGGAAGAGGGTTTCCCACAGGCCCTTGAACTCGCTCTTCCACGAGGGGTTCTTCATGAGAATGACCTTGGTGTTGTCTTCGCGGATGACCTTGTCGGCGTTGACGAGCAGCAGGGCAAGCACGGCGCCCGCTCCCATGAGGATCATGAAGGCAATGTAAGTGCCGTCAGTGACGGGGCCGGCCTTTTTGTTGATGTTCTGAGCGAGGGGGATCTGGAGGGGGCGAGCAAGTCAACATCACGGCAGAATTCATCTCGGGACGCGCACAGCTAGCGACAGGCATGGATCGGTAGGGCGATGCGACTTACCAGGGAGGCAATGACGGCGCCTAAGTTGAAGATGACCCAGAACCACGAAATGTAGCGGCCCTTGCTGTTCTCGGCCGGGTAGGACATCATGATGGCGCCCTGGGCGGTCCACAGCAGACCGGCGCAGACACCGAGGAAGGCACCGGCGAAGATGACGAAGCCGATGTTCTCGGTGTGCGAGTAGCTGAGGAACGAGGCGCAGTAGATGCAGTAGCCCAGGCCGCCGATGGAGAGGGTGAGACGCAGACCCAAGCGGTTGGCGAAGGTGCCGGCGAAGAAGCCGACGACGGCAAAGGTGCTGTAGAGGGCGACGCTGGCGTGGTCCTGGGCGGTGGCGTCGACCTGGCCACCGCCGCCGAGGCCGCTGAGAGCATTGAACATGCCAGGGCACAGGAAGCAGACGAGCGAGATCATGAGCAGCTGGACCTTGGGCGAGGCGTACCAGAGGTCGCTGCCGAAGATGCGAACCGAGCGATACATCCAGCCCTGGGGGCGGTCGACATACTCGGGCCCGTCGACGGCCACGTCGTGGCCCGTCTTGCCCTCCTCAGTAGACATGTTGCTGGGGCGGTGCGCTTCCTGCTGTGTGCTGCTCTGTATCGGGTCTTTTGCTGGGGGGAGCTCGGCGGGCGGGATATCGCAGGCTCTACGGGTCCAGCCGGGGGGGTTGCGTAGGGGGCGGGCACGGTTGAAGCTGGGCAGGGACACGGGACAAGAGGCGAAGGGAAGAGACCGTGTGAAGCTCGGAGGGGGACAGGCGCGTTTTTGAATGTCTCGTCGCCCATCTCACCGGGTTCGGGGTGGAGCCAAAGGTGGTGGTACGGTACTCGTAGTCCAACATGCCGTGCAGAGGGCAGGGCAGGCCATGGAGGGTAGTATCGGCAGGGTCTGGGTCACACTCAATCACGGACGCCAGGGTGCCTGGCGAAGGATGGGATGGGAGGGATGGGACGTCGAAGTGGATGATGGTTGGATGTTGGATGGACGGAGGCGTTTGGGGTCGTCAGGTGGAGGTGGAGGTGGAGGTGGAGGGGGCCCGGGGCCGGGGCCGGGGTTGGGGGCTGCATTGGGGAAGAAGAGGAAACAGGATGAACAGACAGGATGAGGAGGAAGCGGAGTCGGACCGGCAGATTTGGAGTTTGCCAGCCACAAGCGCAGATGCAGATGCCTGCCACATGGGCCGTCCGACGCAGCCAGCTGATAGCAGCCAGAGTCCATGGTGCCGGGACCGTGGTAGCACCGGGCAGCCCTGCCGCGGGGAGCACACGCTACGTGACAGCAGCGACACGAACGAACAACAAGAGTTACATGTGGCACGGTTGGCTGCGTACCGTTGCGCTCCGTCGCTGTGCGTTGCCGCGCGCTGCCGTGCGGCCGCCAGACGACAGGGTCCCGGCGACGAGCCAGCGCGCGCCGACGAGCAGCAAACAACGGGCGCACGGCCGCGTGCTGCTCAGGGCGCGGTGAATTGCGCCGTGGGACGGCTTGAGGCGGCTGCAGGGGGTCAGCGTGGCATCGCGAGAACACACCCATGATGCCTCTGATGGCGTATCGTACCTGCCGACAACAGCGAGGCCACGGCGGCGGAGACGGCCCGCCGCACGCGACAGACGACGAAGCCCGCTGCGAGCGAGGACGAATCAATGGAATCAATGAACCCATGAATGAATCAGTGGCAATGGCAGATGGTAACCATCGAGCCGGGTGGGCTCCACCATCCTTGGCCGGATCGGGAAGCACGACGAGGGCTGGCGCCGTCGCCAGGCCCGAGCTTTGATGATGCTCCGAGGGACGTGTTCATGCCTAGAGCGCGGTCCCATGTGGTTAGGCGTGGGCGTGGGCGTGGGCGTGGGCGTGGGCGCAAGGGCGCAAACGACTACTCTCCCGGCATTTGCGAAACACACAACAGCGAACACGCAGGCCGCTCAACGGCGGCTGTCCGGCCTCTGGCATCGTGCGTCGTCCGTATTCGCAGTGGGGCCCGATGCGTGGCTTGGCGTGGCTGTCGAGACCCTGCGGTGCGACGCAACCACTGCATATGCGAGGCGCATCCGCCGTGCAGGCCCGTCTGCAGCCGGCAGCCAGGCCGGCGGGCACCACAGCGCTCCCTCGGCACCACAGCGCTCCCTCGGCACCACCAACCCTCGGCACCACCAGCCCTTGGCACCACCAGCCCTTGGCAGAGACGGAGCGAGCCAGGGCAGGTGCTCGTGGTCCGTACCAAGTATACGACGAGGACGAGTCTGAGCACCGCACAGAGCTGCTGGGCCCGCGCACGAGCCAGCATGGCATCGCGACGGTTCGCTCCTCGGGTGGCGCAGCGCCCCTGTCATCAGCAATCGGCGTCTGGGGGACGTTCCGCGGCACGAGCACGAGTAAGGAGCACTCCGTGTGCTGGCCAGCATGATCGGTGTGCCACCATCGCCAAGGCACCGCGGGGCGGGGGGGCCAGCACCAGCAGCACCAGTTCAACGGCCCCGTGCCAAGAGGGGGGCCGGTCCATCGCTCCCGTTGCCTGGCTGGCCGTTGGCGGAGCACCGTGGCTCTCCGTGGCTCTCCGTGGCTCTCCGTGGCTCTCTCGCGTGCCCTGTGTTGTGTCTGTCCGCCTCCAGAGAACCCTGCGCTTGAGACCCTGCGCTTGAGACCCTGCGCTGGGAGCCGGCGAGAGGCGACCGCAAGCCCAATCAGCAGCGACCAGCAGCGCCCAGCAGCGCCCAGCAGCGCCC
>LFRF01000002.1:1850612-1965406 GCA_001189435.1 Tolypocladium ophioglossoides CBS 100239 | reverse complement strand
TTCGGTCCTTTCCCGCACTGCCGAAGACAGGGCTGCGGCACAGCGCTGGCTGACTGACTACCGCCGAGCGCTCGTGCCGACGTTGAGCAGAGCAGAACGAGACGAGACGCATCGTCGCTGCCGTCCCCAGACGCACGACATTCCTTGTTGGCCTGTCCGCCTTCTGCAGAGAAGCCTGCCCCGTCATGCGCATGCCCGCGTCCATGATATTGCCTCCTCGTCGACGCTTCTTTGGCCAGAACCAACCTCCCTGGCGCAGACCCCGCCTCCCCCCGCCATAGGCCCGCAAGCCCGGCAGGCCAACGCCCAAACCACCAACCCCATGTAACGTAACGTTGCCCTCTGCCGCCGCTCTGTGCCAGCCGTCGCCGGCACAACAAAGGACGAAAGCAAGGCGCCTCAGAACGTGCCTTGCCAGCTCCGAACATATCGTCGCTCGGTAGCCAGCTGCGAAAACTGCCACCGAAAACCGCGGCTGCTAGTGGCTTCCAGCCTCGCTTCCACGTTTCCATCGCCAGGCCCAGCTGCCACCGCGTCGGAGACGAGCTCGAACATGGCCGGATGGGCTCGCGGGCAGATGCGACTCTGCCCGTCCATCGCTGGTGCGCCACCAACAGAGCCTCACGCCTCGCATCAGCTCGAGGCTTTGGCTCCTCTTCTCCACGATCCCTCCGCTTCCCCAAACTCTTCTCCAAATTCTTCTGCCCCTCCCCCATCCGTGCGCCACCATTACTCGTTCGTGCGACTGAAAGGTCGGTGCCCGTGCCGAGAAACCGGAACATCGTGCTAACAAATTCCACCAGCCCAAACCTCGAGTCCACAGTCCGCCGTCTGCAGCCTGGAGCCTGGAGCCTAGTAGAGCCTGGAGTCTGCATCGTATCTGCATCGTCGGCTTCGGTTGACAGGTTACATGCCCCATTCATCCATCACCCACCGTTCCCGCTCTGCGTGTAGATACGGCCCCCCGCCATTCCTGTGCAGGAATCCTATCTGGAAACGTTATCGCCCATGGGAAGCGCGCGTGTAAGAAGTCGCTATCGCTCTGGGTATCGTGCTCTGGGTATCGTCCTCGTATCCATCCCCTGACGCGGTACCAGCACCAATCGCCCATCCCAACCTGGCTTCGTCAAGTCCATCCCCCATCGCGACCCTCATCGTCGCTCGCCTCAACCCGCATCTGCTTTCGTTTTTCTCGTCTTCACGAGGCGACGCACAAAAGCACGCCCTTGGCCGCCTTTGTCAGCTTCGCAGGCGCCAATCAGGGGACCTACGCCAGGGACAAGCCGCTGCGCCAGAGATGGTGTCCACCACGCTCGCCCACCACGCCATCCACCATGCCATGCCAATCTTGACTGATACGAGCATGCAAAGAGTACTCCGAAGATAGAGTCTAAATGAGCCCGCCCCCGAAGGGTCCTGGATACACCCCAGTTGCCCCGGCCATCGCTCGCTTCACCCGCCATCAAACAATCTATGACATGCAGTCGCTCGACTCCAATCACACGTTGGATCCCCACTCCCGCTTCCGCCGTGTGGAGATCCAGCACCAGTGGCAGCACCGGCTGACTGGAACGTCCCTCCCGTCTCCCAATCCTCCCTCCCTCCCCGACTCCCCGACGCTGTGTACTTGGTACGCCGTACTTGCTACCACTATCAAGCAAGTTTCTCTCTGCTGCATCAACACGCGAGCCGTTGCTGGGGCCTTGAAGCCTGCCACGCTTTATCCTCTCCCCCATGTCCGGACGAAAGGAGCATGCACCGTGCACCGTAAAGGGCGCCATCCCATCATATGTTCCAGATGCTAACTTGACTTCAAACTTCAAGCGGCGTTCATGTTGTGTCTCTTGGTTGGCATCTTGGCCTACTACCTCTCCCTCGTTCCCTCCTCCCCTTATCCCAGCCCGTCGCTTGATACGTACAACCTCAAAGCACACAGACAGACAGAGAAACAAGCGACGGACAAAATTTTTCTCTCCTTCCTCCAGAACAGCAGCCAGCCCTTCATAACACGACGCTTCCCTTGAAGCTCTGGTCCCGTCCCGTTTCGTTCACCCCATTCCCGTGTGCAATCCCCCCCGACGCCGAGTCGCTTGCATAAAAACAAAACACAAAAATTCAAATCCCATCTGATACCCTGAAACATGGAAAGCTCAACATGTCAAAGCCCATGCATGCCAGGTGTCCCACGCGAAACTCAGCCTTCTTTTCCGCTTCCCAAGAACACTGCGCTCGGCTGACCTCTGGCCTTTCGACTTTTAACGTCCTTCCATTCGTTTCCTGTCCCAGAGGGATAACAAGTTCGGCCATTGACATTGGCCCTGGGTAGTGGCTCCGCAAGGGCAAACACCGGGTCTCTTGTAATGTATGGTGGTAAACGTCTGTCCCGAACCCGTATAAATGTGCTTGCGCGTCTGTCGTTTCTGAAACCGTCATAATACAGGCCGAACCCAATGTCCAAAGACCAACGCCGTTCTGTTTGTGACGACCGCCGTCACCACGAATCGTCAATCTCGTATCGGTTTGTCTGCAAAAAAAAAAAAAAAAAAAAGGGTTAGACAAAGGGGAATAAAAGCTTGTGGACGTAAAATATCGGGCAAACATATGCCTGTGTAGGTTTTGTCCGNATATAAATAAGGAGATAATCTGGGGTATCAAAGATGAATGTAGGTACCAATTAGGAATATGTGCGTAAGAGTAGGTAGGTGGATAAAAGCAGGTAAAATGGAATCCAGCCCCATGAGAGCATCGTTCGCGTCATTCGACAAAGAAAGGGTGTTAGATTCGTGGCAGCAAGCTCATCATCCTTGCGCCGGGGTAGGAGTTGCGCCGCCGCGGTCACGAGACATCCACGCAAACAGGTCGGCGCGCGACGTTCCCGCCCCAGAGGCGACCGGTGTGGGCGGTTCAAGGTCCCGTCGAGGTCCCGTCTCGCGCGGTTCCAACAGGAGGCTCTTGCGATAGTACGTGACCTGGACGTTTCCTTGATCGCCGTCGCGAACCCGCCGGACCTGGGCAGCAAGCCAATCCTGCATATCAGGCGCCTCCACCAGCCGGTAAGGGATCTGGAACCGTTGGAGCTCGCCTATGATCTTGGCAGTCCGGGAATGCTTGTCGAAGTTGACGACCGTGAGGCCACCTGCGCCGTCCTCCTCCGACTGGGTACCGAGTGACATTTGCTTCGTGGCAGGGTTGCCGATGTCAACAAACGTCAAGTCGGTCAGGTACATGCCGAGGAAGGGCAGGCATGGAGGAACGTGGTCGTGGAGCCGAGTTCGCAGAACCTTGTTGTTCTGTGACGGCTCCACGATTTCCTGGAGCCTGCTCAGCATCTCTTTGCGCTTGAGCGAGATGGCGTCCCATGTCTTGCGGAGACGGCTGATAGTGCTGCTGTTCAGGCTGCAGATGATGGCCATCAACCCGTCATAGTTGTGGAGCTCGTGGCACTGGTGCGCGACCTTGATCCACTGCTTGATGACGGCAGCGCGTTTCTTAATCTCAGAATACTGAAGAATAGTCTCGGCCACCAGGTTCGACAGGTCCGTCGACAGGGACGACATGGCCTTGACATGCGGCGCATCGACTCCACCATTTTTCATCCACTGCGAGGCGAGGAGCTCCTCCGGCAGTATGGAGCAAAAGATGCTCATCTGCTTTATGGTCAGCTGGCGCGCCAGCTCCAGCGGCTCAAAGTCCAATATCGTAGGCATGTTGCCTCCGGCCTTGAACGAGCTCAACAAGTTCTGCTGGCTCTTGGAAATGGCCGGTTGGGGCAGCGGTGTGTCCGCGGGCACATATTGGGCAATCGACGTGTTTGTCTTGCCCATGGACGACACCAGCCGGGGTACTAGCGAGCCCTCTCCGGAAACGCGCTTCGCCAGCTCCAGGAGCCGGCGCCCTGCCGAGGGAAGCACGGAGCCGAGCTTAACTTCCGCGAAAGGCATGATGAGCTTCAGCGCCTCTCGGTCAGTCTGGTCCCTCCAATGAGACTCGAGCCAGCCCTTGAAAGCATTATATACTCTCAGGCGGACTGGGCCCGACATGTGAGGAGACTCGCCCACGTAGTCGAAGCGGTCGATGAGTGCCTCCGTCAGCTTCATTGGCCTGCAGAACAGCCGGAAAGTGAGGTAAAAGGTTGAGACAAACGCAGCATCTGGCGTAGACTCGTGGGTGGTGAGGCGTTCCACCAGCGCAGGTAGGGAGCCGCCGGTAACTTGGCCCTCCTTGTTAAACATGAGCTCGTGCGCATAGGTCCTCTCAAGAAGCCTCGTCTCAACATCCTCGGCTTCTTCGGCTTGCGAAAAGCTGCCCGTGGCGCTCAGCTCAGACATGGAGGGCTGATTACGTGGTACCATGGTATGGTCCGGGGTGGTCGCCCGGGTCGAGGTTTGCGAGACGATGCTGGTCTCCGAGTCTCGGCTCAAGTAGGTGGCGCTGCTGCCGGCACTCGAGGCTGCGAGAGCGTCGAATCGAGACGAGTGCAAGTCAGACTCGTTCCGCGCGCTGTCAGCCGCGCCATGGTCCAATGGATGGGGTAGTGCGGTACAAAGCTCAGGCAAGGGAGGCAGTGTAGGCCGGATGGACGAGACCGAAGACGCTACGCTCGAAGCATTGTCGTCGTTCAAGGAGGCAGGCCGAGACGATACAGGAGAGTTGCTTTGCCGAGGTTCTGTGGGTATGGTGATTCTGGGGACTCGGGGCAGCGGCTTGTCAACTCTGCCAGCCGTCGGCCGCCTCAGTGCTGGAGCCGCCGACTCGCAGATCTGGAAGGATTCTGCGACGCTGCTGACGACGTCTGAACGATCCGTGACCGACGGAGTTCTTGCTCGCTCCTCCACAACCACGTCCAGAATGCTCAAGTCAATACCCAAGGCGTTTTCCTCCAGCTCAAATTCGAAATCCCCAACTCTCTCGATTGCGGCCTTTGTCTTGGCGACGCACTCCCCAGCAGCCCTGACGCATCCGGTGGCCGCCATAAGCAGTATGCTGTTGTCTTGCGGCATGATGATGTCCGCCCCCTCGGTCGCTGCGTTAGCTAGAGTGTCCCGCGCCGAGAAAACCAGGACTTGGATGCGTTCAAACATGGCTACGCGAACTATGCTCAGGCCCACGGAACTTGAGGTGTTGTACGCGCAGACGCCGTCGATGACTGCCAGAAGCTCTCCCCCCGACGTGGCGGACTGCTTGATGGCAAAGGCGAGCTCGGGTCGTGAATGAGACTGCAGGTGCAGCCTACCGATGAAGGACCCCAGGTGTGAGAGGAGCTTGTCGTGGCTGCGGTTGAGGCGTTCGGAAACCAAATGCTGCGGCCTGGACAATGGGGAGGGTCCAGCCAGCGACACCCGATGCGCCATGCCGGAGGAGAGGCGGTTGGCTTGCTGCAAGCTCCCTTGAGAGAGTCTGTTTTGGTTGAAGGTCAAGTGGGGGTGGGACGTGGCTGAGGCGTTAAGAGACGACATGCGCTTGTTCCAGGGGGTGTAGAAGGCGTGCGTAGCCTCGCTCGACTCGGACGTCGCGATACTGCCACCCATGTCATCGGTCATTGCACGGGATCCTGCCTCGCTGGCACTCTCGTGTCGCTGGTGCTCAAAGGTTGCTCGGTCTGCGGGAGGCGTGGGCGGAATGTACGACTCCTCGGCGACGGTAGCCATGACGGTAACTGCGGCCGGGGCACGAGTCCTCCTGTCATCCTCCAGAACATCGAGAAAGCGGACGCCTTTGGTTACAATCTTGAACGCCTTGAGGATCATTTCGTCAATAATGTCGTTGGCATTTTCAGAGGGGTGGAGAGTTCCCCCTTGGCACTCTTGCAACCGCTTGGCCGTCTTGACCAGTGCAGACAACTCCGACAGCAGGGACTTTCGACCCTTTCGGAGACCCTCGCTCCTTTGAACGATGGCAGACTCCCTACTCAGGCAGTTGGTACGTTCCTAAAGAGACAACCAGATTAGGACGGCATTCTTGGCATCTACAACCGGGATACGAGAACTTACGAGAAGGAAGCGGACGCCGGCGATGATGCCCTTCATGAACTCTTGGTTTCTGAATATTTCGTTATCGTTGACCGACGTGCTCCTCAGGAGGTCCCAAAAGTTGAGGAGCGCCTTGAGGAGGCTGCGCATATCTTCCGGCTCATACGCCTCGCAGTAGTTGGTGGGCAACCATCCTCTCGCGCCAGTCGCCAGCAGGGTTCCATCCGCCCATCCGTTGGTGTGAACGGAGTGCACCAAGACCACATCGCCCTCATCCAGGGGCAGCGTAACGCTCGAGTCGGACATGGCATAGCTGGGGTGGAAGGGGTAAAATGCTCGCAGGAAGTTGTGGAAGACTGGCGGGGCGAGAGGCTCGGGCAACAGGTCCTCCTGGGAGCCATTAGGCGTAGCCGGGGGAGTCATCTGGGATTGCAAGTAGAGATTCGTGTGATGGTGAGAGTGGTACGATCCATTGGCGACGTATTCCGACTGGGACTTGGGAATGTCCAGGGGAGCCACGCGAAGATTGGCTCGCAGGGCGTGATCGCTCAGCATTGCGATTGCTGTGAGCGGCGGATGTGGCCCAGGGTCATCGGGCTGTGGTCTGGCTGTCAAAGGTCGATGACCACTCCCGGACAACGGCCAGCCGCGCCCTGTTTCCAAAGCAGTTTCGCGTTCTATCCAAGCAGAACAAGTGGCGAATTCGAGCAGTGAGGTGAGGTGAGGGGCGGTCGGATCGAGGCAGATCGAGGCGGCTTGGCCACAGTTACAGACAGGTAGCTAGCCGGAGGGAGGGTGCTGGGTTGTAGCCGCGATGGTGTTGGGGGTTCCTGGCCGCGGAGCAGCCAGTGGATGGGGTCCTCGTCGAGAGCTCTGGGAAGCGAGATTCAACATCAGCAAGGTCGACGGCGCGTCGGGTGTTGTGGCAAGAAGCATTGAGCCGCGTCTGGAATGAAGGAGAGAGGGAGCCGGAGGGGGAGGGTGAGAGCACGGACAAGTCGAGGTAGAAGTCGAGGAATGCAGACTTGGACGTCGACCACCTTGTAGGTGCACGGCAAGCTGCCACACCAGCGGGCAGACCAGGCATGGACTGGACAAGGCAGGGAAGGCAGGGAAGGCAGAGCGAGTGAGGCAATGATGCTGGCGACTTACAGGCTTCGTTTCAGCCGAGAGCAGAGCAAACGTCGCGAGGTGATGTGCTCAACCGGGCAGGCTTGTTCGTGCCTTGCAGCACAGCGTCGGCGGGAGTAACGCCGGTGCACAGGTGGAGGGCAGTACGAAGTACCGAAAGTATTATTATGACGCCGCAACAAGCGAATGTGCTGGCCTGGTCGACTTTTGTGCTTTGACCGCGGCGGTTGCTGCAATTGCAACTGCGGGAGGAGGAAAACAGACGACAGCGGGAAGAAATGTCGAGAGAAGCTGGAAGTCAAGAGAGGCGAGAACAGGCCTGCTGGACCACGGACAGGACAAGGGGAAGGCGACGGGGTGTCTTGTCTTCTTTTTGCGGGTCGGTCTCTGGCTGGGATCTTGCAGTTGAGGGGCTGGGACCTCTGGGTACACCATGCGCACTCGACACGATGGCTTTGGCCTTGCAATTGAATGGAGACGGCACGCACGGCGCCCCGGCCGGGACAGGAGCGGGTGCTGATGATGATGAGCGGTGACCACCTTGCAGCGGAGGCTCGTGTCGATGGCGAAGCGCTGATGCTGCCGACGATGCTGGTGTTGGGGCACGACTGACGGGCTTGTGCCGCAACGAGGAGCGCACGCAAGGAGGACTGGGGGTGAGGGTTTTTGGGAAAAGGGCCGTGGGCAGCGCGCAGGGAAGAAGGGTCGAGGTCGACATCTGGGGATGATGCCTTAATGTTTGTTCTGTGTCTGGTCTGGTCTGATCGCTGGCTGGTGTGGTGTGGTGTGCGTGGTGTGGTCGCTGCCCAGGGCTGCCTCTTCCAGATCATCATCATCGAGCATGACTTGACTTGGCCGGCCCGCACCCCCCCTCCCTACCTCCTCGTAGCGTCCATCCTACGGAGTACATGTACTGTGCCTTGTCCGCAGTCCGTACTCCGTAGTCCGTTCGAGCATCTCGCCATCGTCAATCCAGCAATAATTGGCCCCGGCGCCGTCCGCGAACCGGATGCGCACTGGACTTCGCTCCCCGTGAGTCGACCTACGTCGCCGGCAGAGGGCCGCAGGTGGCTGCGAGCGAACAGCGAGGAGTCAAAGCCACCTACGAAAGGCCCCAGAGCCGCTGCTTTGGCCATCATAGAAGGCTACCTACTCGTAACTAATGGATGGAGGTAGTGCAGTGCGTTGCGCTGCGTTGCGCTGCGTTGCGTTGTGCTCACCCCTGGCCACGCCCCTGGGCGGAGGAGGGCCGCCCCCCAAGTGGCTGCACCCTTGCTCCCTGCTCTGCAATTCCGCGCCAGGGATGGCCCGGCCGCTGCTACATGCGTCCTCCGTGCAGAGAAGAGAGCCCTGGATTAGGCTCGCCTCTGCGCTTTCAGACTCAACGCCGTGCGTTGGAGCTGCGAGCTGCCCACTGTTGACAAGATGAGAAGAGGTCCCAGCAGATGGGTGCTGGACCCACCGGATGCCAGGGGTTCCAGGGCGTACCTTAGTCGTACCCGGTGGGGCCCCAGAGGTGGGCGAGGTGCCTAGACGTCAGCCAGGGATACCTTAGATACCTACCTACCTTGGTCGTCTGCGTGCTCTGGCCGCTGACGGATCAAGCTCCAACTGGACAACCGAGATCCAGGGGGCTGGGGCCGACGACGTAGGTGCACACCTTCGAGTTCGAGGGCTCAGGGGTCGATAGCGTCCAGCCAGCAGAGCCAGTTCGCGGTGGCCCAATCATCACATCATGCCGCTCGTATCACAGGTCCAAGTTCACAGCAGTCATCGCGATGACTGCGAGGTCAGCAATGTCATTGTGCGCGTTTTCCACGAGCAAGTAGTAGCAGCCGACAAGCAGGGCACTGCGAGGGTCGAGTAGGATGCTGACGCCTCCCAACTGAGACCGGACCAGAATGCTGGGCACTTCCATAGTAGTAGGTCCTGCAATTCTAGGTAGTACACACTCTTGGAAAGACAAAGAACAGCGAATCGCATCTGTGCATATACCTACCTGACGAGTAAGCATGTGCGGAGCAGAGCTGGAGGCTTCGTACCTTACATGGTCAGCTATGGTTACCCGTGGGCGTCGCGGCAGAGAGACTCCGTATGGAGCGTGCTTCGAACAAGTCAACAGCGATGATGTAACGGTCCGGCTGCATATGGCGCTCAGGCACAGGATCAAGGACGAGCCCTCAGTCGTGCAACATGACAGCTTCCGCCGGGCACAAGTAGATCGTGACCAGCCGGGCAGATCGTCTGCTCGCCCCGTGGGCTGCGAGTCCTCGATAGTGGGAGATGCCCATACAGCGCATACGTACTTCGTAGGTACGGGGTACATGCGTGAGCACAAGTGCTTTATCCACATGTTGGCTTCTCCCCTGGGCGCACGGAGCTCGATTGTTGGCCACCGCCCTCGTGCGGATCCAATATATATTAATATAAACGCACATGCGGCACTGTACTCCATACAGCGGCGGTGCCCGAAGGAACCCCAGGCTCAGATGAACGACCCAGCAATCACAGAGGTTCGTTCGCCGCCTCGCGTGCCACAGCATCGGGCTTGCCCCGTCCCGCTGCGTATCGGTCCGTGGCTCCTCCGGCCAGGGTCCAGCGAGGCCGCACGGAGTCCCCTGCGTCATGCGCAAAAAAACCTTTCCGTCACCACGACCACCGCTTCAACCGGTCATGGTGAGCTGCAGCCATGCCAGGTCCCGACAGATACAAGCAGTACAGAGTAGTCCATACGTTTTGCCAATTAGGTTGGGGTCAGGTCGCCAGGCCCAGCTGCGGTGCCGGGTATGCGTGATGCCGCGGCTGTGTCACCACTCCACGACATGGCAGCTTTTTATTAACAGCGCAGAGCTCCAAGCATCATCGCCCCGCGCGCTTCAACCGGACGATGCGTGCAATTCCATATTCTTCCCGTCGTCATCGTCGAGGGTGTCGTACAGCTTCAGCGTCGTGCGGCAACCCGGCAGTGCTGTGACTCTCTTGGATACGAGACATCTGCCCAGACGCACAGCTCGCTGGGTGCAGTATCGGCCAAGGCAAGATAAGACACGCCTGACGCGATGTTTCGTTTTGCCAAAAGCAAGCGGCCACGATGCTGACTGACTAATCGCCCACCGGTCTCCTCCTTAGCCCTGAGACAGACACATGTACTCAAAGTCCCGCCGACTTGGTCGTGTCAGAGACGTTCATGGGCGAATCGGACCCTGCGCTCAGACGACGGAAGAGACACGACGTTCTTTTAGCCTCCGGCCTTCGCCTCCTAGGCGTCGTCGTCGTGGGGCTCCACATGCTCTTTTGAATTGCTTGTTTTTGTTTCCCTGGTAATACGGATTGGGTTTTCGAGCAAAGCCCGGGTCCTGACATGCAAGAACTATGTTCGTTCGCTTAGTGCTCGCAATGTTTCGCGCCTCGGCCAAGTCGACCGATGCGAATATCCCTCGCTTGGCTTAGCCTCCTCGTACTCGCTGAGTCTCTGCCGTTCCTAGGCCACATACGTCTATCAAGATGGCGTACGAGGTACTCGTACAGAGTGCTACGTACCACGGCGTACAGATATCCCGCGCTTCACCTTGGTTTTTTGCGCCACCTACGGCTTGTCCTGCATTTGACAGACCATTGCCGACGCTCTTTTGGCCAGATCTCACCTCTCACAATGCTGCCCTCTGTTTGCCGTCATTGGCGCCATGATTGCTGCCCAGGCCGGCGTCCCAAATCAGAATGTCGAGGCGAATGCGGCAGGCTTACATGCATCTACTCCCTGCCCGGATCGGTTCGCCCGGCTCGGTTCTGCTCCACGCGGGCGAGGGCTAGGTCGGTTCTAGATGCGAAACGTGCCCCGTACGACCGTCCACCACGCGGCGTCGCATCACTGCCGGCGCGGGTACAGTAGGTGTGATCCCTCAGGTCCGATGAGCCCGTCGGCGTATGTATGATGTGCAGCCCCGTGGTCAGGCACCCGTCGTCCGAAGGTGCCTCTATCAATGCGGTTGCGGTCAGGTACATACCCTGCCTTGCGCAATTGCAGCCCCATTCAGCACCACCCTCGAGCCCACGCGGATCCCGCCAATCCTTTGCCTCAATTGTCGGCAGTGGGACAGCGGGAACCAGACAATTTCGACAAAAGTCAACTGCAGCACCGGAGCCAAACAGAGCCCTGGTTCATGCGAGTGCTCCCGCGTCGTCACGCTCGATCCGTGGAACCTGGGTAGCGGTGGCGGCTACCAGCAGCCACATGGGTCACATGCCTGCCGCCGACCAGGCCCCAACCACACAATCCCCCAACCACTCAACTGCAGTCTGCGCTCTCCGCCTCCGCCATCACCACCTCACCCTCTACTATCACACGCATCGTCACCATCCGTCACGCCTCCAATTCGAGCCCAGCCCAACTCCATCTCGCGCTGAGGTTTGGGCGCAGCGGCGCGGACAAACCAGCAGACAGACTCTGTTCTGCACGCAATCGGCGGCGTGCCTTGCCCTGGTCTGGCCTGACCTGGTCCGGCCGGGTCTTGATGGTGTCGCGGCGTCTGTGCCGCCTCTGCGCCAGTCATCAATTCCCGCTGCCGAGCGCCTCGACGCGATGAGCCAAAGATCGTCTCGTCTCCACGCCTTTACTCTTCCCTCTTCCCACTCATCCATCCGCCGCCTCTTCACGTCGATCCTCGCCGCCGCCGCAGGTGGGCTCTCCTGCTCTGCTCAGCTTTGCCTGTGCATGGCTTGCCTGGTCACGTTAGCGGGTGCGGCCGAATCTCCCGCCTCTCCGCTATTCGCTGGATCATGCTCCCCGCCCGCCGCGGGGCGTGCCTCGACGACTACTGGATACCAACCCCTGTCTCCCGCTGTTGGTCCCCGTCTCTTCTTGATACCTAATACATCACATTTTCGCGTCCGCATGCTTGCAAACTTGGCGTCGAGCTGATGCTACCATTGCCAGGAACGAGAAGCCTTTCAGGGGGCCGGCGTCCTCCACTGTCGATGTGTCGTCTGCTTTTTGCCGAAGACGACGCCTACGCCGACAACTCTCATACCAAGTACAGCATCGCCAGCTTCCCTAGTGTCTCCGATCAATTCCAGCTATGCCGAGGACGCAAACCTTGTACACGGACGTGGCTGCCGACCTTGGCCGTACGCCCCTCCATCATCGCCACATGAGTCGGTGTGTTTGCTTGCAGAAGCACATGTGCAAGACCTGCATTATCAGCGTCATCCCCCCGCGCCCGCTCTGGACCGGGGGAGGCTGTCTATGAATACGGGATCTTTGGGCTTGAAATGTGCCGGTCAGGGATCCAAACACTATCGACGCAAACCTGGCCCCGTCAAAAGACGACCTTGGGCATGAGGTTGAGATCGGACAAGTGTCACTTTTATGCGCGCCGGCCACCTTATGGCTACACGGACGGCCCTTTGGCTCACTCAGGTTCGTGCGCTGTCGAACCCAATGGCAGGTCGACATACGCCACCGCCAATTCTCATGCTGCTCGTTCAAACGGAGGTGTCGGGTTGGGATTGACTGTCAGGCAACTCTTTGGAAGCCCGGTAAGACAAACCATGCCGACGACAACCCATTGGGATCAGAGGGAGCCTGCCTGCAACGGACAACAAATGGCCTTGCAGTTCCAGGATATGCCTGAGCCAAAGCTCTTTTCAACGGTGCGAATAGCACTTTCCAGAAGAGCAGAGTGGATTTTGCTTGCAAGTCAGTGAACCGGCCCCTTGTCGCCAACAACGTTGGTTAAACTTGGTTCGTCACTTTACTAAAAACGGGTGGTGACGAGCGACAGGGCACGGGCTCAAGAGACCCACCACACCGAAGCGTCGTGGACAGGCTGAGTTGGGCATGTTGGCGATTAGTAGATTGCCCGCCACGGATCCATGGATTCTTGTGCAACACAGTTGGCGCCTCTGGCACACACGCCGTTCACACTTGTCACTTGCTGCATTGTCCGTAAACCATAGGGACAAGGTAGCCATGCCCATGGCTGAATGATGTTGCTTGAGAAGCGATATCAAGTACCAATTTACATACGAACCAGCTGTTTGCATCTAACATTTCAGTCACCGTCGGACCGCAGCACTGGGAACGAGCCTTCGTGTCCCCAGTCGGCAAAGCATTGTTGACTAAGCACATCAAAGTTAGGCCGCCAACGCCCTACCAACAACAACAACAACAACAACAACAACAACGCCCGCGACAGGGACAGGCCCGATTTCCACGCAAGATACAAGTACGAGTAGGCTGTCTTTTAAGCTTTCTGTTGTCCAGCCTTCACACATGCAGCCAGCATCACGTTATTCGCGACCTGAGCTCCAATTACCCTACAGCGGTTCCCTGGACAGGGGCTGCCTTTTGTCCACTGGTGAAGACTCATCCGTTTCGATGGCTGAACTCAATTCCACAACGAGAGCAGAAGCCGTCGAACTGATGATCCATCTTTCCGGAACGGTGGATAATGTCCTGTCCAAGCAGCTGATTGAGGCCGTGGGGATGCGGTGGCCACAGCCTCAACAGGACCCGAACTCACTTTCTCGGTTGCCCAAATCAGCGGCCAAGTCCCGACGGCAAGTTCGAGATGCTCGAAGGGTACATGCAGGCCCAAGCACGAGAGGGTATCCGACGACGCCGTTAACCAGTGTCCGCGAGGACGAGTATAGGCAGCTTCAGATCCTACCATACGTCCAAGCCTCGTTGCGTTAATAAGAGATAGCTCTGCGCTAAACTCGTGCTACCCTGACGCGATGCTCACCTCGGCACCAAAGCTTTCTCCACAACAAACCTGTTCCTGGACGCTAATAGGTAGCTCGAGAACTCACTCCTTCGACCCGTTCGAAGTACAGTACGAGTACTTCCCTCATCTCGTCGGCGAGTACGGACTATCGCGGCGTTCGTTTGTTTTGCCGGGATGTGCCGGCCTGGCCGGCCCAGGACGACGGATAATTGCCTGCAGGCTCTGCTAACAATCAAAATACGAGTCGTAAATGGACATTCTGGCCAGAAGGGAACCATCAGAAGTCGAGCCCCGTACGGAGTTCACACTGCACTGTCAAACGTCGTATCTCAAACGGCCCCAAGACACTAGACTGGTTGGGAATGTGGCAGCTTGTCAGCGCGAGAGAGATGGAGGTCAAAGCCGACGGGACGACAGGAGGCACAAACTATGCTACTTCATCAACTCGGGCAAAACAGAGTGTGCCGGGTGCCCCTTGGGACGCGGAGAAGCTGTGGGGTCCGCCGACTAACTGGCAACGAGATCTACGAGTACAGCGCCAACCGCAGAAATCCATCAAGTGAGTCAACATTCTGCCAGAGGAAACATGTGGCGTACGGAGAACAGGCCATGGACTTATTTCGAACTCGGCGGAACTTGGCCACTGCGCATAGATTACGTTCACCGACTGGCCGTTGCGTTGCTGGGCTCCGGTCCGGGGCTCCGGTCCGGCCGCGCAGGTTGTTGCCCGTCATCCAATTCAATTGCAGACATGCCACATGATCGGCTTGGCAACGGAGCAGAAGCCCTCATGAGGCTCAGTCAGAGAAGCCGTGTCTATCCTTCTTTCTTCTGTCAGGCGCGCTCAGCCGGGCCCGTTCACTCGGCACGATGCCAACACCGCGAACGGAAAACCAGTAATACGGCCGACCATGGCTCGTGCCAACGGCCCAACAGTGCCACTTTACTGAGGAAAGAAGCTGCCCACGGCGGGATCCGTGCCACCTTCAAGGGCAACAGGGGTCGGCGCCGCATGCCCAACACGTTCTGGTGTCTGGACAGGGGCATGGATGCTGCGGGGTCGCGAGCAGCTTGAGGATGCAATTTGGAAAGGAGACCAACATCTGCCGGCGCGCTGGAAGGCGCCATGACTTGCCGAGTCATTACAGGAACTCTCTTGGTCGAATAACACATCACGTGCGCTCGGGCTCCTATTACTCGTACTGCTCGTACAAGTGAGGCGGGATGCGTGCGATGGATGGCTAATGATGTTATGCTAGTGGTGATGATTCAAACAGGGCAGCTCAGGACTGAACTGGAGGTTAGACCCGTCGATCGCTGTAACTGCACAACATGGGGGGGGGGAGCAATGTCAGGCCAAGCAACGAGGGACCAGGATCATCGGACGAAGGAGAGCAGGCTTCTCATGGACCGCGTGCCTAGCGAGGCTGCGCCGCTGCACATGTCCTGCGAGATCTATCATCTGCCCGACGGCCAACGGGGATCAATTTGGGATTTTGCGCGACTTCCTGTTTGCCGCACGCTCCCAGGAGCCTGGTCTGCGGCGCGAGCTTGGGCTGCATCAAAGTTAGGCGCAGGCGATCAAGCGAGGCCGCGCAGCCTGAGAGGAAGCCCGTCGTTTCTCGAGGGTCGAGGGTTGAGGTTCCAGATTGTCCGACGATGGGTGGGCGGAGATGAAAGCGGCAGCTCCACACACACGAGACGTTTCTGGACGCTCACAATCCGTTCCGAGGCGGTTGCTGTAGGCAAATGACACCAACGCGCAGGAATACCAACAAGTCATCCCAAGAGGCACGAAGCTGTCCGTGTCGGAAACGTCCCGGCACCGGCATTGGTGCGACTCGCATGAAGTTGGTTCGATCGGATCGAGATACGCAGGAAGAGTCGCAGACCTGACACGACAATGAATGACACTCGAACTCCCACGTGGCAGACGGTTCTTGTTCATCCCGAGCATGAACCACCGCTGCTGGTCCGCTGAACCAGGAAGACTAACTAGAGCTCTCGGCCGCGGACAAGATGTGAGGACGACCTCACATTCGGGCATGGCCATCCCAAGTCTTGAGACGGCACAGAACTGAGAATAGCGCCGGCAGAGGTCTCCAAGACGCCACTTTCACTCACTCGCCCCGGCCCACAGATGAGGTGACATTCCACGAGGCGCTCGGTAAAGACACTATTTGTCTGATGCCCCTGTCGACGCCATCGTCACCCATATGTCTGCGGGCACCCAAGAGGCAGCAGGAGCCTTGACAGCTTTGGGAGGATGCCTGCCACTTCACTGCAAGAGTGCTGCTCAATCTGGGGGACGGCGCTCTTAGCTGGCGCCAGCGCGGAGGGGAAATATGGATTGCCACGGCCTGGCAGGGTTCGCGAGCGGTGATAACGGTGCCCCCACTGCGCTGCCCACACAGATCCTGGCGTCAATTCTGCAAGCTACGAGTATGGAGTACGTTCAAGTACATACGAGCACAGCCGTTGCCCAAGCCAGGCTTGCCAGGGGCCCTGTATTTGCCGCAACGCGAACCACGTTGTTACGATGTGACGACTCGCACGCCACATGATGAAGACATCGCCCCCTTGCCCGCGGTGCAGGCGACACCTGCGAAGCGATGCCGCTCTAATGCAAGGCTGTCCATACTCCCGGGAGCAATGTGCCTCCAGAGCGCGACGCTACACACGAACCGAGTCTGGCCTTGCTAAACGGTCGCGCAAGGCCCCGTCCGGGTCTCGAGCCGTTTGCCGCGAACGTCATGGCCGCAAGCATTTTCCTGAGGCATCATAAAAAGCAATGCCTTCGCGGCGACAAGCACCGTCGCAACTGAGACACGCACACGGACTGAGCTCTCGCGCGAACATGTACACCATGGCCTGTGAGGACTCGTGTGATTTGAACGAAGTCTTACATGAACGGGAGTTGCCCGACGACCACGAACGATTTTTGCACGCAAAGGCAAGGCTTTGGCTAAGCCCGGGCGTCAGGCTACAAATACTCCTCCGTACAGCTCCCGTCAAGGCTTTCTTGGCCCATTTACTGTGTCGCAGTATGTGACTCTTCTCGCGGATGCCCCATGGCAGCACGTCGATACTCCCCTTCAAACATCGAGCTCTGTCATTCCAGGACACCTCGCATTGCTTTTGGATGGAGCACGCAAGTTTTCCCCACGACATGCACAATCTCAGCGAATCGGCCTTTTTCATCTGGAACCAACACCATTGTCGACTCACTGTGTCTGTGCGTGTTATGCAACGGCCATTCTGAGACTGGTGGCCCCGGCTAGAGAGGTGTTTGGTCAGATATCAGATATCATGTCGGCATCCTTGCCTCTCGGGGGCAAGGAGACTTGAACGCCAACTGCGCCGCCAAACTGTGCCCGCCAGTCTCCCAAGGCTTCACCAGCGACGCCGCCAGAACGGACATCACGAATGGGTATTATTACTGCTCAATCCTCGCATGCTGTTGGGCCTAGTGGGCTCGGCAGTCCATTGTCGGGTCCGGAGCGGCTCCCCGGTTCAGGGATTCCTGTTCTGGGTTGTGTGCCGTCGGCTGGTTTCCTCATTCCACGGACACCGGCAGCGTTTGTGCTCGCTTTGAAAGGTCAGCTTCTCCGCACAGCATGGCACCAGACAGAACACCACCTCCAGCTCATCCATCCAAGTCAAGATGACCACCAAGCAAGACGGATACCTGGGCCCTTGCCAATCTCGAACCGATGGTATTAATATGGGTCCGCCATGCACTGTCACTTTGATGACAGCTAACTTTTGTCATGTGAACTGCACGAACCCATCCCCAGCGCTGGCCTTCGAGCACTTCGTACTCGTACTTCGTACGTACTCCGTACACTCGTAATCTCCACCAAGGATAAACAGCCACGGCTCCACTGACCGTCCAGCCTCACATGATCGCTCTCCAAATGACTCGGACATACTCCGTACGAGTCGGCGGTGCGGTTCGTACCTGCAAGGTAATGCTTGCTTGTCAGGGGCCCAACGGGAGGGCCACTGGAGAGCTACGGGGTGAGCCTCCTCTGGTGATGTTCCCCAAACATGACTGACTGGACGAGCAAGGCTTTTAGGATGTAAGCCGTCGGTGCACAGAATGCCAACAGCATCGCATGCTATCAATCATTTCTCAAGTATCGAACTCGGCCCCAGGTTGTTTCAACCCAGCTAGTACTTCAAATGAAACAGTTGGTGAAGACTACAAGCGGAATCGTTAAGCATGAGCACGCGGTATTGAAATCTCTTCCTTCCGTTAGGTGCTGCGCGCGCACTTACCGACAACAGTCCCGCAGCTTACTCCAAAGACAAACACGTTGGCCTTGTGCCTGCATAGATGAGAGTTCGGCCTCGAGCTCCCGTCTACTTGACCGGTGCCACACGGGAAACTCACGATGTACTTTGCATTGTGCAAGGGGTTAGGCTACCCCGTGTCAACAAACGTCGAATATAAGGCGGTTGCCAGGAGGAAATACGAAAAAGTGTCTCTTTTAACTTAACCTCTTACACAAGCATGCGTGCTCTGCAGGCTGGGATTTTTGAAAGCATATTTAGCGGCAGACCATTGATCCGGCCACCTAAGCTGACATATTCCATGCCTTCCATACATGTCTCAACTCGCAAGCGGCTTTCAGCACGAGACGCATGCAGTCGTAGCTGTATTATAATAATGAATGGTCAGCCCGTAGGCTAAGAAGCATTCTACAATCCGTGGTGCGGTACGAAAGGGTTCAAGAGCAGGAGCTTCACTGACGCAGGGCTACGACAACTTACAAGCTTCGGTAACAAGAGTGTTTAATATGAGAACTTGGAGGATATAGTATGTCATTGGGACCGCCGCCACATGTCTCGTTCAAGTTCATGCTCGGCATAATCAGGTGGCCTTACGGATGACTCGAGTCCGCAGTGTCTTGGCTCGCCACCTTCAGCCATCTCGGCACCAGCAACTCACAGTACCCCAGCTCCGCGAAAACAACGAGGCGCAATCACATGAGGCTGGGGAATGCTATTAAATAGTCCGTTGGGCGCTGCCTTCGCTGCTTTCTTATTGAATCTGCCGCTCAACCATAACCCGTACGTCTCCAACAGACGCCCTCGCCATCTTCTTCAGCAACGTCCTCTCGTCTGCCTCCCGGAACATATCCCACGTGTCTAGTCCCTCCTTTGCCTGGATACTCAGCGTCTCGTAGCCTTGCTTGATAACCTCGGTGACCTGATGTGTAGTTAGGTTACTGGGCTTCTTCTTGGCCGACCCGCCCCCCTCTGACAGCATCTGCTTGTAGTGCGTGCTAACGCTAATCAACGTGTCGATCGAGCTGCTCTTGCGGTTCTGCAACCCGTAGTTTTCCTTGAATTTGGTAAGCACCTCTCCAGATTCCACCACTTTGTAGAACAGGTCATCGTAGGCGGCCGGCGTTGGCAAGAATGCCTCGCCGGCAGATAGAGACAACGCGAGAAGATTGACGACATGGTCAAGGAGGGTATCTATGTGGGATAGGTCCTTCAGGTCCGACGTATATGTCGTGAGGAACCGAATCAGCGACAGGAGTGACCGAAAGAACTCAGGCCAGTGGTAGTGGAGGCGAGTCCGTGAGCGCGATAGGTATGAGATTATTCGGAGCAAGATTCCAACGCACAGGGTGTAGAGGCTGATGTCCAGGCGCCGTCTCAGGTTGTGGTTAATCCCATCAATCATGGTGTCGAGAACACACGTCGCAAACACACGTTCTCCCTTGAGCAGCGGTAGGAATGGCTGTCGTTGTCGACAGAGACGCACGGGGACTTTGGATTCGTCGCTGCATATCCTCTTGCAGATGACCGGGTCCTCAATCAGCAGGCGAAACACCATGAGGTTGAGGTTTGCATAGTAGGTAGCACGGTGGGAGAGGTGCGCGTGTTGCAACAGGTACGACGTAAGCGAAACATAGCTTGCTATGGGCGGTTCCTTTCCCTTTTCCCCTAGGATGGTGACTAGGTTGAAGCAAAACAGCTTGTTTGCATGGCAAAAGTCGTATGTTGCCAAAAGAATGGCCGCGTTCTCTCCTGGCCTGGTCTTTGTCAGCGACAATCGTTGCTCAAGCGACGGCGGTCGTAACTTACAGAGTTGAGAGCATCTGCTTAGCAGTCTCAGCATCGTATACCGGCTTCTTCTCCGGCTTTGGCCCTGGCAAAATGGCGCCAAGCCCAATTATATTGAGGGCACTGCTAAACGTCCAGCCTTCCGGAAGATCATCCTGGATATCGATGTAGCCCAACCGCAACGCCTGGCACGTGTATCCGACGCAGTGGATAATCTTTTGAATCGACGATTCGTTGACAAAGTCGTTTAGGCGGAGCTGGTATGGGTTCTGAAACTCAAACTTGTTGTAGTTTGCCAGCAGCCCCAGGAGAGTGAATGGTTCCAACACTTGGCCAGGAGTCTCTGATTCGTGGATGAACTGCAAAATGTGAGTAAACGGAGGCAGCAGGGTGGCTTGCGAATACGCGCAATACCTTCATGACCGAAGGAAAGAGGTCTCTTTGGATCAGATACGTGAGTAGTGTCGTTTGGTATGCGCCCGCAGTCACGGCCAGCAGCACCTCAACCGCCTTGTGCCGCAAATCCACTACTCCGAACCGTCAGCGTATGCAGTTTATCAGACCCGGGACACGGCTCACAGTCGGTTCCATTTCGAACTATCCCGTCCAATGTGCTCACAAAGTCGGTAAATACGGTGTCGATGTGGTCGAGCCCAGCCAGCACGGTTATAATGTCGGAACTCGGGTGCGGGTACTTCTTGGACAGTAAGATGGAGAGGAAGATGGTCAACGTCTAGGCAGCGTGTCAACACAGCATCTCTGCCATTTCTGCGTCCCAGAACATACATCCAGGGCATGCAAAGGCGCGAGTCCATGGCCCGTCTTGATTGTCTCAACTGCTCGACCGAAGAAGTCCCTGGTGTGGCTTTCCAGCAACAGGACATCGGAGGGCGTTGTCTCGCTCAGGATATTTCGCAGCGTCGGTCGGTCGGGTCGCAAAAGGAAGAACTCCCGCCAGAAGCCTTCCGACTTATCTCCATCTTCGTCGTCCTGATTCGCGTTCTTGGTTCAGCCTAGGCGCACGTCGTCGCACCAGGAGGGCATACCTTGAGAGCAGAGGATTAGTCGACGAGCAGGCAAGGCAGGGCCGCGGGCAGGGGCGGAGTCGGGCTGAGGCAGGCAAACCTTGAAGAGAGAGGAGTAGAGTTGGACGATCTTGGGGGTAAATACCTCGGGTGGAGGCTGGCGCGTGAGAGGTGAGGCCTCCATGGGACGAGCGGGCGAGGGCAACTTCAGATCTGCTGTCGTGGAGGATAGCGGATGTCATGTGCTATCAGCAGCTCGGTCCTCCGTGGGGCCGTACTGTGCGATCAGATAACAAATGTGCACTGTAACGTCTGGGCTTCTATACGGGTACAGTGCACAGCTCAGAAACGAACTGTACGGCGCCAGGTCTCTGTCTCCTGAGCCAGAGCTCTATCATCCCAGCGACGAACTTGAAGGTGTCCTGAAATCTCTCTTGAATCAGTTAAAGGCTGGCTCTGAGTCACGCTTGGCTGCAGCTTGAAGCTCGGGCTTTATGGTATGCTTCTTTCTCCTACCGCAAGGTCTAGCTTTCCCTTGCAGCCTCTTGCGGATACTTGCAGCCATGCATCGGCCCCTTTCACGATGGGCGAAATATACATTCTGTTCGAGTAGACCGCGCTCGTTTCTAAAATGCCCAAGAGGAATTTTAGGTTGATGATTGCCATAGAATAAATAACGGTAGTTGTTGGGCGTGGTAGATGCTAACTAGGCAATCGCACACGTGTAAGTCAGTCATGGGCGCGTGGAGTACTTTAGAGGAACTACTTCAATTGTGCACTCCCTCTCACAGATTGTACACACGTCGCCTACCCATGAAGAAACAAAAAGCATACTTGGACCCCCGTTATTTCTGTTGATATATAGAGTATGAACTCTGAGGTATGGTTGTGGCAGTTTGGGACAGTTGCTTCGAAGTTGTGGCTATAGGGTAGGGCGGCAAGGTGTGGGTGCTGGGTGGTGGTTGTTGAAGGACATGGTCCAGCGACGCTGTGCTCGCCTTTTGCCTCTCATGAGTCTCGAATTGAGAATTCGCAGGAGAATACCACACTTCACTTTAGTTTCAACTCATTCATTGAGCCTGGGCGAGTGCAAGTGGAAGCGTTGAGCTCCGTGCCCTTCCTGGCTGACCAATTCTCGGCCTCGGATTGGCTCGGCAGGAGCTGGCATTGGCCATCATGTCATAGTGGCCTGTCAGCCGACTTGGATGGCCCCATTTGCCGCTGGCCTTCCGAGCCTGCGGCTTTGAAATCCAGCATCAGAATGCGCTCTGCTCCTCAATCTCCCCGTTGCACTCATCCTCCTCAACAGCAGCAGCAACCTACATCCCCATGATACCGCGATGAACGTGTCCTTTGCCGTGGCCCGAGTCGCCCTGCGACACGGTCGCCACTCGCTTCGGCCCTTGTCGGCCCCGAGCAGAATCGCCGCCTCAGCATACTACCACTCCTACTCGCTGCCGACCAGCACGTCGAGCGCCCCGAGAAGCAATGACATTCCCGAGACGCCGATAGCGCAGCCCGAGCCTCTACCAAGAGTCCACGAGACACGCCCGCCACCACCGCCGCCGCCGCCGACGACGATGACGACGCAGAAGCAGACTCAGGACCCCGCCCCTCCAGCAAAGGCCGCCACGCCACCACCAAAGGCCGCCGGCGAGACACAGACTGAAGCTGCCGCCCCGAAACCAAAGGCGGCGCGGCCGCGACGGGAGCTGCGCGCGCGCAAGGCGGCCATGAAGCTCACGCCGGCGGCGGTGGAGCAGCTGCGCACGCTCCTCGACCAGCCCGAGCCCAAGCTCATCAAGGTTGGCGCGCGCAACCGGGGGTGCAGCGGGCTGGCCTACCACCTGGAGTACGTCGACAAGCCGGGCGCGTTCGACGAGGCGGTCGAACAGGATGGCGTCAAGGTGCTCATCGACAGCAAGGCCCTGTTCAGCATCATCGGGACCGAGATGGACTGGGCCGAGGACAAGTTGAACCAAAGATTTGTCTTCAAGAATCCCAACATAAGTATGTCCCTATCTCTCCGCTGCGTCCAGACGGGAACACGAGGCTGACTGCCAGCAGAGGAACAATGCGGCTGCGGCGAGTCATTCATGGTATAGGAGAAGGACCTACGTGCATACAGTTCAGAGTCAGAGGGGGGTCAGTTGGGCGACGAGATKGTACCATGACGACGATCCACGACAAACCGAGAGGAAAACTGGCATTTGAGAGCGTGAGCTCGAGATGGGAGCCGTGCATGCGGAGAGGCCGGAGTGGCAAGTCTCTTGCTGCAAATCGCCACCGCCTGCGTCCGACCAGCAGATTTTGGATACGGCAGCCTGAGACGGTCCACAGCAATGGGGTCGGGGCGAGCACCAAGGAAGAAGAAACGGCGTCATGCGGCGCAATACTGGCGTTGGGTTTAGAAGAGATACCACTCCTTGTACATATATGACCAAGACCCGCTGTGTCAGCCGACGTGGCTTGCGCAACTGTGCATAAACACGACGATTTTGCAATGAGTCGTCTACTACTTCGTAGAGTTGCTTCAGAACCAGTGTGTCGTTCTACCGCTGCGAAATGAAGCACCAGAGTGTAGCGGGAGACTTTGATTCCAACGCGTCCACGTGACCTGGCGTCGTCGGGTTTGGTGTTGCTCTCGATGTTCATGTTGGTGCGCCATGCGCCTTGCCCTTTGTCAGTTCAAGCGGCAAGTTTACGCATCCACCACTTCGCCAGGCAAAACTGCAGGCCCACCGGAATGTCTATATATACCCCCGTTGCGTCGTTGCATAGCCGAAGCCTCCCCTGGTGCAAACTGCCTACACCGCGCCGTTGACTTGCACGCCACCAACCGCCAACCGCCAACCGCCGCCAACTGCCAACCAACTCTGTGCTTCACTTATCCAAGCATACAACAACTCTCCATTTATTCTGCTCGGCTACATGGCCGCCGCCGGCAAGAAGCGCAAGCAAGAGGGCTCGTCCCCAGCCCCGGTCTCCAAAGCGGCCAAGACGACAAAGAGCACCGCCGTCCAGGACAACATGCAAGCCCAGCTCGCCCGCATCGCACAGTCCGACCGCACCGCCTTTGAGAAGCGCGTCTGGACGGCCCTCTGCGGGATCCCTAGGGGCCACGTCACGACGTACGGCCTGCTGTCCGCGCACCTGGGCTCGTCGCCGCGGGCCGTCGGCAACGCGCTGCGGCGCAACCCCTTCGCCCCGGCGGTGCCGTGCCACCGCGTCGTCGCGACGGGCATGACGCTCGGCGGCTTCAAGGGCAAGTGGCCGCGCGACGGCGAGGGCATCACGCTCGACGAGAAAAGGGGCCTGCTGAGGGGCGAGGGCATCAGGTTCGACGACAAGGGCAGGGTGTTGGGCACGCCGTGGGTAGGGTGGGCGTGAGCGAGTGAGTGAGCACGACGAGAGGCAGTCGAGAGTGCGGGCGTAACTTGGATTATTATGCATCGCGTCTTCTCTACGGACTATATGCGTGACGGCTATGCGTCATCGTGACCCTGCAGCCGAGGCTCAAACAGAGCAACCGGCACCCCGAGGGCCGGCGTCCCAATGATGTCTGCCCGCAGTGACTGCGCTTCCCAGTCGCCGCGGTACTCGACCCTCTCATAACGCTGCGCAAGGCGAACCACTGGCGCGCCCTTGTTAGCACTGGTAGCATTCAACTATGGTCGTGCGCGTACTCACTGCAATACGCCATCTCGGTCAGCGCAAAGTTCTGCCCTATGCAGATTTCGGCCCCCGTGGAACGGCACGTACGTCCACAGCTTGGGCGTCCACGACTCCCACCGTTCGGGGTTGAAGATGGCTGGATCCGCAAACGTCTCCGACACCGTGGGGTACAAATCTCTGCGGGCATGCATCCCGAGAGTGTTGATGGTGACCGTATCTCCCTTCAGGAGCACAATGTCGCGCTCGCCCGACGCGCCCGGGATCGTCGTAGCCTCCAGAGCCTGGCGCATATTCAACGGGACTGCGGGGTGCAGACGCAGCGTCTCATTGAGGACGTTCTTGACGTACTTGAAGTCCTTGAGAGCCGCGTATGTTGGCTTCTCGTTCGAACCCAGGACATCGAGGACTTCGCCTCGCAGTCTTGCCCATGCTGCTGGATAGTTGGAGTATTCGTACATGGCCCAGCACACGGTGGCTGCTGTGGTGTCCCTGCCAGCCAAAGCACCGATATGGGCTGATCACGGATCGGCTTGGGGTCCTCGGAAACGCGAACGATGCTGTGCAGAAACGTGAATTGCATATCGGACTGGGAGAGCTTCTCAAGCTCCGACTCGGGGAGCGCAATCGCGCGAGCAATAAATGGCTCCATGAACTCTTCGATCTTTCTGATGGCTCGATAGTAATCTCCCTTCGGAATCAAGGGGGCAACGGGGCTGCTCGCCAGTCAGCATATATATGCTTGTTGCGGGTCTGTCCTTGGTATTACTTGCTTGAAAACAAAGATGAGCATCTGGATTCGCTGAGCAACGCTCATGGCATGAGAAACCTCGGTGTTGGGACTGCCAACGCCAGTCAGCAAGGGTCGGGACGCAGGACGCAGCGTCGGAACGTACTGGTCCAGGCAGTTGACATTTTCTCCCAGGAGAAAGTCGGCCGTCGTATCCAAGGCCCAGCGGTAAAACAAGTTCTTAGGTCCACCGGTGCGGCCTGTGGCGGCAGTTTTGAGAGCAGTTTATGGTTGCCTGTGTCGAATAAGGCGAAGTTCCTCAACCTGTCCTTGACGAACATGGGCCGGATCGTCCGCCTGCTATGCTGCCACTGCTGGCCGTCGGTTGCAAAGATGCCGTCGTCAAGAAAGGGCCGCTAGAGCTTGTGCCATTGCGGGCTATGGTCGAAGCTGTTAAACTTGGTTGCAAGGATCGCTTTGATCTGCTTTGGCTCGCGCGTGATAAGCACTCTCTTGCCCGTCAAGCTGAACTCTGCAAAATGTCGGTTTCCTGGCAGGCTATCCACAACGTCACCGCACCAGTTGGGAAGACAGTTGCTGAACTGCTTTTGCCTATGTAATAGTAAAGTTTGGATGCTTTGCCATTGTCGGTCAGCACCCGCTGATATATGGGGAGATGGGGAGTCGAATTGCAGGTTTTGGGTCGACAGGCACAGCGGATCCTGGAACCTCGCGGAGACGGACAAGGGAGAATGGGCTGTCTAGGCTCTAGAGGCAGAGCCCCTGCCTGGGGCTTGGACAATCTACCTGAAAACAAGTTCCCTGCGAGGATGGGGCGCGAGTACCGCCCGTGCATCTGATTCGGACACTGGCGACTCGGTGACGGGCCCATACTAGCAGCGTCAGGAAAGATAAAAAACCTGGCAGGACTATCAGGGGGTGAATGGAGGGAATAGCCTCCATCATGCCCATGATGAGAGGTGAGAGGAGAGCAAAATGAGGAGAGGGGGTCAGAATATAGGCGCGGGAAGGAAGGGATGTTGGGATGCGGCTCACTTATAAGATATTGGTCCGCAATACGAAGCACACGCCACTACATTAGGTACCACGCGTGAGTACCTTACGTGCACCTTGAAATGCGCCTCGTAGCGCGCCTTGCGGTGCTCTATTAGTTGCCCTATGAGCGCTGACGTGGGCTTGCGTTGAGCGCAGAGAGGCCGCCGGCCCTCGGTATTAGTGGATGATGCTGTGGTCGTCTCGGACTTCCGTCACCACCCATACATAGGTAGGAAGCATGGACGGCCCCATACGAGTTGCATGCGGCACGGGATTGGGCCACTTTGAGAGGTGGCGGGGCCTCGCACTTGGCGCATCAAGATGTCTTGCCTTTGCCGTGCCTTGTCCAATTCGACTGCGAGAGCCGATGCGGTGCGCGATATGTCGCCAGCAAGTATTTTTTCCTTGCACAACCTTGGTACTACTGCGCCGGATTGTGGGCTCCGATGGATGTATCTAATCCAACGACGAATGCGTCCTGCCAGACCGCACACGTGTGAGGATGATGATGGAAAAGCAAGGTTGTTGCATCAATGCGTAGGTACAAGTAATATCAAGTACGCATACGAACGCATGTAGTCTGTACTGAGTACGAAGTACTTCGTACCGTCCTCGGTGTTCCGGGGCGTCCCGCGGCAGAACCGTTTTTCCGCCTGCCGCGCCGGCGAAACTCGGGTCCAGGCAAGCTGCGACAGAATCGTTTCCTGATTGAGCCAGGGTGAGGTGCTTTTGGCTGCTCTGCTCTGCTTGCTGGAGCCAACATCGTCAACTCTCCTCTCTACCTCGCGAATCCCCTTCTCCCCATCTCCTCCCAATTGGCGACCGACCCCTCCCTCTCAGAATGTTCAACATCGGCCGCAGCCGCGCCCTGGCGTCGGCCCTGAACGTCTCCAAGGTGCGCCATAGGCTTTTTTCCCAGCTCCCTGCGTGCTGGGCCGAGCAAGCAGCTAACTCGACGTCGCCAACAGCTTCGGATTGCCCCCTCCGTCAGACTCCCCGGCGTTGCCCAACAACGGCGAGCTCTGAGCATTCACGAGTACCTCTCTGCCGATCTGCTACGACAGGTAAAGCCCCTCTTCCCCATTGGCGCCTCGCGATGCCTGCTTGGCCTCGCAAACTGCTGACCGGGGGCCGCGTTTGCAACAGTATGGCGTCGGCGTCCCCAAGGGCTCCGTAGCCAAGACGGCCGAGGAGGCCAAGTCGGTCGCCAAGAACATTGGCACCGAGGACATGGTCATCAAGGCCCAGGTCCTCGCCGGTGGACGAGGAAAGGGCACCTTCGACAACGGCCTCAAGGGCGGCGTCCGCGTCATTTACTCTCCCCACGAAGCCGAGATGTTTGCCCAGCAGATGATCGGCCACAAGCTCATCACCAAGCAGACCGGCTCCGGCGGCCGTCTGTGCAATGCCGTCTACATCTGCGAGCGCAAGTTCGCCCGTCGCGAGTTCTACCTGGCCATCCTCATGGACCGCGCCTCCCAGCAGCCCGTCATCGTCTCCTCGTCCCAGGGTGGCGTCGACATTGAGACAGTTGCCAAGGAGACCCCCGAGGCCATCATCACCACCTACGTCGACATGAACCAGGGCGTGACTGACGACGTTGCTCGTGGCATCGCCACCAAGCTGGGCTTCAGCGAGCAGTGCGTCGAGGACGCCAAGGACACCATCCAGAAACTCTACAAGATCTTCCTCGAGCGCGACGCCACCCAGATCGAGATCAACCCCCTGTCCGAGACGTCGGACCACCAGGTCCTGTGCATGGACGCCAAATTCGGCTTCGATGACAACGCCGAATTCCGCCAGAAGGAGGTCTTTGAGTGGCGTGACACCACCCAGGAGGACCCCGACGAGGTTCGCGCCGCCCAGTCCGGCCTCAACTTCATCAAGCTCGACGGCGACATTGGCTGCCTCGTCAACGGCGCCGGCCTGGCCATGGCCACCATGGACATTATCAAGCTCAACGGCGGCCAGCCCGCCAACTTCCTGGATGTCGGCGGTGGTGCGACCCCCGCGGCCATCCAGGAGGCCTTTGAGCTCATCACCAGCGACCCCAAGGTCACCGCCATCTTCGTCAACATCTTTGGTGGCATCGTCCGCTGCGACCACATCGCCACCGGCCTCATCAAGACGGTCGAGACACTGAACCTCAAGATCCCCATCATCGCACGTCTGCAGGGCACCAACGTGGAGCAGGCCCACAAGCTGATCAACGAGTCTGGCATGAAGATCTTCTCTATTGATGACCTGCAAAGCGCGGCCGAGAAGGCCGTACAGCTGTCCAAGGTGGTCAAGCTGGGTAAGTTGCTCCTCGCGCAGGATGAATATGTGCGCCCAGCATTGCTAACATGGCTGCAGCCCGCGACATCGATGTTGGCGTTGAGTTCTCCTTGGGCATCTAGAAGGGGCGTGTCAGGGACGGGTAGTCGGCATTCCGTGTACTATTTCTTGGGCGGGTGGACTAGTGACAACGACCTGGGGGCCGCGGACGAGTGTACTGTGCTACAGCATGCATGCATCGACTTTGCACCATGAATCGCGTCGGGCGATGTGTTGGTTGCCAAACGTGTTTGATATCGGCTAGACGGGTCCCCTTGCGTGCTGTTCTGTGATGTCTTGGCCCTGTGCCGGCCGCCAACATGGGCCGCCTTTGGTCCGAAGTGGACGTGGGGACATGATATGCAGTCATTTCGTGATGGGGTCCATATTGTCGGCACGGCTCGGCTGCCGTCTGCCTCGGACGAATGGTTAAAGCAGCATTGCTGGGCGTCTCGGGTCGCAGCAACAGCATCCAATGGCCGTGCCCTTGGTGGAGCGCCTTGATGAGGCTCATCAAGAGCAAAACCAAACCTGCTTCGTACCCGGGTGCTTCGCATGTGCTCCCCGAATCCCGACGGACCGCCGAACGGCCAGCGCCGGGTGCGCCACGCCCAAGACGGCCCGTCGGGAGCTTGTCGACAACGCCCGGCCAAGAGTATAAATATTCGTGGCCTCCCCGTTTAGACCTCCCACCTCACTCTTGTGCCGAAGCATGACAAGCCGCAGTACATGCACATACCACCAACACCAAACATGCCTTCACAACGCCCCGGCTGGTTCGCACGCCACTGTGCGCCCCCTCCACCGCTCAACACCACGTCGGCATGCCCCTGCGCCGCGTGCTACAACCTCCCGGCTCCAGTGGCCCAGCGGGCGCCCCGGGACTCGTCGCTGAGGAGCGAGGCAGACGCGGACGCCTTCTCCGTCAGCAGCGCGGACGCTTGCACGGCGACGACGCACATTGAGCGCGTCGCCGGGACCAAGTAAATGCGGCGAGGGTGCCGAAATTCACTTGACGCTGGCATTGGGGCGGTGTTTACGGGGGCTTTCAGCAGCATCACCACGGGCGTTTTGACGGGCGCAGAGCCTGCGGAAGACAGCCAGAGCCGGCGACGGGTCCTGCAAGTCTTTGGTAGCGTGGTGCAGGGCAGGGGTGTTGTCTGCCGTTTTCGTCGGGCCGGGCTCCGGGCTGCCGGGGGGCTTCCGGAGGCGGGGCCGGGAACACGCCGGGAGTTGTCAAGGCGTTTATCTGTTCGGCAGCGTCATCGTTGGAATGAACAAAATGTACCGAGTACTTCGTACCGTCATGTAGGAAATGCCATCATCATGCGTCTTTGTCGCCATGCATACTTGGACAAGCCTGGATGCCTCAAGCAAGCGCCAGGCCAAGGACGTCCACCTGTGCCGTTGACGTCACCCAAGCCCCCCCGATTCATGCTGAATGGTGCCATCCGTCACGTCTGTCCATTCACGCCCAGCCGGACCACACAAACAAGACACATCGCCAGTCCCGATCATGGCCCCCCGCGTTGACCCGGCGATACTCGAGGCGCTTGGACTCGACGCCAACCGGACCAGGATTGCCCCCCACGGCGGCTCCGGCTTCTCATCGACCTTTAAGCTGTCGAGTACGGTGGGCGGCCAGCCGGTCAGCTACTTTGTCAAGACGGGCACCGGCAAGGACGCTGAGCTCATGTTTCGCGGTTCGTACAGACCGCCGCAGGCCGTTGCAGCAAGTGACTGGCTCCCACTGACTCAGGGCCGCCAGGAGAGCACGCCTCTCTCAGCGCCATCCACGATGCCGTCCCCAACTTCTGCCCTAAGCCGCACGCCCACGGGCCCATGTCAGCATCCGCAGACAAGTTCTTCCTAGTCACCGACTTTCTCGATCTCGGCTCCTCGGCCCCCGGCGGCTCGGGCCTCTCCCTGGCAGCCAAGCTTGCCAGGCTGCACACGACGCCCGCTCCGATCCCGGAGGACTACGGCAGACCCATGTTTGGCTTCCCCGTGTTGACGTGCTGCGGCGAGACGGCGCAGGACAACTCCTGGAAGGCCTCTTGGGCGGATTTCTACGCCAACAACAGGATACGGAGCATCCTCCGGGCGGCCGTCAGGAACAACGGCCCCGACGCCGAGCTGGCAGCCGCCGTCGAACACGTCGCCAGCAAAGTCGTCCCGCGGCTAGTCGGCGACGACCGCGTCGAAGGAATCACGCCAGTCGTCATCCACGGCGACCTCTGGAGCGGGAACCACTCGAGGGGCCAGATCGGCGGCCGGTGCGGCGCCGAGGAAGTCACCTTCGACCCGTCGGCCGTCTACGGCCACTCAGAGTACGAGCTCGGCATCATGAGAATGTTTGGCGGCCTTGGCGGCGGCTTCTGGAAGGAGTATGAGATGCTGGTGCCAAAGGCAGAGCCCAAGGCGGAGTGGGAGGACCGCATTTTGCTGTACGAACTGTGAGTGAAACGCCGACCACACACCTCGCTATTGAGGTCGTGGGAAGCTGACGAGCCGCGACACCGGCAGATACCACCACTTGAATCACTTTGCCATGTTTGGCGGCGGTTACCGCAGCGGAGCCATGTCGCTTATGAAGAGGCTCACCGCAAAGTATGGCGGTTGAGCGGAGGAGGCGCCAGCCTGGGGTGTTGACTTGGAGCACCAAGGAAGCGAGAGTTAAAAAAATAAAATCTGGACAATGGTTGAATCCCAAACGCCGGTGTATGAGTGTTTCGGTTTTGTGTTGCCCGCCTGTCTCTATGTATCGCCATAAATGCCTCTTCACGAGGGAGCAAATTTCCACGCTGGCCATCAGATCGCCGGCATGGCTTGCCTCTCCGTTTGTCTCGTCCTCGCCGGCTGTTGTTCTGCTTGCCTCTCGGACTCGGGCAGCCGCGCGTTCGGGACCGACGGCAGCTCGTGTCCCGCGCCGCTCAGCTCCGCTTGCAGCGCGGCCAGCTCGTCCTCCACCTCTTCCTCGTCCTGGTTGGAGATGCGGCCGCCCAGCATCTCGCTGACCTCCTGTTTCGCGGGCCATCAGCACCGACTCGGGCATCCGGGAGTCTCTGCCGAGGGGGCAAACCTTTTGGTAGGCAATGGCGTCAGCCGTTTCGCCCATCAGCTTCTCGACGTGCTCGATGCCGCCCATCTCGGCGTGGATCTCCTTGAGCACCTTGGTGCCCTGTTGCAGGCCAAACACGACGTCCTTTTGTATTTGGGCAAACTCGACGTTGGACGTCAGCTTCTCGAGCTGATCGAGCTGCGCGTCCGTCTGGGCCAGCAGCGACTGCTGGTACTTTTTCCGACGCAGGGCTAGCAGCGCTCGTTTCTTGTCGCCCTTGGCGAGCATCTGCCGCGCGATTTCCGTCTCCCTGTCAGTGAGGACGGCGATGCGACGTTGGTACTGGTGCAGCTTGTCGCGTTGGTTCTTCATGTCTAGGATCGCCCTGATGCCGAGGCCGCGTCGGTCAGTAGAGCAGCAGACTGGGGTCACGAGACGGCAGAGGAGGCGCCTACTTGTCCTGGGCAGTCACCTTGCTCGCGTTGCCGCCCATGGTGTGGTGACGGGCGCCGGAACGAGCGCAGCTGTAGTATCGCCAGCCGTTGCGGTCGTCCTGCCGGGAGCCAGTTCAAGTGTCGAGTCGAGGGTCGCGCGCTGGTGGTTGTTTGTCGCAAAGCCGCCGACATCGTCATCGCCCGCGCATGATAGGGAAGTGGCGCCGTTGGGGACACGGCCCTCGTGGCGCTAGTAAGCACAAAACGTGAGGGTGTGGTTGAAGAAACGAGGGGTTTCTTTAGCTCCCCTCGGTCTCGGTCTGCCTGTCTACGTCAATCAGCAGGCTTTTACGGAGTATTCGGGTCGAATTGCCCATTGCCGAAGGGATCTGGCCTTGGAGCTCTCGATTATTCACAGTTGCTCCGAGTCTCGTCACCTTGCTCGGTGATGCCCGTGTTGCTCGGTGTTGCTCGGCGTTGCTCACGGCTGCTCGTAATTTCGTGTCGAGCATCTTGCCGTCTTATATTTGCTGTCACCAATTATTTCCCTGTTTGTTATTTACAAGGCAGCGGTACTCGGCTATATGAAGCAATGCAATAAAAATTAATACTTTATGCTCCGAGTTCCGAGTTCATCTACTCCTCTGTACTCGTACTTCGTAGGTCCACCCACCCTTATCGATAGCCACAGACGAGAATTTGGCGGGGACACTTTTTAGACCGGCCTCGTCGCGACCTGCGACATCTGGACCCAAGCAAACACGGCAACGACCCTACCTCCGCCTAGGAGAGTTGTCGACGTTGCGCATTCTGCCTCGGGGAACGCGCGGAGTCAGGGATAAAATGTCGCCGTCCGACACGTCGAAACCGCGAATCGGTTTCCGTAGTAGCCTCGAACGAGACGTCTATCATATCATCAAGAAGCTCGAGGCAGCCAACGACGACAGGCCCTTCAAGACCGTCCCGGCCATATACGACGCTATAAAACGGTCAAACTCGAGCCTCAGCAGGCAGAAGAAGCGGCCGCTCGAAGATGCGATAGACCGAGTCCTGCAAGTCCGCAGGCAGGAGCAGGACGAGTCCGACGACTCCGAGGCCGCCATTGACGAGCCGGAGCCGCCGAAACCAGGCGACGAGAGGTTCCTCCTAAATCGCCAGATGACAAAGCTTTGGAACACTGACACGGGATCGCGGAGCGCGAGTGAGATGCCCGCGACCAAGAAGCGCCGGATCCAGGCCGACGGCGACGACAAAGATGACAGAACAAGTGGTCCCGAAACCGCTGTCAACGGGCCCATCGGTGCTGATACGCTAGCACCCGCAAAGCAAGACAAGTCGCGGCCCAAGAAGACACAAAAACCGAGCCGCTTCCAAGTTGAAAATCCGGAGCAAGAGGTGCCATTGGCCGGCCTGGGCGACATTTACCGCGAGATTCTAGAGGACACTTGGGGGTTGCTGCGAGGATCAGACTTGTTTGAGAGCCGCAAAGTGTCTCTGAGCTCGGGAATACTCCTGTCCGGGCCGTCAGGCACCGGGAAGAAGTCGCTCGTGAGAAATGTAGCGGCAAAGATCGGCGTGCCTCTCGTGTCCTTGGCCGACTGCCTTCGAGACCCTGAGCGGATCGGAAAGAGTCTCTCCGAGGCCGTCGACACGGCTTTGAGTCTCGCACCAAGCGTCATATTTATTGAGAGGATCGACAGGGTCATGTCGAGGCACGGTTCCCCGAGCCACAACGAGCACCATGCCAAAGCAGTGTCCGAGTTTGCGAAGCAGATGGAGCGTATTCGCAGAAGCTCTAGGACTGATGGTCACGTCCTCGCCATGGCCACGACCTCTAGGATCACGGATGTCGACCCGGCTGTCCTTGCGTTTGGACTATTTGACGAATGTATACAGATGAGGATGCCCGATTGCGCAGCACGACACGACATATTGAAAGTTGTTACGAGGAGAATGAAGCTATCCGAGGATGTGGACCTGGTTGAACTTGCCAACATGACTCACGGATATGTTGGCACCGACCTAGCGGCGATCACAACTCTTGCAGGAAAGAGACTCGTGCGAAGAGCGGCGAGGCTAAACAATCCGGTCGACACCATGCTCGACCTCCACACCCGACTCCTGGACGGGCAATCAACCGACATGTCCGACCCCGATGCGTCGTTCTTCACAAAAAACATCACCAACCCACAAACGGCAGACTCAATAACCATGGAGGACTTCAAAGCAGCACTCAAAGGGTTTACGCCGTCGCTGAGGAAGGAGGGCTTCACAGTGATACCCAGCGTCACGTGGAAGCAGGTTGGCGCCCTGGACGAGGCTCGCAAGCAGCTGCAATCGTCCATCGTCGGCCCCATCAAGAATCCCGACCTATACCGCGAATTCGGTCTAACGCGGCCGGCTGGTGTCCTTCTCTGGGGCCCCCCGGGGTGCGGCAAGACCCTGGTTGCACAGGCTGTCGCCAACGAAGCCCAGGCAAGCTTCATCTTGATCAACGGACCGGAGCTGTTGAACAAGTACGTGGGAGAGTCGGAGCGAGCTGTACGGGAGCTGTTCCAGAGAGCGCGCTCCTCGACGCCGTGCATCCTTTTCTTCGACGAGATCGACTCCATCGTGCCCCCGCGCAGCAACTCATCCACGGAGTCTGGCGCCAGGGTCGTCAACGCCCTCCTCACAGAACTCGATGGTGCCCAGGACCGGACTGGCATATACGTCATTGGAACCACGAACCGACCAGAAATGATTGACGAGGCAATGCTTCGACCCGGCCGCCTGAGCGTTCAGCTCCTCGTGGACCTCCCCACGCCCCGGGAGCGCGTGGACATCCTGCGCACCATATACCGCACGAACCATGAGAAAGCCCCAGAAGACGTGCTGGAGAAGCTAGCGGTCGTGGCCCTCGACACCCGATGCTCCAACTTTAGCGGCGCCGACCTCAGCGGCTTGCATACCAAAGCGGCTCAGAGAGCCTTGGATAGGTGCACGGCAAACGTTGGCGAGGCGCGCGTCATCACCGCGGCGGACTGGGAGTTTGCGCTGGACAATACGCGAGCGAGTGTGAGAGACCCTGCTTCGTACAGGCTCCGGGGTTCGTAGTTGTCTCGAAGGTCGATGGCGGCCTTGTCTTGGGCTCGCATACTTGATACATAGTATTCTTGATATCCCCGGCGTTGTATATACGGAAACAGCCACGCTGTTATGACGGCATTGATAGAGGCCACATGCGTATTCTAAGTCGGCGTGCAAGAGAAATCAGTCACTGCGTGGTGCTTGATAAAGAGACAGCAATGGGCGTTAAAGTCAAAGAGGAGTTTGAATGAGCACAAGCACGTCGTAGGTGCCTCGGACTATTCTAGTTGGTTTGTCTATAGTACAATCGCCGCGTCCCCGTCTATCAAATAAATAGTAGTAGTATCGTCACACACCGCAGGCCGCCGTTTAAGCGGTAGACGACTTGAGGTAACTGCAACGGGTGTTAGCCATACAATGTTCACTACGCCACAGCCCTGCGCCGACGTCCACGCTAGACAAAGGAGTCAACTTACGCAATCAGGTCGTTCCTGTCCTTCTCCTTCTTCAGGCCGCCAAACGCCATCTTGGTGCCGGGGATGTACTTCTTGGGGTTCTCGAGGTAGTCGAACAGCGTCTTCTCCTCCCAGGTGATGCCCTTTTGCTTGTTGGCGTCTGTGTAGGCGTAGCCGTCGACGGAGCCGGTCTTGCGGCCGAACAGGCCGTGCAGGGCAGGGCCGATCTTGTTGCCGCCGCCGGCCTCGACGGTGTGGCACTGCGCGCAGCGCGTCTTGAAGAGGTTGGCACCCTTCTTGGCGTCACCTGAGGTGCCGGTCAGCAATTGCCGTCTCTTGGTGGCTAGTTTACGCCCTAGGACAACGGCGGCGACACCCGGGAGCAGCCCGGAGCAAGCGCCGAGGCAAACAGCGACAGTCGAAGAACAAGTACCTCGAGCGGAGGCTGCGATCAGGGGCACCGTCCGGGGCGATTCATCCCGTGAAAATGGCGCAGCGCCGTCGCATCGTCAGGGCCATGCGCCGCCGACAGCAGAATCGCACGCCGCCATTCCAGGTCCTTCAAAATCCGCCCCAGAGCTTGAAGCCCCCCGTCGTCATCGTCAATCGCCTTGCGCGCGAGCTCAATGGCAGGCACCGGCCCGCGGGTGTCCAGCCGACCGCCTCGGCTCTCCCGGGAGGGGAGCGTTCACGAGTGAGACTTACCACCAGCCATATTGATTAGTTGTGAGATTAAGGAGACGTAAAACGTAAGGAGTAAGGTTGTCAAGGAAGCACCAAAGAACGTCAAAAGGTCTTTGGATCGTGGGCGATTGGTCAACAGGAGCGATGGGGAGGGAGAAGGATAAAGGAAAAAAATCCACAGGCGGACCGAGAAGTTTATGACAGCATGCGAGAAACCACATGGGGCGAAAGCCACCTGTGGCTGGGCTGCTGGCCAATCCGCGGGCCGTAATTACACAGTCGCGTGAACAGCCACATCAGTTGCTCCGGGTAAAGTCGGATAACGGGTGTGGAGCCTCAGGCGACGCCGGCCGTTTCCTTTTGGTGGGTCGGAGAAAATTCGGCAAACAATTCCGTGCCGGGCCATGCTGCGCGAAGAAGCCATCGTGAGCCCAAGCTCAGCCACGAGCGAAGCCAACATCCATACGAGTGCACACACACACGCTCTCTCGTCTCAAACCATGGCATCGAGGACCGTGATCCCGCGCTTCCTGCTTCCTCTGCAGGGCCCGCTCTGGCGCGGCGTCCGCATCCCGCTCTCCCAGAACATCCGCATCCGCTACGCCTCGTCGACCGACAAGCCGCCAAAGCCCATCGTGCTCGAGAAGCCGGCCAAGTTCAACCCGCCGTCCCACGGCTCGAGGCTCAAGCGTAATGCAACGCCCAAGCACTACGGCCCCGAGCTGACGACGTCCGAGATTGCTTCCCAGAACAAGAGGCATTACCCTGGGATGATGGCGCCCGAGGGCAGCTGGTCACACTGGTTCTGGCACAGCCGGCTCCTGCACACGGTCATCACAATGGTGCGGTCTCCTCCTGGAATATCTCGGGCAAGGGAATGTTGCGGTTTCTAACCATTACTTCGTCCCAGGGCACGTTGCTCGCCATGGGCGTCTGCACCTTCTTCTTGAACTACGCCTGCAACTCGCCCTTCAAGGACCTCGTGCCCCCCCTCTCCGACCTGTGGCACCACCCCGCCTACTTCTTCGCCGCCTGGAAGAACGTCGTCCTCATGCACGAAAAGGACAAGGCCCTCAAGGCGGGCGAGCACCGCACCCGCAACCTCGACGACGTCGCGAAGCGCAAGTACTACATGAAGATGCACGGTATCGAGGTCAAGGACCCCGTCGCCATGGTCTTTGGCAAGGACGAGGAGAAGTCGGAGGCGGAGCTTGAGGCCCTTGCTTTGGGACGTGAGCTGCCACCCAAGGCGGAGGGCGAGGAAAAGCCCAGAAAGAAGTGGTTTGGTATCTTGTAAGGAGGGCCTACTACGGAGATGGAAAACGGCGCCTTCTCATCGCCAGCTGGGCCATGTAAAAAGAGGTCTCAACTCAGCATACTACTGGGCCTCATCTAGCATTCCATGACTCTATGCAAGCTCAACGCCCTCGAGACCATCCAACACCTCATGCGCCACGCTCCCCTGTTCCAATACCGCCTGTATGAGTCCGTCCAGAACGCTAAATTTGGTGCCCCCGAGAGGCGCCTTCCACACGCCTTCCTCGGGCTGCCCAACCAGCTTCTGCTGCTGCGGCTGCTGAGACGCGGCCGGCGCTCCGGTTGTTGCCACGTTGGCCGAGTTGGGCACGCCGTGCGGCGTCAGTCTCGACGGCGGGTCGACGGTCCGCATGGACAGCAGCCGCAGCTCGCGGCCCGAGTAGACGTCCATGGCCCCCTGCTTCTTCTGCGTCCTCACCTCCGACACGGACACGGCCAGCGCCGACTCCGCAACGGCGAGCTCCTCTTTGGCAGGGTCGAAGATGATGTTGTCCCCGACCGCGACCACCAGCAGCGTGATTGGCGGCCGCGATCCTGTCGAGACGCCTTCCTGTGGGTACAGGAACGTCGAGGCCTCCCAATCGTCGTCGAACATGGGGTCCTCGTCGCCCTCTGATTTTAATCTCGGGAGCCTGGTGGCGAGCAGTGCAAGGTGGGTGGTGAGGGAGAGGAGAGGTAGAGGGTATGCCAGTGGCGGCGATATCAGGAGAATCTGCGAAACCGGTCTTAGCACATGCATGAATCGGATCAGTTGCTGTTCTGTGAAACTCACGTCGAGATATAGCCTCCAGTGGAAGCGTCTGTTGATCCAGAGCTTCTTCGCAAACTCGCCGTCCGCGAGCAGAGCCTCTCGCAGCATTTCCGCCAGAAACACCGTCGCAGCTTCATCGTCGCGCTGCCCGGGTATCTCCACCGTCATCTCCAGCCAGTCCCCCCTCGCCTTCGCCTTTTCGTTGTCTGCATCGCCGCTCCCTCGTTGCACGTCCTCGCTCGCCGGCGTCTCCGCCGTCTTCTCAATCTCCGCCTTGACGCCCACGATGGCCTCCGTGCCGTCGGAGAAGCATACACGTGCGCTGCCGTTGGTGCCCGGCAGGATCCCCGTCTCGGCGGTTAGAGGTCGAAACTGCGTCGGCGTGCGGCCGTCGGGGCGGATGGGCGGCCGCAGGGAGAGCGAGTTGTGCAGGTAGGAGAGTTCGGCGGGCGAGAGGAGGGTTTGTTGGGTCGCCATTGTCACCGCACATTCATCAAGGCTTTTCGCGGTATGGCTTTTCGGAATCGATCGCGACGGAGCTGGATTGCCACGGCTTGGGCTTGACCTGTCGTGGAAAGTTTTTTGGAGGATAAGTTGAGCTTCTCACCTCGGTGAGCGATAAGATGCGGGGGACCCATGTAAGGTAGCTCCAACACCCTGCTATCTGGCGACAACCAATGGTGGAACGAATATGCAAGGTATGTATGCAAATGAAGACTGGCTGCAACTCGACTTTTCACTAAATCTTAGTTGCATAGAACCCACAACTGTTCTGTTTCTCATCACCAAGACGCAATCAGACTGCCACTCCAATGTATTCGTACAGCCAGTTGTATCCAGCTAATTCTCGCAAGAACAGCTATTACCAGCAAAACCGACATATATTTTAACCATGGAACAAACCTGTCCTCTTCCTCATTCGCGAGATGAAGAATCCAAGCAGATAGAGCCGGCAAGGTCTGGCCCTAGCGCTGCCACCAACTCCGCAACCGAAGCTTTTATGGACGGCCAGTCTGTGATCTTCTTTGAATCCCAGCTAACCAAGTCTGACGTCTCAAACAGCGGCCCAGCAGGAAAGATTTTGAGGGCAATGTGGTCTAAATCAACTTCCTCCATGTCCGCAATGGATGCAATCCCAGGCATGTCGGACTGAAACAGCGAAACACTGGCCTCATCGTCGTCGCCGTCGGCGCCGTCTGCTGTGATGGCGGATTTGACGCTATCTGGGCTGTTAATATGCTCAAGGCTTTCGCCGCGGCTGTTGGAGGCAGCTTGTCGTTCCAAGGAAAGGCTGACAAACGGCTTCTTGTCGAGAATGCCTAGGGCCTCCTTGTCCAACGGGTCCCAGCTCAACGCCTGAGGATCAAGGATATACTGCGGAGAGTAGTGGATCTTGTATCTCATTTTGGGGCAGTTGTGGATGTAGAATCCAGGATACCACCAACGATAGCCTTCTTCCACGGCTAGAGCAATCTCGTGGACGGCACCCAGCTTTCCTGGTGTGTACTTGTGTACGCTCTCGTGATAGAGAAAGTACACGGAGCTGACGCATTCGGGCAGCAGGTCGAGAACACCAATTGCAACCAACTCGCCGTCGATTCTGTAGCACTGGTGATACGAGCCCAGGCGGCGCTTGCGTCCATCGGGTGTAGCCACGACCTGGCGCCTCAGGGGTGAACTACACAGGAAGCGCTTGAAAGAGCGGCGTGTTCTATCCTCAGGGGCCTCATTATGGACCACCTTTTGATAGTTGTCGTACACGTGATATTTTTCCTCAGTGAAAGCGTCCTCTTCCAGAGTAACGACAAGTTTATCGGCAGGCTCTGGCGGCGTTTTCAGATTCGCCGATTCTGCCTCGTGGACTCGTTCAGTCAAGCAGAACTCGTTATCTCGTCTCTTTGTCTCTTGTCGTGATCTCGGGTACAGCCGAGCTGCTTCCTTGATGTATGATTCGCCAAGCACGTATCTGTTGAAGCGATTGACGGTTTGGCGCTGATCTCTGGAAGGCTTGAACCTAGTAGCGTCTAGGCGGAGAGTATAGTGAGGACAGCAGGCTTGTCGCTGGTTTGGGCGATACAGCAGCGTTCCAGAACGCCTCCAACACCGGTCGAGCAGTGTCTGGTAGAACTTGGGGCTCAGGGACGTTGCAGTTGCATAGTACGAAAAGCCTATAGAAGGGTTGAGTGTCAGTCTTTCATCGGATGGTGGTACCGGCCTGGCGTCGCGGGCGGCAAAAGTGTGGCTTTRGGTTGACTTCACTTTTGGGGCTGGCAGTTATATGCAGCAACTTGTGAGTTGCGATGAGAAATGACAATGTTGAGGATAGGGCAAGTTGTGATGGTGAACGGCAACGACGAAAGAGCACTCACGTTTGGATTGTCTTGGGTTACAGTTGCCGCAATACCCGCACCTTGAAGAGTTGGCATATCCTGTAGCAACCAGTGTTAGCGTGCAATGGCTGGACGTGGAGGTTCAAAATAACGTTTACTGGTTCAGTGAGGACAAGACAGAAGACGTTCTGGCAATAACCCGTCCGATATATGCCGGCCAACAAGCCTTGACACCGAGGACACTTCCACGATCAGAGCGTCATGCAGTAGCAGAACCTGGACCACCACGGCAAGCTTTTGCCGGTAGTGGCCGAGCATCGTGACGATGTCTTTCAAGTTCCAGGATAATAATGCACACACCTGGCACGCTAAGACGGCGATGAGCCAAGGGACCAATGACGGCGAGCAAAATCAAACAAGACGGGGCACGGGACAGAGGTCCCGACAGAGACCAAAAGGGGACGGATGGAAATTCAGACGGGAAAGGCGAGCAAACCAACAGTGAGTGAGAGCTGTGTGACTCGTGGCGAGAAACGGGTTCCACGACGTTGAGTCGACGCCGCTCCCGCGTTGCTTGCTTCCGACAGCCAACAAGATCCACAGGAATAAGCACGTGGGGAGGAGCGTGGTTTGAAAACAGGGCGACCGGAGCAGGATTGTCACTCACCGATTGGAGAGAGAAACTCGTAGTCGGAAGAGGCGCCTTCAGGGGTCGAGCCACTTGGTTCCATCATGGATCTTTTCAACGGCGGCGGGCCGTCACTTGTCCAGTTGGGCCCGCAGCGAGCGTCGTTTAGAGGGGTACCGAACCCGCTGGCAATATACGACTCGTCCTGTGCCGAGGGTTATTTCCTGAAGGGGCAAGCCGACGCGCACAGGGCCGGCCTGGCAGTACTGTATGGATATGTGTGCAGCGGCAGGTGGTGTGGTGGCGAGAAGTTGACGATGGCGCGCCGGGAGGCTCTCACACGATGCAGAGAAATGGTCGCGTGGACAGCGACAGTGGGCTGGCCGACCCAACGGCGAACCTTTTGACGGTGCGGCCACCAGCGAGGCGTCGCGGACCTCGAAAGCCGGCTCTGTAGATGCTCAGGACGAGGCGGAGGCAGCGCTGAAGGCGGGTGCAGAGATATGAAAGAGAGGCTGCTGCGGGGAGACGAGAGAGGAGAGACGAGCAGAGTTCGAGTCGATGAGGTCAATCGTCTTGGTGAGGTACTTGTACAAGCGGTACCTGCCTGGGCCAGCAGCCAGTTGGAGGCGGGGCAGTGGCCTGGCAGCGCAGGCGGAGGTGCTGAAAGGGTTCATTTGGAGGGGCTCGGGAACCTCGATGCACGCATGGCGTCCGTGGGCCGATGCTTAATATCATCTGGTCGGCTCCTCGAGTGGATGTCCGGGGGCTTTGCTTTCACTGCAGTTCAAGAGACACTTGTAGCACTCATCAGGCCTCAATGCATGCGGTCGGAGCGACCCCCCTCGAGCTAGCTGACCTCTCTCGTCGTCAGCAGATCAAGGTGCTTGTATTCACATGAATGAGCGCCTATGCTGGACACGATCCTCCTGGACGAGTCGGAAGTCGTTGCTGCTCCCCGTCATGCTGGTGTGCTCACTTGCAAGAGAGATAGTGTCGTTGTGAAACTCACCACGCCAGATGCAGATCTGATGGACGCCTCTTGCAGTAGTCATTAAGGCATGTTTATGCGTTGGCGCCGGTGGGTGTTTGGCGGACAGCTGCTGCACGCATGCGTCGACGATCCTGGGCGTGTCTCGGTAGACGTGTCTCAGTGCGTGCGGCATCGTCGTGAGTTGCGGACAGGCACAGGAGTTAGTTGTACGGCCCGCGAGGGTATTTCTCCCCAGCTCCTTTCCGAGAGATACACAAATAGTACGGTCATTGTTGAATAAACACTTCCCGTGATTGGCCCTGGATACTCCGCGTTGTAGTGCCCCTCCAGCCGCTTCCAGACACGACAATGCATGACGCGGGACAGCAGGCAACGCCCAGCTGTCAACCCATCAAGTGACTGGATAGCTATCTTGATGAAGCCGCCTTGCGACGCCTGGCTCCACCTTGCACACCTTCTCTTTCCCCCGTCTCTCTACCATGTCTGCTCTTTCTGTCTTGAGCAATAATATTGTATCCCGACCCTTGGGAGCTTGAGCTGGGGCTTGAGCTGGGGATTGAGTTGAGGCTTACCCTAAACGGCGCCCTGCTGCGACCCCGTTCATGTAAGTCGGGGGTTGGCGGCGGCTGCAGGTGCATGACTCTTTTGTTTTCGTCCGTCGTCCTGGGATTCTATTCCCCGTTCCATACGCTGGTTGGCCCTGGCCGGGCATGCAGCACGTACGAGTACTCCATATGAAGCATGTACGCCTCCGGCTGCAGAGACTCAATCTTATTACCTGGCCAATGCACGCACGGCGCGTGATGATTGACGTGACCTGGGCTGATCCGACACAGGCCTCGCATCTGCCTCATCAGCTTCTGCATCTTTGCCTCCAGCTCTGCCTGCCAACCGTGGCTCGCACGACATGGCGGGCCAGGGCCAGGGACGCGACTGGCCTGGACAGGCCAAGCCTTCTCGTCATCCTTCCATCCCACCATTCATCCGCACTACCGTGAGCTGGAGGTATAAAGCCGAGTGGCTCCTCTGCCCCCTCTCAATGGCACGAGACATGCAACGGCGCTCAAGCCAGCAGCGCAACCCACAACCCGCAACCCGCAACCCGCAACCCGCAACCCGGAACCCGGCAACCACGCCGCCCATTGTGTGCATACGGAGAACCGCCGTCGTTCAGCTCATTGCCTTGCTATACCTTCGGCGTCTCTGTTGGTTCCTCGTCGTCTTCGCTCTCGCTCCACAGCCCGCCCGCCTCAGTTGATGCGGCGCTGCGGTGCTTTTAGATGCTGCTAGGAAGCGACCTCCACTCCCGTCGTTCCATGCAGCGGCAGCCTTTCAAAAGTCACCAGCGTCAACCGCAAGTCGTGCGCTTGGTGCGGGACCCGGCGCGACGAACCCCTGCTCGCCTCGAGTCTCGAGGCTCATCGTTTTTTGCCGGTGACGTTGAGCGCATTTTGGGACGCCGCTTTCGTTCGTCGTCCCGGACCGGATCCCACCTTGACAAGTCGAGTCGGTCGAGTCGGTCGAGTCGAGCGAACAGAGTTTGCCCCAATCTCCACGTTTAAAAGGGCCAGCCCATCGCGCCCACCAACCCTGATTACCTACCACCTACCTAGGTACTACCTAGGTTGCGAGTTGTGACCTACGAGCACCACACGCCGCACGCCGCACGCCGCTAGGCCTTCTTGCTGTTGCTGCCGCTGCCGCTGTTGCTGCTCTCCCAGCGCCTCCATCCCCCCCTCCCCCCCAATTGACCTTCATCCCCGGCACTCCGGGAGCAGCCTGGGCTTGCTTCGTCGTCTTCACCTTTGCCTCGTCCCGACGCGGCAATTTTCTCCTGCTTTTTTGCACCCAATCTCGACGGACCAAACACCACCATGATGTGTCGCAATACCCTTTGATCTGCCCCGCCGCAACGCCGCAGAACCCTCGCTGGGGAACCGCACGCAACGCCGCAGTGCAGTGCCTGCCCCTGGTGAGATTTGCAGCCCGCAGCCCGCAGCCCGCAGCCGCCCGCAGCAGCTCCAACCACTCGTCGCAGCCCCAGAGAATCCCGTCGACTCCAAGAGCCATCCCCTCTTGACGCCAGTGTCTTAATATGTCAGGCCCTGGCTCTGGAGGCTCGGGTGGTCGGTCAATGCAGTCCCGCACTGGCAGAAACAAGCAACGTGAGTTTCCCTGCAGAGTCTGCGGCCGCGACTTGTACCCTGCAAGTTGCAGCACCCGCCACTTGGTCTCGTCCAGACCTCCACCATGCCGAGGCGCAGTCTTCACTGACACTCTCCTCTCGGGGTGCAGGGTACAACTCCAAGGGAGAGCGACTCGTTGCCGGAGTCGTCCCGCTCAGCCCGGACCAGAACTACGTCCTCTTGATACAGTCTACCCGGCGCAAAGGCTGGGTCCTGCCAAAGGGGGGATGGGAGACGGACGAGTCGTGCCAGGAGGCTGCCACGCGCGAGGCCTGGGAAGAGGCCGGCATCACTATCAACATTGACTATGACCTGGGCACCATTGACGAGAAGCGCCCTCCCAAGTCGTCCAAGGACCGCTCTCGCTACTCCTTCTACCAGGCAACCGTGCTGACCGAGGTCGACGACTGGCCCGAGAGACACAAGCGAGAGCGCCAGTGGTTCACCTACACGCAAGCCATCGAGGAACTGGCCACGAGGCCGGAGCTCCAAGAAGCTCTGCAGCGCTCCACCATCAATCAACTGTAGCCTCACGCGACCTCCGGCGGAAGCGCCATACCTTTGGCTCGCACCTGGCAGCACATGACTCCCTGCGCGAGGTCTCCAACGGCCCTAATGGCGCCTCTCTGTGTCACCGAGAGGAAGCCTGTGAATCTGACTTCCCAGGTCTGTGCGTCTACGCCGGCGCCGTGCCATCCGAGGCCACTTAGAAACAAGAGAAAAAGGTCACCCTGCACGAGGAGAGTACTCTGGCGACGAATTGGCGACGAGATTTTAATTTTGCTCTTGCACCCTTTCCTGCACATCATTCACGGAAAGGAGAGATACATCTTGCATCGAAATCAAGGCGTTGCGGGCTGGAGATACGATAGATTTTATTTTTCTGTTTGCAAACACCAAAAGGCGAAAGACGACGAGGGTTGGATGGCACAACGGCATAGCATCAAGGGTGGTAGCTCTCGGGAACAAGCCGAGGCTCTCGTTTTCTATTCTGGTTCGCCGGGCAAAAGGAAGGGCTGGTTGTCGACATGCACACAGACCTTCGATAGCAAGCATTGATAGACGGGCAGGTCATGCTGTCCGCGCTCGAAGACGTGGCCGTGAAAACACACTTCACTGAAATCACAAGTTCACACGGCCCGATGGATTGGCACATACAAAGGGTGTTGCGCACACGGAGATGACTTCTATAGATACCGTGGTCGTCCGAGCTCGGCGCAGAGAGCTGCATGGCTGCGTCACGCTCCGACGGTGTGCGTCTAATCATCCCCATCAATTGTAGCTCGGAAAGACATGCCTTGTCGAGGCAACCCCTGCCAGTAGATTTGGAAATTGTACCCTCTACCACGAACTGAAGCCGGGCCTGATACTCCTTGGTGTCGCTGGTGATGCCCCATCCGCTGATGCAGGTCCGTTGCTTGCCCCTCGATTGACTTCATCTGCCCCGCGCTTCACTGCATCCATGCCACGCCCACAAGGATCCATCACGTGATGCATCCTTATCGATAGCCAAGCTCGCCAGATCTGGAAGGGCGGCCGCGACTTCAACGACCGAGCTGCCTCACGACCTCTTGCTTCCCTTTTCCCAGAACGCGCAACCGCCTCCCCCTCAACCATGGTCCTGGAATCGAGCGCATGAGGATCCGATTCATGGAACCTGTGTGGACCGCCGCATTCTCAGCCACTCCTTGACATAATACCCCATGATATAAAGCATAGAAAACCTGACCATCTCCCATGCCCCTCCGCAGGGCGGACTGGCAGCCCTTTCGTCTCAGGCCCGAGGCCCTCCGCAGCAGCCTACCCAGCTGCCGCCGCAGATGTTCACGACGGCAGCTCAACTTCTGGACCTCACCGATAGTATGGCACTTGCACCTGGGGATTGACGAGTAAGCGTGACCCCTGACGCTGACGATTCGCATCAGAGAAGCTCATGGTTGTGCTGCGAGACGGGAGGAAACTCATCGGTGTCCTACGAAGCTGGGACCAATTCGGTACGTCGACGTGAAAGAGGCGGAACGTCATTCGGCATTCGGTGAACGGCTGTCTAACCGCTCTTGGCAGCTAACCTGGTCCTCCAATCGACGACGGAACGGATATTCGCTCCCAAGCCGGACAGCGCCGGCTCTGACATCCTGCAGGGGCTCTACGCGGACATTGCACACGGCATCTTCCTTGTCCGGGGAGAAAACGTGCTGCTGCTGGGCGAGATTGACCTGGACAAGGACGACGACCCCCCCCCGGGCTACGGGCCCGCCGAGCTCGACGTCGTGAGGAAGCTCGCTGAGGAGAAAAAGGCCGTCGAGAAGGCCAAGGAGAAGGCGCGCTTGAAGAAACTCGCCAAGATCGGCTTCGAGGGGGAGAATCTCGGGGACATTGTCTTCTGAGGATGGGGATTGTGGAATGCGATTGACAGGGATTATCCAGCCGTCGAAAAGCCGCGGCGACTGGTTGTTGCAATTACAGATGCTGAGACGGCCTGGGGGGCAGAATATTGTGAAATGCCTCCCGACCGGAACCTTGGGAGGGTTTGATGCGGGTGTCTATCGTGGCTCTCGCAATCATCATTAGGCGGAGAGTTGGTGGATTTATTGTTGGGTTATGACATTTCTCTGCGTCTATATGTATGTCTCTGTGCTTAAACATAACACGAAAGGCCCATGGCCCAACTTGCCATTGTAACGTTGCAACCGTCCTGATGATGCTTGGAAAGCCAATGACCTAGATCTACGGGAACAAGCTGTTTCGAGTGGTGCACCGTTGTGGTTCTCGACAGACAAGGCCGCTCACCTTACGCCCAGGGTTCGTACGTATTGCGTATCGCAAACTATCGCTCTGGTATTCGTCATATCAAAGGTAAGATGTACAGGCACAAAAACACTTGGTTGGGAGTTCCTCGGCTCACTGTTGTACAACGCCCCCTCAACAACCAGACGTGGTAAACGCAAAGTGCGATAACGCCTCGCAACTTGCCGTCGCCGGATGCCGCGTCGGAATATGATCTGACCCATTCCTGGTCGTCACGTCTCCCTCCCTTCATTCATAACGTCGTTTTTTGAGATTCTCAAACATCGGAAGCGGGGTATCATCAGGGTTTCTCATGCCTCCTAGGAGCCAGTCCGTCAAGCCAACGAACTTGGCGCCCATGCCTCTCTCCGAGTTGCCGCCCTCCTGCGCTTGCTCGATTGTGTGCGTCAGGATCCTGCCGTCGCCGTCAAAGTCGAATATGAACAGCCCCGTGAAGGCTTTGTTGGGGTCGACGCCCCTACCGCGCCATAGCGCCCTCGCGATGCCTCCCGGCTCGGGCTGGTCGTTTGTCGATTTGCGCTTCTCGCACCATCGGACCACCAGCTGTTCTGGTATCGCGCCGGCCCGCCGAGGCAGGAACGTCATGGGCTCAGAGGTCATGCGCTCGGCGAGAATCTCTAGCTTGACGTTGCCTATGATAGGAACCCGGTTCCACGCAATCGGTGAGGTCCAGAGCGCCGCATTGTACGCAACCCGGCCGGAGACGGCTGGGAGGTGAGGATGGGTCGTGGGGAATAGTTGGAGAGAGATGTTTGGCGCAAGAATATCCTGTGGAAGGGGAGACTGCAGCAGCGTCGGCAGCCGTTCTTGCAGTACTCTGAGAGCTAGTCTCTTCTGTCAGTATCTGGAAAACTGACTTGGGAGGAGAATGACTGACTGTTGCCGAGCTTGGCCTTGTTAGGATCCGGGTCCTGTTCTCCTTTGACTCTGACTAAATGAACTCCAGTTGTATCGAAACATGTTCTCGCGAGATGGTTCTGTATCGACCGCGGTGGATGCAGCACTACTTCTGGGGCAGCTGACGCTATGTGCTCCGTTCCGGGGTGTGTTATAGCCTTGGCCTTTGCCTCGGCGGAGCTGCAGGTCGCCAGCAGGCGTCGGGGCACAGGAAGAGCGCAAGAGCTGCCAGGGCTCTTTAAAGCATTGCGCAGCGGCGCAGCCATTGGTGGTCAGCCCAGCAGACGAGAGAGCCGCATGGGTCGAGATACGCCGGCGACTGGGAAGGGGGAGAGGTTGATGGTGGACGGCGACGGGCCGGGCAGGTCTTTTTTCCGGGGCGGGCCAGGCCGCTAGGAATAATCCTGCCACAGCGGGACCGAACCACTGAAGCGGCTCCAGCAGCCGTAACAGTGGCAGCTGGAACCTGGAAGGCTGGACTCGCTTGCAGTTGCACAACACTGAGCCGTGGCTGCAGCCGCACTTGTGATTTCCATGGATGGCTGATGCGACGCTGTTCCTGGCCATGGTCGGCAAGGCACCGCTGCGCATTGCCTGGAATGACGTGACGGATATCAAATGAGTCCAGAGCTGCTGGACATGACGAGGCCGGGCATCTCGGTGTTGTCACATGGCACTCACTGACGGTGGACCTGTGAGCCGTCGTCGGCGATGAGCGAACCAACGCATCACGCACCCGACAGAAGTGAGTAACATCAAAACGGCCGCCGACGTCTGAGGGCGACCCGACGACCGTCGCCGTGACCATGTTGCTGTGCCAGCGAATTTGGCGAGGCGCACGCATCGCCCGCATGCATGTATCCTCGTACTCACGCCCGCGCCTCAGCCTGGGCAGCGATTGCACGTGACCGATCAGCTGCTGTCGCTCCTCGCGCCCACCACCGCCTCCAACTGGCTTGCCTCCAGTTCCCTGACGTACTCGGGACCTCACACCTCGCAGCCTGCCTACGCTCCTTTGACTCTCCCACCATCATCACGACACCTTGCCTCAYCGTTGCTCTCGCACCTATCGCCGGCCGATCCTTTGCACAGAACCCAACGCATTTCTGCCATCGCACCGTGCCGTCGCCAACATGAACCCTGAGTGGTACGCGGCCTCCTGATCTGTTGCGATGGCCTCCTGAACGGTCTGATGCTAACAAAGTTCCGCCAGAGTCTAACCCGCTGTCCGCCTTTGTGCTGCCATGCCAGCGATCAACTCTGCTGTGCTCGCTCGGACGCAAAGGAATCGCCGGCTAGTTGCTGACAGGCCGAAATCAGATACGACTACCTCTTCAAGCTGCTCCTCATCGGTGATTCCGGTGTGGGCAAGTCTTGCTTGCTGCTTCGATTCGCCGACGACACCTACACCGAGTCCTACATCTCCACGATCGGCGTCGACTTCGTATGTCAACCCCGTAATCGGTTTGTGACGTTGGGGCCGGCCGCTAAACGGCTCGCAGAAAATCCGAACGATAGAACTCGATGGCAAGACGGTCAAGCTGCAGATCGTAAGTCGCATCTTCCACACGCTATAACTCTACGCGGTTGAGCGCTAAAGCTTGATTGAAAACAGTGGGACACTGCCGGCCAGGAGCGATTCCGAACCATCACCTCGTCCTACTACCGCGGTGCTCACGGTATCTGCGTCGTCTACGATGTCACCGACCTGGACTCCTTCAACAACGTGAAGCAATGGCTTCAGGAGATCGACCGATACGCCACCGAGGGCGTCAACAAGCTGCTCGTCGGCAACAAGAGCGACATGTCGGACAAGAAGGTCGTTGAGTACACAGTTGCCAAGGTGAGTCGCCCTGCCTCGCAGCCTGAGGTTGCAGCCTGTCTGTGTACCGGGCGGTTGTGTACCACTAGGCTGCCGCGTCTCTAAGCGCCTGTCGACAGAGGCTGAGTGTGGGTCTAGGAATTTGCCGACAGCCTGGGTATTCCCTTCCTCGAGACTTCGGCCAAGAACGCCAGTAATGTCGAGCAAGCTTTCTTGACCATGGCTCGCCAGATCAAGGAGCGCATGGGCACCACGACAGCCAACAACACTAAGCCCAGCGTGCAAGTCGGCCAGGGCCAGGGTGTCGGATCCTCGTCCAACAACAGCTGCTGCTAAACTGCTGGTGTATTGATCGAGCCGAAATGTCGGGGTGATGGAGTATGGGCGGAGGACAAGCGCCGCGGAAATGACTGGGCAGGCACATCATGACTTTTTCCATTCCCACTTTTCAGCTCTCTCCCTTTCTGCGCATAGACTGAATCATGTTCCATTTGGATTTTGCTCTCCCGTCGCAGGCCATGACCACCACGCTATGCATTGAAACGATCCGATTCGGAGGGCAGGGCAACGCCGACTAGGGGAGGGGAGACGGATGCGGGAAGGACACAATGCACTAGGAAGAGGGCGCGCGCGGAGTTACAAGAGCTAGCTCTCTGAAGGGCGTGCACGCGCACGCGCATTTCCTCTGCAGCCGGACATTGGGCATGAGGGGAATGGCCAGGAACGTGGACGCCGCAGCAATGTGTCTTCTTCTCATATTTCTTCGCTATTTTCTGTTGCGTCTGCGCTTTGCGGTGACTTTAGTTCAGGAGGGCCGCGTTGTTTCTGCTTGTGCGAGAATGGGTATTAATACAGGGAACCTTGTTGTGTCTGCGGCTTGCTCCTTTCCGCGGCGTGCATCTGTGAATATGCCGATTGCCCACTTCTTTGAGGGTGTCACGGCTGCTACGGCGGGATTCATCGGCGGGCAATATATCTGGAGGCCCGTCAGGAGCACTCTACGAAGCTGATGATCTTGCCATGGAATGCTTTTGTGCGATCATTACGGTTGAAGGTGTGCGCCACAGAACATATACGCTGCGGAGGCCATCATTAGGATGAGACAAGTGACACGTATGGCCACAATCAAGTCGCATTGTCCTGCTAAGGTACCTGACGAAATGCCCGTGCCAATATGCGCTCCCTAATCCGCACAACACCCAATGCATGTCCTCTTTCCCGTGGGTATTTGATCCCGCTTCGCGCCCCGTGGTCCCGGTTCTTCAACGAGGTCGTCTAATGTATATACTCCCACACACATTATTCCAGATTAGCATGTACAAGATGAAAACAGAAAAGAAAAGAAAATGAGTGAGCAAGCCAGGTATGGCCATGTCGTAAATCGTTCGACCCAGATTGGCCTCTCGTTGATGCACAACACAAGCAAGAACAAGTAAAGACTTCAATATCGATAATTCCCGAGCTGTAACCTCCGACAGAGTTAAGCCAAGCCGAGGAACTTGAGAGCCTTGCGGCTATTGGGCTTATGCGTGCCAGCCTTCCTCAAAAACATAGGCATTAGTCTGCGCTCCTCGAAATCATAGTCGCTGTCGTCGTTGGGGTCGAAGGTCATCATGGACACTGCGTCTGATGGCGTCTGAGCATTGCCCCGTGACTTGCTACGGCTTCGCCTGCTCTTGGCCGATTTCAACGTCCTGACTGTCTCGGCAATGGAAGACGGCCGCATCGTCGACGTGGGGGAGTTAGAGGCAGGAGGCAGTGGAGCTTTTGTCTTCGGGGAGCGTGGGCTGTGTGGGCCGACTTTGGGGAAAGGGGAAAGACTGTTGCCCCTCAGACGAAGCGGCGACGGCTTTGCCTTTCTCTTCGACCCCTGGGGAGTTGATGGCTCAGAATCTGAGGCTTCGGCTGGAATATTCCACACCGTGGACACAAATTTCGCAATGTCCTTGTCCGATGCCGTCGAGGTTAGGAGATAGTTTGCTTTAGAGACTGGGACGTCCGAGGACGACGACCTTGGAGAGGGGGATAACCGTTTGGTTGGGGTTCCCTCCGATTTGCTGCCAATTGAGACGCCTCGAAGGTGAGTGAAAGGCAAGTGCTCCTTGCTGTTTGAATCAACAATTTGCGCAACCTTCATCAGATCAACGCCAACCAGCTTCTGCAAGGCCAAAACTGTTCGGAGGTGCTCCGGCGGATACTGCAGCAATAGGTACCGAACCTCCGAGTGGAGGGCCAGGTATGTTTCCAAGTGAGGAACGATGAGAGTTGCCAGCAGGTAAGAGTTGGCGAACGGATTGTCGGACGTCTGGTTGGCGAGAGGTTGGGCCGTAAACGCTTGCATTGCATTGGCAAGAAGATAGCTAGTCTTACAGTTAGCAAGACCTGCTGAGAAGGGGGCAATGGCCTCTTCCACTTCTCCAAAGCACTCACCGGAAGTCAAGTCTGTCTGCGCGTCCGAGGCCACTGGATTTGCTTCCAAGCTTCTCAAGATGTCCCGTGATGGCCAACGAATACTCCTTCTTGACACCCTTCTGGGATCCGATGGCCAAAATTTGATTCACCTTGCCATCGCAGTTTTGCGGGCCATCGGGCCCAGTCGCACGAAATATCGGTTTCCATAAGCCGTCGAGTTCGGGGAGCAGAGAGAACTGAAACTGGTGGTAGCCCTGAGTGTCCGGCGGAAAGTACTCCCCAAGGATGGATCGAAGCGAGTTCTGAACAGCCACGGCGGTTTGATTTGGCGCGATGGCGAACTCATGAAACTTGTGCTCATGCCCTACCACGGCGACCGAGGGTGGCGGCGTCGGGGCCGGTGTTGGTGGTCGCACAATGGTCACCTTTGGGGCGACCTGCAATAACTTGGGAGGTTGCCAGGTCGGTTGCATGTAGGCAAAAGGATCGTAATCGTCGACGTTTGCTGACATAGGAATAATAGTGAGCTCCACTTCAGATGCGGTTGCAGGGCTTTCTTCAGCCTCTGATGTCCTCGACTTTGGGGTTCCGGGAAGCAATGGTTCGGCATTGTCGGGCTCAGAGGCCGTTGGGGAATGCGAAAGAAGTGGATAGCGACCATCTTTGAAAGCATTGACTGCCGATTCGAGCACTCCATCCGGGGTTCCCTCTTTCAAGTAAAGCAGCAGGTCCTCGGTACAAGAGAAAACGGGCTGAAACGGAGCCTTCTTGTACGAGTTTGCGCCGGCATCTGTTCCGCGGTCTACATAAGTAGTTCTAGCCTTGGCACGCTTCTTGTTCTTCTTCTTTCCTTGTGGTACGGGCGCAACCTTGACGACTGGGAGCCTCGATCTCACAACCACCGTTCGGGGTCGCTCGACGCTATTCAAGCGAGTGAAGGTTGCGTCCTTTTCACCCGTGATAACCATCAAGGAACACGGACGGTGCACTCTTGGAGTCTCTGGCTCTGCAAGCCACGAGCTTGATGGAATACAGAGGTCCCGGAACTTGGGATTCGCAGGGTAGATCCTATCCAGGGACTTGACCYTCGCTAAAGTACCTTTACTAGCCGAGCATCTCATGTCCAGGAGTGACGCTTCTCCATACACGACATTATCGAGCGTGCGGATGCTGACAACGTCGGATATGGGAGACGCAGCCTCTGGCTCGGCATGATATTGGGCCGAGGTCGGCTCGTACGTCTCGCCAATACAACTCGGTGAATAAGGAGCCGGCACCGAATTCGCGGGAGAAAGATGTGTTGGCTTCCGCAGCTTCTCATGGAACTGCATGATGGCAAGGCTTGGCGTCATGGGACTCATGGGAGCCACGAGGCTATTCGCCGTCTCTTCGACTTGGATATCCCTGTCATCGGCACGCTCGGCGCCGAACACAACGAAAGGGGCTGCATCGCCGAACTCGTCAGAGTACCCATACAACGGGAGGGAGGAGCTGCGCTGGCGCGTGGAGGCGGTCAGGTCGAGGTCGTTGGAGGGCTGCAGGTTGGCTGTCTGGCGGTCTAGAGCGTCGGCGGCTCGCATAGCCCTTGTTATGGGATCCTCGAAACCGCATTGCTCGCTTGCTGTGTATCCGAAGGTATTCCTCCTCCGCTGCATATTCACAGGGTTCTCCAGTCCAGCCAATCCGTCTTTAATCAGGTCGTCGAATATTGCCCCGGCTTCAGCCTTGCTTCCACGAGTTTCGTGGTTCATGATAGCCTTGATGCAGAGGGCCTGCGCGCTTGGAGTGCCGCCGTTCATGAAGACCAAGCGCTTGTTTGTGGGTGTCGAGCCCTGTAAGAAGGCCCGCGCGGCGTCACTGCGTGCCACGAGAGCATCGTGAACCTGCCGAACGTAGAGTCGCGCGTCGAAATCTTGCTCCAAGTCGTCGGTGGAGATGTAGCACCGAACGCTGGGGAGAATGAGGACTTGTGCAGAAGTGGGGAGAAGCCGCAGTTGCGTAGAGATGGTGTCCGGGCGGCCCTCAAAGGCAACGATGCTTCCGAGCAGCCCTGTCGCCTTGTGAGCCATGGTGCGGTTGACGAGCCTGAGCGTCGCACGGAGTATCTGCTATAGGCGAAGAGTTGGCGAAGAGTTGGCGTAGGGGCGCTTGTCCGTCGACACTCGTACGGAGTACTGCGTGCGTATCCGTCAAACAACGGGCGAGCGGTGTGACGGAAAGACGGTGAGTTTGAGTGAATTAATGAACGTGATGGGCGAGTTGCCGCTGCGTGACGTCGGACTCTATCATGACCGAGCCATGCGCCCGCAGGTGATTCACTGCGACGTGATCGATGCCCAGTTGCCGGGTGTAAGAGCGTCGGACCAGGAGTGCCAGGAGTTAAACCGCCGTGCAGGTGCCGTAGCAACAAAGGTAAGCATTCACAAACCGAAGACAAGGGATGCGTGCCTTGGGCAGAGGCCACGCAGTGTAAGGAGGGGAAGGGGAGAAGGAAAGGTGGCGGTGGTGAAGAAGAGGCGAGGTGAGAAGGCAGGTGCGCGGGTCAGCCGGAGGCGGAGAGGAAGTTGAGGAAAGTGCGGTGTAGTTATTTCGTGGAGGGTTGTGATGACAACCAATACGTACTTCCTAGTCCCTGCGCACTTGAAAATAAAAAAAAATGCAAATGCCTGGACAGGCTCGATCCAACGGCCCMACCCGAGCTACATAAGGTACGTACGGCAGTCGACCGGCTTCAATGACAACTGCAGTCAAGATCCGCAGCCGACCGGGGCCACCCGGGCCTCGGGTGGCAGCCAGGATGCAGGCGAGGCTGCTCCCCAGGAACTAAGGTGCCCCAATCCATGGGCACCATCATTACCGACTGGAAATGACCTCCCCACGAACGGACAGGACGGGCCTGGGTTGCGAACGGACGGGCAGCTACTTGGTGGGGTTGCTACTCGTACTGTTGTACTGTACGGAGACGGAGTTGGCAGGTGTCACCACGAGCCAGGGTCGACGACCTTTCTTTTGTGGCATCTCTGGCCTTGCATCGCAGAATGGGTTGCCAGAACGAAATTCGGAGTACTTCATACCGACGACTCGTACTACTCCGTAGTATCCCGTACTGTGCCGTCCCGCCCCGTCCGACCGACGGAACCTCAAATCGCGAAAACGCCACTGCGCTGACGGGATCGACAGGCGCCCAAAGACACGGCACTGCCSCGGGTCTTCACAGTCGAGCCAGTCAGAGAGAGAGCCTTTGAAGATAGGACAGCTTGCATTGCACTACCGAATTCGACGTGGCAAGCACATGGCAGAACGACGTGTCCAATGCCGTGGTGCCGTGGAGCTTGGCCTCTGCCCTCTGCCGGCCTGCAGCCTACCAGAAGCCAGCCCCAGAGAGCCGACCAGGGTACCGGTCAGGGGTATATGCAGCCTGTGGAAGATCCAACAGACTTCAACTGGGCAGTGGAGGTCAGCCGCACGCACGAATTGGCAAATTGCCGTTGGACGTTGGACGGCACGGAGTACTCCGTAGCGTGTTTGGAGTTCGCACGCACGAGGCACATCGTGGCGGCGGTGTCGATGACGGCGACGGCCAGCTGCATTCTCGGATCAGTGCCATCACCAACCAACGATGGCGCCGCCTCCTCCGTTGACCTGTTGGCTGGCGACCGTCTCCTCTTCCAAGTTCCAGTGAACGAGCCTGGCCCCTGTCTCGCCATTCCCGACGGCCGCTTCATCTCCTGGCCGCCACGGGCGATGCTGAACCATAACTCCATCCGAAATACTTGGTACTGGGCTGGCCTTGCTCAGCCAGAACTGGGTGTTATGSTGTGCCAGAGGACAAGAGGAGCGTTCCAAGTACATGCCATGTTGGCGCTTTGACATGATGGCAACGGTGGCCGCCCTGGCCACGTTTGTGCAAGCTCGGCTCTGCCGATGAACGAATCTGCCACCCTCATTTGGGCTTCGGGTCGAGGTTCTGGGGACAGATGGAGGATTCAGGACAGTACAGCTTGCACACGGACGGATTCGCCCAACCCATCACGAGGGGGGGATTTTCGGCCTCCTGATTGGTCAAGCAAGCTCACTTTCTTTGGCCTAGCCCCCCTTTTGGAGTTTTCAACATGGAACCTTGTCGCTTCTTGACAACCAATCATGTCCCATCACCGCCGCCCACTCGTACATTTGTCTGACAGCAACACCAAATCGAAAGCCCAATTCGAGCCCAATATGAACATTGGAAGGCCACTCACTGTCAGCACGCAGCGGCTACTCCGTACCGCAAGTCGCGCCGCCTCTTACCGCCAATCAAGACCAGCGGGGGAGAGTGCTTGGAGGATTGTACTCGTACTGTACGAGTTCGCCGTACAATGTCCATCATCGATGTACTCCTCCATAGGAGGCAGTCCCTGGACCGGGCCTTCATCCTGGCCGGAGGGGCCAGAGAGAATGCCAACTTGGGATACCGTCGCGTTCACCAACCGACGATCACTTCCCGTTCATGATATGACGGGCTGGGTGCGATTATTATCATCGTCAGACGGCCTTGCGACAGCAATTCGGTTTGGCCAAAAGGGGACGACTGCGCGCAGCCTAGATGCTGAGGCGCTACGGGGATGCTTGGTCCGCAGCTTATCAATCGTCTTGTCGTCCCGAGGAACTCCCATGTCTGTGCAACGGCTTGTGTCAACCTTTGTCGCACGAGTACTTGCCCGAGACACGGACGTACTCAGCTGCACACCAACAAGCCGCTGGTGGAGGTGAACTTTGTTCCCGGCCCCGAACCTGTGACGGCGTCAAACGAAACAGCGGTTCTGGAACGACTGTCGTCCTAGCGCCCGTGCATATCGAGGGCTTGCACAAATGCCTCGCTCTCGATGTTGCGCCCGTGCCGCATGTCCGTTCACCAAGTCCTGTCTTGCATCTTCCTCTTCTTGATGCTGCAATATGCCTGCATGCTGCAATATGCCTCAGCTCGTGGAGAAGGTGGCTGTCGGCTCCGCTACCTTTGAAACAACCCTACTCCGTACGAGTCTGTACGAAGCGAAGTACGAAGTATGTTGCACTGCATCCCCACAGTGCTGCATCTACGTCGAAGCCGGAGTGCATACAACGCCAGCCACGACGTGCCCCCTATCTCAGACATCGACCTTGCGCCTGGGAGCAGAAGCCCTTTATCCATCCTGTCGAAGCATGACAAAAAAGAAAGAGAGGAAGTGTCGTCCCCCGATACATAGCCTCTAGCCCGTTCTCGAGTTGGCGAGCCATTGACCTTCAACCTCGCTGTCTTCAGCATCGCGCCATGTACCGGCCGGCAGTCGAATTGACCCAAACGAGACCTGCACATTCACTACCCAGACCAGTGTCAAGGGTTTGCCCCGAGGCCAGACAGGGCCACGAAGGAGTACAAGTACGAGTAATGTGATGTACGATTACGAGTAAGTATTCGTAACTGAACCATGGCCATCCGCATTGCCCGCTCAGCCGCACAGAAATTGCTCTCTACCTTGTCGAGTGGCTGTTGACCTGCAGGTTCTGCCTGCACGACATTCCGCCCCACAGAGGAGCATCGTCCGCGATGGCCTCACGCGATCAAGTTTGACCATTTCCATGAGACGATGAGCCCGTCCAGCGGCGGCCAACGGCGGCATGGCACGGCACCTCGGATGCAGGCTTGCATGACACGCTCTGGCAGAATTCAACACGAAACTCCCACGCGAGCGAACCAGGTCGTCCTTGGCGGAGAGGCCAAGCAGTTGTTTGTTGAACACAATGTTCGAGACATTGGCTGTGGGGCTCTGCTCCAAGACCCCAGAGGGCCCAGAGAGCTAATGCCGGGTATGGCGATCCCGCGCCCGGCAACCTGGTTCGAGCTCCGAGGGGAGAGATCTCATTATCGTATTAACCAGAAGTGATCGCTATTGTTGCCATTGCTGCGAGCCTGCTCGTGGGAGCAAGAAGCAAGTTCCGGGTGACGAGGACGGCCGGGGTCCACCAACAAGGCGTCATCTGGAGCACCGGACTCGGACCTGATCGTGGGTCGGTTGCTTCGTACGCATAGCGTACAGACCGCATGGCCACGCCCGGGCGCCCGCTCGTGATGAAGAGAGCCCATGTTCCTGTGCGTGCGATGGCTGAGCACGGTACGGAGTGGTAGGGTACCTAGGTAGGATGCATGCCGTGCATCTGCTAGGTCCAAGCGGCACGAACAGAGTCCGCCGTCGTATCATCATCAATCCGGCTCGTCGGGAGGCACTCGGCTGCCTGTGAACGGAATCGCTCCGGGGATCGGTACCTACAAGCCTCGTATACCTATCCAGCAGCCCACCCAGCAGTCGTTGGCCCCCCGGCCGGCCACGAGGGAATAGGAGACAACATCCTCGTCGAGGGCCGACGAGAAAGGACGCAGCGGCAGCTCCGTACGGTACACGGACCCGATCCCGCATCGGTCAACGCTCAGCTTCTAAATGACATGGACAAGCCTCTTACGCGGCTCACAGGTTGATGAGTTGTTCGTGTCAATAATGGCTGAGTCCTGTAATTATTAGACAGCGTCCCCTCCACCAGCCATGGCTGTGCCGTTCCTTGGGTGTGCGCTGCATGCTGCTATCCGACGGCGCATCGCGTGGTGGGTGGCACGAGTGTCTCTGACCACAGCTCACGACTCACACGACCGGCATACCTAACACTGAACGGATTGCATCGTTACATGTAGTTACATGTATGGCAGAGCTGAGTTGCAAAATGCTGTCAAAGCTTTTTCTTCTTCTGTCTCGTCTCGTCTCGAGAGCCTCAAAGCACCTATCAAGCTTCGCCCTGGTAGCCAATCGTCCCATCATTTGTTCGACTCTCTGTTTCGGCTCGTGTGGCCGCAACGAGGCATTATGCATGATTTGGTTGAGGGCCGTGGCACGGAGCACTGCTTACAAACAGGACGTTTGCTTTTTACGGTGTTCCCGGGATTCGACAGACGGCCAAACCATCCATGTAGGCACCCGAGACATGTTTCGAACTCAGGCGGCCCAGCCCGAGCCTCTGTGCGGCTCACGTCTGCCTTGGACTGAAACGAGACGCGCCCGCGCTATTGGACGCCCCAATCGAGCCTGCGAAGCCCCCGGGCTTTCTCTGAGTTCTGCCTGGGTTCCTTGGCTGTCATGGGCCGGCTCTCGTCGCGGTCATGCTCACTCGAGACCGAGGCTTTTCTAGACATCAACGCTCCCAGCGGTCCGATAGGCTGTCCCCAGTTCAGCCTTTGGCTCTGGGTTCCTCTCCCTCGTCGAGTCTAATCATCCATGAGTTCTTCCAGTTCGGCCTCCTCTTCCGCCGTCAACACGTCGCCGCCGGCTTTGTCCGTCTCGTCAGGGTCTGGCTTCTGCGACTCCTGAATCTTCTTGACCACGTCGTCCAATTCAGCTCTTGCAAGGGGCCACGTGCGAATGGTGCGATCGATGCTGACGCTGCAAACCTTCTGCGGTGAACCCTGAGCGTTGCGCAACATGACCAAGTCTGTTACCTCTTCGAAATGCCCCTCGAGGGTGCAGTACAGCTTGCCCGTCGCTCTATCCCATACCTTGACGTTCTCGTCCCGCCCTGCCGTCATGACCCACTGCTCCGTTACGAGGACGGCGCGAACGTAGTCGCCGTGCGTGAAGACATCATCGGCCACGAAGTTGCGCGACCGCGCGAGACACTTGGCCGTGCCATCGGCGCTGGCCGTCCACAGGTCGACCTCGTCGCCGTCCACGTCGAATACGAGCTTGTAGACGCTCGTATCGTGCTCCTCGATGGTGAGTCGCTCCGTGTCAGGGCGATCGTGAAACGAGTCGGGTAGCTGCTCGTAGCTGTCGAGGGTGATCTTCCACCGCCGAATGTGGGGGTCGCTGCTCGCGCTGGCGAGGACAAGGGCATCCGGCGTGCTCAGAACGGGGTCGATGGCGAGATATTGTACGGCCATCATGGTCGTCGTGGGATCTTGGAGAGTGTGTATCTGGCGGCCGGTCTCAATGTCCCACACGAGAATCTTCTTGTCCGCGCCGCCGCTTACGAGGACCTCCTTGTCAAAGAGGCGCGTGCAAACAACTGCCTTAACGAAGTCAGAGTGTCCGCTGTATTTGCGCCCGGGCTTGGCTGATTCGACGTCCCAGGACCAAATGTCCTTGTCCCAAGAGCCGGCGAAGATGGTCTTACGCCCGGTGCCGCCTATGGCAAGGCATGTTACTGGTGATTTGGGACCGCGGTACGTGGCCTTGGCTTCGGATGACTGCTCCGCCGTTAGGGAGATCTTCTCGTATAGTATTGCTTGCGTGCCGCCCACGTACGTCAAGGTTGACGCGGCGAGCGTAACCGGCAGATTCTGCAATGAATACACACGAGAGAGGAAATGCCGGGTCAGGGATGGCGGCCAGGATCTTGGATTTCATCTCCAGCGGGCTACCGTTCTTGTTGCCCGCCTTGGCCGTCTTTCTCTCCCTCCGGGCCTGTGACGCACTGAGTTGCCGTTATGGAGCATGTCTTTGTAGTAGTGAGTGTCTTGCACTCACTCGGTCTGGAAGAAGTGGTCTCTGTCGGAGGATTGCATGGCGGCGGCTGTTCTCGGGCGCCCGGCGGTTTCTGGAGCACCGGGTCAACTGCCGTCTGCTCGTCGATTGTAGATGTCTCAGTGCGAGGTATGTTGGTCGTCAGCAGGCTGGCAGCGTTCAAAGGGGCTTTGGTGATGGCGGGGGAGCCGCAGCGGGGCAGCCGTTGGCAGCTGTCGGGTCCGACCGCCCTTGGTTTAATTGGCTTCGTTGGCGACGCGCTGCGAGGCGTCTCCCCCCCATCCGTCCACGTCACGGCCGAGTCTGCGCATCCTCAACCGCCGCCAAAACGTCAGACGACTTCGTGCTGTGCGAGCGCGCGTCGTCGGTGAAAGGATGGACTCGCCCAACCCGCCTCGGCCGCGGCCACGCCCAGCGCACACCCAGGGAACCACGCGCTGCGCCTACACGGCCGACGGCTCTCGACTCGTCACCGTCGGCTCCAACAACACCATCCGGCTCTACAAGACGGGCTCCGACGGCGAGCCGACCAACATCGACGACTGCCAGGAACAGAACGTGGCCGTTGCCGCGGGCCTCGGCTTCTTCGTCGTTGGCTCCGAGGACGGCACCGTCAGCTTGTACTCGCTCGACACGGCCAGCTTTGAGCGCTTCCTGCTGCGCACATCGCTCCCGATCCGCGATGTCGCCCTATCGTCCGACGGCGCGTGGTGMGCGGTGGCCAGCGACGAGCTGGGCGTCAAGATCGTCAACACCCAGGACATCACCCAGGTCAGGCACCTGCGCGAGCACAACAAGGCCGCGAGGCACGTCAGCTTCGATCCCAACGCCGTCCTTGCGGCGGTTTCGTGCACGGATGGCATCGTCTATGTCTATTCGTTGACCGCCGGGGAGCCCGGGCTGATACGCAAGGTGGATTGCATAATCGGTGCCGTCGACGGCGAGTCCGAGGCGTCCACCAAGGCGGTTTGGCATCCAGACGGCAGGGCGTTTGCCGTGCCGACGCCGACCAAGGACATCCAGGTCATTTCCAAGAACGACTGGGAGAAGCAGCGATGCTTTGCCAACGGGCACTTGGCCGAAATCACATCCATTGCCTGGTCGCCCAATGGCGCCATGCTGGCCTCGGCAAGCAAGGACGGCAAGGTCCTGGTCTGGGAGGCCAAGACCCAGAGCGTCATCCAGCGATACGACTATTTCAACGTCATCGACATGGCATGGCACCCGTCTAGCAACACCCTTTCCTTCACAACGACAGACGGAGAGGTCTACATATACCCAGACTTCTTATCCGATCAGTTCTCGCCGATGCTCAAGTTGGCCAGGCAGCCTGCGCCGTTCATCCACGACCCGCTGTCCGAGATCTCGGGGAATCGCAGGCCCCTCGCGATCAATGGCCACAAGACACAGGATGTTCCCACGCGCCCCAGGCGGGAGTCACTGGGGAGCTTGGACTCGTTCCTTGGCGACGGAGGTTTCCGCGATGACGAGGGTGATTTTGTTGTGGATGATGACGGCGCTGGCTATACCAGCGGAGCGAACAAGAGGGGTCGTGAAGGCGACGACGACTCTGGGGAGCATGCAAACAAACGACGGAATCTTACGAAACCGCAGCACCACGCGGCCTTCCAGACCGGCTCTACCCCTTGGCGGGGAAACAGGAAGTACCTCTGTCTAAATCTCGTCGGGTTCGTCTGGACCGTAGACCAGGACTCGCACCATACCGTCACCGTCGAGTTCTACGACCACGAATTCCAGAGGGACTTTCACTTCACAGACACCTTCCTCTACGACAAGGCTTGCCTCAATGAGCATGGCACTCTCTTCTCCTGTTCTTCGAAAGACGATGTCCCGGCATGCATCTTTTACCGTCCCCACGAGAGCTGGACCCAGCGCTCAGATTGGCGAACGCAACTGCCCAAGGGGGAGGCCGTGACGGCCATGTCTCTGAGCGAGTCCTTCGTCACAGTCACCACGAGCGTCGGCTACGTGCGGGTGTTTACGCTGTTTGGCATGCCGTACCGCGTGTATCGTCCAAAGAGCTCGCCCATGGTGACTTGTGCCAGCTGGAGGGACTATGTCCTGACTGTCGGCAACGGCCCGGTCGGTTCAGATGGCAATACGCGCCTTCAGTACACCATTGAGAACATCAAGCGCGACGAAATCTGCCAGAATGAAGACACGGTCGCCTTGCCGGAGGGGGCAACTCTCAAAAGCGTCTTCTTCTCGGATCACGGGGTAAGTACATTTCAGCCTGGAACGTCGAAACAGCCGCTTACAGTTGTGAACAGGACCCATGCATCTACGACTCAACGGGCACGCTGCTTACCCTGCTGCACTGGCGCCAGCCGTCCCGTGCCTCCTGGGTGCCTCTCCTGGATACCAAACTGCTGCTTCGTCTCGCCTCGGGGCGGAAGAATGAGACCTACTTCCCCATTGCGGTGGCAGACAACAAGTTCCACTGCATCATCCTCAAGGGCGGCGACCAGTACCCTTACTTCCCTCGGCCCCTGCTCTCCGAGTTTGACTTTTCCATTCCGCTGGCGTCTCCTCCCAAGAAAAAGGCACGTGAGGAGGTCGAGGGGAACAGAGACAAGGATGATGGCAAGTCGGCCGATGGAGAAGACGACCGCATGTCCGACGACKACGACGAACTAGACGACGATAACGCCGAGACGAGGAAGCTCGAGCAGCAGTTCATGCTCAAGGGCGTGCAGGCCGCGCAGCTGCGGGACCTCGTGGACGCGACGTCGGGCAGCCACGCGCAGCGCTCGCTGCTCTCGCGGGTCGAGCTCGAGATCGACAAGACGCTGCTGCAGCTGCTGGCCGTGGAGTGCCGAGAGGGCGAGGACCGCGGCATGCGCGCGCTGGAGATGGTGGGGCTGATGCGCGACCGGACGGGCCGCATGATGGAGGCGGCGGGCAAGGTGGCGGAGCGGTACGGGCGGACGGTGCTGGGGGAGAAGATTCGCGAGGTGGGGGAGAAGAGGGTCGGCGGGATGGACGACGACGACGATTTCTGAGGGGTTGGTGTGTGTCTGCTCGTGTCGGGCGGCTTGGGTGTGGCGCGTTTAGATACTGGCAGACCACATATCGCGAAGGCTCCGGCTTATACCAGGTAGATTGCTGGAAAGGGAGGGAAAGGGGGAAAGGGAGGAAAGGGAGGAAAGGGAAAAACCAGGCTTTTCATGGACCGTATAAAGTCTTTACCAATGAGTTGTTAGCTCGACACAGCAGCCCACGATGTCGCGCTGATGTTGAGTCCTGCCTGCGTCACTGTGTGTGGTGAAGATGATGGACATGGACGCCAATGACGCCAATGACACTAATGATGCAGGGCCAGCCGAGCCCTCAGCTTACCTATGTACTGCTCACGTCGCATCCATGGCGATAGCTGTTATATCTCTATTACCATGTACGTGCTTGTGCAGCAGCGATCATCATGCGGCTCTACTCGTAAGCATGGAATCCCGAAACTGGCAGCGCTAGTATGTCAATCCCCAAGCCTTAGTAAGCCCCGTCAGCGATCGCGAGCAGCGATCTTCTCCGTACAAGCGCATCACCGTTACGTACTGCGAGTCGGTAGTTTACTTGGATCCCCTCGGACAAGAACAGGCAAACTGAGATGGAGCATCAATGACGGCGTCATTGTCCTGAAGAGGCCCACTGCGGCGCCGACGGCCAGGCGTTTTCGACAAGGGGGAACAAGTACTCCAGATGGAGGAGCGGAGCTGGGCGATCGACGCCGGGGCGGATGGTCGCCGTTCCGGGACAGGTACGGAGTACTTCGTCCACGGGCGGTTAGGTAGTCGAGGGCTGGGTTGGACCTGTCGCTCCGGGTAATACCGACAAGATACGGCATCGTCGGCTAGTATTTCGGATCGATCCCCTGCCGAGGTCGCCGACGCCCAGCCCGGATCCAGCCCGGAGAGGGATTTTCCAGGGCGCCCGGCTGACGTTGGGGTTCCATCCCGGCTCCCGCAGCGGCTCGGGCGCGCCAGGGAAGAAGAGCTGGTGGGCTCGGTGGTGGCTTGACGCGATGTGAGTCGAGGGAAGCCCGTCAAGCGCTGCTTGTGCGCGCGCGAGCAAGCGCGGAGCAGTTGAGCAGCTGAGAACTACGAGTACAATGGCGTTTGAGCCGCCAACCAAGGCCGGCAACTAAGTGTGATAACTGACGCGATGATTAAAGGCGGGAAGCGCGCTTCGTCAGATGCCATCGCGGGCACGGCTGCATAATCGACGAATCGCCCATCGTCCGGGGCTATTGTCGACGGCCCGTCGTGCAGGCTGGGGGCCGGGGGGGATTCCCAGTACCATGTCTTCGCACGCATGCGATGCGACACCCCCAAGCGCGAAGCCCAATGCCCAGCGCTCAAGGCTCGGGACGGAGGTGCTGTATCGGCGCCCGGGGTTGGTTGGTCGGCCGGCTGTGGTGTTGTGCTGTGTGCATCCACGAGCTGCTGCGGAGCCAACCCGACCAGGGAACCCGGCCATAATCCACCTTCTTGAAGGTACGTGCTCGTATGTGCGCCGTAGAGGCCGTGCGTGCTTCTTTCGTCAGACTTCTGGAACGGCGTGCGGCGGCACGAGGGCGCGAGGGCCGTGCTCGCAGGCGTATTGGCGGTCGACGCTTCGGTGCCTGTGGGATGGGATTAATATAGGCAGCCCCTGGTTCGCCCGTGGTTCTGGACCCTGGTGGGAGTGTGATGGGACACGACGATGTCTCATGCGGAGGCGGGAGCCTCCGCTGCGAGATTTGCCTTTTTCCATACCCGTACGGAGTACCTCGTATGGAATACTCCGTACGAGTACGAGTAGAAGAAGCCAGGTGGTACGGATCACCAAGTACTGCACCTCAACCGGAATGGAATGCACCACCGCGCGGATATCGAGATACTGGCCGCTCGCTGCTTGTCGATGCTTCCCACTCCCCTCCACGGGCGCCACGCAACGCCCACGCAGCTCGTTTTATTGCTCCTCAGCCTGCCTGCTGCCACCCGGATCGTGGCTAGTGCGCGCGGGATGCTTGCTCGGCAATAATCTGGGGCTCGCTGGGAGGGCCTGTTGGACGCAGCGATGAGGTCGGTGGCCACCACTCCACCCAAGGCATCGCAAAAGCAAAAAAATTTAAAAAATTGGTGAGATGCGGCCGGCTGAAGCTGTCCTGGAGGACCCAGTGCAACCCCTCCCCGGCATCCTCCATCCATCCATCCATCCATCCACCGCCCACCGTCCACCGTCCACCAACTAACGACCTACAGTGGGGTCGACCGCTGTAATGTGAGCTCCCAGATCCTTACCTTGCCTAAAAGCTGCGACTGAAAGCTCCCCGCTGAGCTGCTCCTCCCGAGCACCTCACCTTGTCCGGCCTCGATTCGCTCGTCCTCTCCGCAACCCTGCACTCCCTCCCCCATCCCATCCCATCCCATCCCATCTCGCCGCTCCCATCGAAGCGAAGCCTGCGGGTGCCCGTGCCTGTCGCGCTGCGCACCGCAACTCCCACAGGGCGCACGCATTGAGCTCCTCACCGGCCGCGACTGCGACTGCGACCGCGACCGCTGCTGCCACGACGTCGGCGCATCGAGCCCTGCCACCAACTCCGCCGCCGCGCTGCTCCCCGACTCGGCCAACCCTCTGCGACCTGCTGGGGCCGCCGCTGCCGTTCTAGAAGCCGCTGCCGAACTATATGCGAGGCTGATCTTGATCTCGTGTGAGGGTGTGCTGGACATACAGCCTCTTCCCCACGCCCGACCGCATCGCCAACAGCATCTTCTACATCTCTATTCCCACCTCACCCGGCCAGGACTGCCTCTCGCTCGGTGGACATKAGGTGAGCCGCACTGCCGGGTCGTCGTCACTGCTCTGCTCCACCCTGCCCTGCTCTGCCCTGCGCTCTGCTCTGCTCTGCTCGGCTCGGCTCTGAACCCGAGCGCGCGCGCACTCACGCGCTCCCAAGCCCTCGCCCCTGCACCGCCGCTGCTTCGGCTCGCTGACCGGCATCAATCGTGGCAGCGCAACTGGACTCCAGGACTGAGCCCTCTCAGAACCCAAAGCTGCCAACCCGCCCCCCAGGTACCTACGTGGGCAGTGCCAATGGGTGCTCGCGTCGTCCCCGTCGCCGGGCCCGCCGTCAACATGTCTGCTACTGGTCCCGGCGGCGATGCCATGGACATTTCCTCTCCCATCAACACACCCGCCACGATCCAAGAACACGAAACGAATGGCAAGCCGCCTACGCGATGCAACAACTCGTCGCCTCCCCAACGCAACCCGTCCGGCTCCTCCAGCATGCCCGCCCCTCCGCCCACCGCGGCAGCCGCCGTCCACCAACCCAAGATTGTGCAGACGGCCTTTATCCACAAGCTCTACAAGTGAGATGCCCCCCCCCCCATGGACACGGCCTGCAGGATTCAGTTGGCTGACCCGTCTTGGATAGCATGCTCGAGGATTCCAGCATCCAGCACCTGATATCATGGTCGTCCAATGCCGAGAGCTTCGTCATGTCGCCCTCGGCCGACTTTTCCAAAGTCCTTTCGTACGTCACCCTGTGGCATTCGTTGCCTCGGTACGCCCCCCTAACACAACCTCGCAGGCAATACTTCAAGCACACAAACATCTCCTCATTTGTGCGTCAGCTGAACATGTACGGCTTTCACAAAGGTAAGTTGTCGCGAGCGCCCAGATGACAACAGGCACCATCTCACGCCCCAATTCCAGAGCGCGATGTTTTCCACACCGGCAACCCAGACACGACGCTGTGGGAGTTCAAGCGCGGTAACGGCAACTTCAAGCGCGGCGATCTCATGGGTCTCCGCGAGATAAAGCGTCGCGCGAGCCGGCATGCCCTGGTACACCGGGAAAGCAACTACAGCAAACCCACCTCCTCACAGCCGGGGACGCCCGCCGAGCCGGCGCAGTTGCCCGCAGAGACTGCCGAGGCGAGGCTGGCCAACCTGGAACACTCCCTCTACGACATGAGTGCCCGGCTACAGCGCAGCGAGGAGAGCGCTCACTACATGCATGTCAAGAACCAAGCAGCCATGGACACCATGAACCGGCTACTCCATTTCAACCAAGAGCTTTCTAGAGCGATGCTCTCGTTTGTCCCAACCGACAGCTCCATACACCGCGATGGTTCGTTGCGTCCACTCTTGTTCCTGGCTGAAACGCGCACAAGACTGACACAGGATCCAGTGGTTGCGTTACAAGGAGAAATGCAAAGACAGGCCGACGTGATACGAGCCTTTGACGAGTCCCACGAGGTGCCGTTTGGAGGCAGGCAACAGTACTTTGGCACTGTCGACAACGCCCCCGTGTCACCAAGAATGATGCCACAGGACGATGCCAGGCGACAAGGTGGTCTCACCGTTCCGCAGGCCCGCGGTCAGCCACTCTACCGGCCGACGGTGCCCTCCAACCTGTCGATTGGCGCACGGCGTCCGTACGGATCCATCGGGGCCGGCAGCACCACGCAGTCGTCGCCCTTGCGAAACGCCGCTCCTCCGCCGCCTCCCGGGCCTCATCCTCTCTCCAACGTCGAGCCGCATCCCGGCAGCCTGGGCCGGCGACACACGGCGGCCGATATCCGCGCGCACGGGTGGCAGCCTGGGCCTTCGCCTTTCTCGTCATCCAACCCGCCGTCTGCCCCCTGGCCCCCTTCCCCTAACCGTGTTGCGCCGGAAGACCAGCGGATTCGGGAGTCCTTGTCGACGTACTCACTCCAGACGGCGGCTTCACATACCCATTCACAATCCCGGCCCACCACGCCGCCGCCCCCCACACACGCCGCGAATGGTGGGAACAACGGAAGCGATACGTTTGGCAGCTGGTCGTGGAATTCGGCTGCGAACCGCGACAAGGGCCTCGGGCTCAAGGACTCGTCGGCACCGCCAACCCGCCGAGGCAGCATGGCTCATATCCTAAACCCAAGCGACACTGCCGAGCGATCGGACGAGGATGAGGACTTCCGAGGCGACGACGACAGGAAACGGAAACGAATGCAGTAGCCGTGTTGGACAATCATAACGTGAACCTGTGTGCGCATTCACTCACGAAACCATCTTGGCCAGTCAGGCCTTGCGGACTGTTGACTGTTGCGTCGACTTTTGCTTCCCAATCGGCAGAGGTTCATCGCTTCTGCTACAAACCGAACATTCCAGGGGGCAGCCCTCAACTAATTACCCACTCGGCCATCGGCATCCTCGATACGGATACACCATGCAAGCTCGGGGCCATTGCAGCGGAGGAGGCTACTTGGGCGTTTCGAGGTGTCACGACGGCCACTGCTTCTCGACAACACGGTTGCATGCAAATATTACGCTTCGCCTATATATAGGCGTAGGGATGGGTGGCATTATTTCTCTCGGTGCCCCTGCACTGATTCTGGGTACTCTACTCGCGGACTCTTATTTTCGCCCGTCTCTCGCTCAGAACACGCCCCGCGGGGGACGACTGTACACATACGCCATCACGGACTCGGACTGATGGAAACCAAAAAGAGGAGGGACAATCGGCAGGGCTGGAGGCGGCTAGCTTTGACTTGGGAGGCGGCGTGCCTGTCGGTGCATATGGGGGCGATATATCCTGTCGAAGACGTGGGCGGGTGCATTTGGGACGTAACGCGTTGGGCGTGTGAAGCAGCACGATTCAGATGCGAAAAGCAGAATTACACATGGTGCTGGGCGTGGCAAGCTTGATCTTGTCTTGTCGTATGCGTGAAACTGTGCTTGGTAGATGACGTGAGTGAAGCGATGCGAAGCCCCCTACTCGTGTTGTTCCGTTGCAGCGCCCCCTTTGCCCTTCTTCTTTTTCTTCTTGCTCTTCCGCTTCCTCGCCGCGCCTTCTCGCGGCGCATTCACCTGGCTCTGGGCCTCCTCTGTCCTTCTCGGCGCGGCATCAGCGTCCCTGCCAGCGTCGTCCTCAGCGTCACCACCCCCCTCCAGCGCCTCGTCCTCTCGACCACGGGAATCAGCCTCCGCCTCCTCTGCAGCTTCGACGTCGACATGCCTCTCCCGCCTCGGCCGCTTCCTCTTCCCCAGCGCGCTCCGCCCCTCATCTTCCTCGCTCTCGCTCTCCGCGCCCGGCCTGGCCCTCGCGGCACTGCCGTCCGCCCTACGCCTCCCCAGCAGCCGGCCCCGCAGCATGCGGTCCGTGGCCGCTCCCGCCGTCTCCTTCCCGGTGGGTGTGTACCCCGGGCCGGCGCTGGGGTTTGCGCCGGCGGCGGCCACGACGTCGTCCTCGTCCTCCGTGGCGGGGCGCTGGCGCAGGGCGGCGGTAGGGCGAGGGCCCGAGGCGGAGGCGCGGTTGAGGGTTGCGCGCAGGGAGGACTGCTTCGCGAAGAGCAGGGCGATGCGGTTCGAGAGGACGGCGCGCTCGGCGGCGACGGGGAGGGGGGGGGGCGCGGATGGTGCCGGGGGCGGCATGGCTGGAGGTCGAGGTCGCTCGGATGAGCTGGACTGATGGCAGAGCTATTCTGGCCGCAACGCGTAGTCCTCGGCTCTGCAGTGTGGGAATCTCAAGCCTGCATGTTCGGTGTCTGCATACAACTCGGCGCGCCTTGGGCGGTCTGGGCCACAGAGCTGCAGTGGTTGCGAGATGCCGATGTCGTCGATGAAGATGTCGAGGCTCAACTCTCTGGGTGGCAGATGGAAACCAACGGGCCAAGGGGCGCTGAAGCAAAAACGTGGGGGTGGGTCCATCCCGCGGCAGCTCCTGAGAGAGGCCATGGACTTCGTACTTTGTACTCCGTATCCATTTGGACTCCGAATTGAGTGCAGACAATGGACATGGGAGAGGCATCACAATGCAATTGAAGAGCGGAGAGTTGTCAATTAGAATACCGGTATGGATTAGGTATGCATGGATAGGTTGATATACCACGCACTCCGCGCACTGGGACACGGCACAGGAGGCAGCTTCTTGCTATGCTGCCACCCATACATGTGATGAGCCATCTAGCCTGCGCTCCGTTGACCCATATCCGCCCTCGAATATTACCATTGCAATTACCAAGTAGACACTAGACGTATACGTACTGTACATGCATGTACGCGGGCCATGCCTTCCAGCCAGCCCTGACGCCTGGCCTCTTGTTCTATCCGTCATTAAGTCATATGTAAACCATCTCTTGCCCATAAGTAACTGGTTCTGTTTGTTCAGATATACACACACAATCAGAGGCCAATGTACATTTCTCAACTGCCCGTCGTGGCTCGCAGGTTGAGCACATAAGGGAGTGTCTCTGGATCCTCCCGCGTCGCCAGCCGGATGACGGAGCCCGAGTCGCTGCTGGACGCCTTTGACCGCAGGCTGGAGCTGGACGGCTGGCTGACGGGATACGGCCGCCTACTCTGCGCAAAGCTGTTGTTGCTGGACTTGCGCGAGAGCATGCCCGTCCGCCTGCTGCCAGGCGTGTTTGGCGCCGTGCGGAAGCTCCACGCGTGAGCCGACGAGTTGCGCATCACCGGCCGTCGAACCGACCCGTGCGTGCTCGCCGTTTCGGCGCGAGAGATGCTACTGTGCGGAGACGGCGGGTTTGTGTCTCTCGGTGCGTCGTTGTCTATGTCGCTCTCCGACGGCGCCCAGTCGTCGTCCTTGCCGCCTGGCGCTCCGAGGTCGAGCGGCTGCATGGCGCGCAGCATCTCGGCAAAGAGATGCATGAGCTCGCGGAACCGGGCGTCGGAGATGGGTCGGTTCGAAAACCGCGCGTGCTCGTACTGGGAGAGGAAGTCGGCCATCGTCTTGTCCGTGTTGATGACGCCCGTGTCAGCGAGATAGTCGACGTAGTCCCGCAGGCCCATGTTGGGCATCCGCTGAAGCAGACCTGTGGCTTCCGGGTCGAGCATCGGCGGGTCCGATGGTGAGGTCTGGTCAGCCGGCGCCATGGTCAGAGCCTTCGCCTCGATGAGGTTGGGCAGCTCGGAGAGAACGGTGCTGTACTGCAGGTTAGGCAGGTCGGGCGAGTTGGGCGACGCCCACCCACAGTGCTCGATCTCGCCCCAGGCTGCGCGATGCGGCGGCAGCGTGATCCCAAACTCGTCGGCCGCCGTCTCCATCTTCTTCAAGGCCACGCGCGCCTGGGGCTCGGCTCGCCCTGGCTCCCGCTCGCGTCCCCATGCGTCGACCCTCGGCCGCGCCTCGTAGGCAATCGCCGCGCTGCGATTCAGCCCAGCCCCAATCATCTTGTGGACAGCATCCTTGACGTCGCCCTTCTCGACGGGCACCCAAGCCTTGGGGATGGCCGCCAGCGCCGTCTTGTTGATGTACAGTCGCAGGACGTAGACGAAGCAGACAATCACGACGGTGACCACGTACGAGATGGTCACGATCAGGACGTTGTAGTTCTGCCCATTCTGCAGGGACCGTTCGATGGCGTCGCCAGGGGTGATCAGGAGCAGGCCGACGAGGATGAGGTAGAAGAGGAAGTAGATGGATCCATAGACGACGCGGAAGAAGATGCGTCGGTACTGCATTGTCGGCGCGCTGGGACGGTCAGCTCGGCGCTCGGCCCCTGGATAACTCGGCTGCGAAGGATATTCGGGGTCGCATGGCTAGATTGGCTGACGATGCATGGAGGGCGCCAGTGCCGATGCTGGAGTTGACGCTGTTTGCGATGGATTGGTGAGGTTGGTTGGGGGGGGAGCGCAGGGAGGCACAAATGGTCGTCTCGTCGGGTGGGACCTCGGTCGCCACCTCGCTATTATTACCACTACGGACTGCGAAGCACCGAGTATAAGCGACTCGCTGGCACAAGCACAAAGTAGCTAGGTATCCAGCAAACAGCTGTATTAGTACAGTAGCGACATCATGTGCGTCGCCTCATTCTCTGTGGACTTTCTTTTACTCCTTCGCCGTGTTGGTATCGTAATACATCGCGTCCATCCCTACCCAGTCTAATACCGCATCCCGCCGGCAGCTACCGCACTTGCTCCATCTCGATCCTCTGCTGCTCTCTTCTCTGAGCTCTCCTCGACTCCGTCTTCTCCTCCTCGACGCTTTTCGGTTTCCCCATCGCATCCTGGGCCCTTGGCGCCGGCTCCTCGGGCTTTGCCGCAGCCTCCTTCGCCATTCTAAGCTCGCCCAGTGACAGTCTCAGATCGCTACTATACGGCTCAAACTTGGCAACGACCTGCTCCAGTCCCGTCCGCAACACATCCAGTATCTGGTCAACTTCCGGAGACTCCTTGACACCCGTGGGGTCTGTCCAATGGCTTGGAAACCGCACTTTGAGGGCCTCCACCTTCCGTATCACCGCCGTCAACGTCCGCACGATGCTGGCGACATCCCGGTGGACGTTGCCAAACTGGTCTTCAGCCAGACTGTGGACCGACAACTGGCAGAGTGCTTGGGCGGTGTTTACGTAGAGCGCTGGCTCAGCGTATGGCGTGCCCAGCACTGCTGCGGCGAAGCGTGTGCGGAAGTCATGGCGGAACAGGGCTCCAACCAGCTCAATCTTCATCACACTGGCGGTCCACTGCTCAAACTCGCCCCTGAGGCGGTCTGGTGATAGCGCCTCCTGCTGCTCCTTGCTCAGCATCCGGTCCTTTGCGCCCTTCCACGTCTTCTTCGCCAGTGGGCTAAGTTCCGATACGGGAGTTGCGCCGGGTGCTCGAGCAAGCTGATCCCAGGCCGCCTCGACGCCTCCTTTAAGCCCAGTGGTGTGGCCCTGGTGGTAGAATATTGAGTCTTGTCGCAGTGGTGCGAATACTCGTTGCTTTGGCACTGTAGCTGCAGGCTCTGGAGCAGCCGCGACAGCAGGCTTCCCGTACTCGTCGACCCGAGACTCAATGCTTTTCAGGACTTCCATGCAAATGGCGTAAACCTGCGCCCACATTGGGCCGTCCTTTCGGTCAATGTCACAGTATATAGCCTGTCTGCGGGCTTCAAAGTCTTGCGCAATCAGCGCCAACTCCCACATGGCAAACGACTGCTTCTGTGTTAGTGCTGGGAGCTTATGATTTCATCAGCGTGGGAACTGCTTGCCTTGATGGGCAGCTTCTTGCTTTTCAAGCCGTTTAACAGACTCCCATTGGCGTCCTTTGATTCCGATGTCAGAGGCTTTCCGTTCTTCAGCGGCTCCTTGACCATGAAGATGGAAAAGGCCGTGTTTCCAGCTGACCATACAAAGTTGACCAGTGTGCCGGCGTAAATGCAGCGTGCGAGAAGGTACACATCGGATGGCCATGACGGCGGGAGTATGCTCGTCTTGGGCAGGTTGTAGAACGGGCGCAGGAAGCCCAAGGCCCAGCCCCATGCAAACGATCTCAGGAAGACATAGTACAGCACCAGGGCCAGGAATAGGGCCGATACCGCCTGCTTGATGCATCCCGCAAAGACTGCTGGGAGCTGCACCAGGACGTTCTGAAACGATCTCGGCAGAACTGCCAATTTCTTGTTTTGTTCTCCCGCTTTCGGCTTCGGCAAGCTGAGGTCGAGACGGTCAATGTCAAGCCTGTAGTGCGCCATCGTCTGCAGCAGCGCGCAGGTCCCCAGGTAGCACGCCAAGAACAGCGGTCGTTCGTTGAGTCTCGCGCGGTCGCCACTAAAGTATGTGATCCATCGAAGGTTCGACGTGTCCGACATCGAGAAGAGGAATACGGGGCAGAAGAGCAGGCTCGAAATGCCGTACCAGAAGCCTGTCTCATACGTCTGGAGGTTGAGGAGGGAGGCGCTGAGGGTTTGCAGCCCAGACTCCGTCGTTTTCAGCCCAACATGGTAGTGAGCTATCCGAAGAATGAGGATCGACAGCCCGCACGTAAAGATGATTGCCGTTCGGACTCCTGCAGGGCCAATGGGGAACCAAGACCAAAAGTCTAGAGGCGTTGGGGTCAGCGCGTGTCTGTTTCGAAGCTGAGATAGCCTGGGCTGGGTTGACTGCTCACAGGAGCTCCAGCTTGCAAGAAGCAAGGCTTCCAGGTACGACACGGCCAGCAGGAGAATGGCCGTCGACGAGAAGCGCCTATGCAGGGCCGGTTGCAAAGTGTCCTTGTAAGGAGCTCTTCGCGCTGGAGTGCCCGCCATGGCCACGACACATCGTCTGGGGGAAGTTTGGTGTGCAGATGGAAGCCGATTGGTAAATAAAAATCACCAGCCAGCAACCAGGCAGGCCAGACGTTGACGCGACCAAGAAACAGGTGAGGTGCAAGGGTCACCCGTATCAATCACGTGGTGATTGCGCAGGGCCGAGCCAGTGGGCCCTACTGCTGACTGGCGGCTGCTGCGGAGGCAGCAGGTCAACCATCCAGACGCATCATCAACCACTGCTTCACCTCAGCAGGCGCCCAGAGAAGCCTATGCTCATTCATTTGCATAGCGCAGCCAACCCGCATTCGCCCCCTCCGAGCCGCCATGTCGTACGATCAGCTCTCGAGCCTCGAGTCGGGCCGTCACAGCGGCTACACCGACGACCCTGGCTTCCAGGACCTCCAGTACCAGCTCAAGACCAAGCTGCAGTCGCTGCTGAGCAGCAACCGCAAGCTCGCCAACGATGTCAACGTCTTGGGCACCAAGAAGGACACGCCGCGCCTGCGCGAGCGCGTGCATAGCAGCATGGAGAAGGCGCGCGAGCTGTGCAGGGAGATTGGCGACGGCGTCAAGCGGCTGCAGATTTGGGAGGATCTCTCGGTTCGTTGTCCCGACAGGACGCACGCGCAGCTGCGCATGCTAACGTAACGGTCGCGCAGAAGCAGCAAAAGTACGAGCAGACGAAGGTGTCGAGCGACTTCCAAGCAGCACTCCAGGAGTTCCAAGACCTACAACGAAAGGCCCTCGAGAAGGAAAAGGCATCCATTTCCGCAGCGCGCGCCGCCCAAGACTCGGAAGCCGGCCACGCCCCTGGCCAAGACAGCGCGGGCCTAGAGCAGCTGCAGCAACAGGAGCCGTCGCAGCTGGCCCCGCAGGACGAGGTCGACTTCCAGGAGGCCCTCATCATCGAACGCGAGGAGGAAATCCGCAACATCGAGCAGGGCGTCGGGGACCTCAACGTCTTGTTCCGGCAGGTGGCGCAGATCGTCGACGAGCAAGAGGTCGGCATCAGGACGATTGCGGACAATGTGGAGAACGTCCAAGACAACACGCGGCAGGCCGACATTGAGACCCGGCAGGCGGCGCGGTATCAGAAGGCGGCTCGTAACAAGAGCTGCTGCTTGCTGCTCATCCTAGCCGTTATCCTCACCATCGTGATCCTGGCCATTGTCTTGGGTTGATTAATGCCGCGCAGCGCGAGGCTCGTTGTTATACTGTATGGCGTTTACAGGAGTTTTATGTGTATACAACCTGACGAGTAATAATGTACATGAGGGTCGGAGCCGCGCGAGCCTGACGACCCATTCCAATCCAGTCTATTCATTTTGCTGGTGCATTCGAGTCCGTTCCTCGCAGATATGACAGCGCAGTCGGTGCCTTTTGAACCGCCTTGAGCTTTGGGGTCCGCTTCGGGACGAGCCTTTCAAGAATAGACTCGTTGACGTCGTTGAGACCAAACGTCGTGGCCCAGTACAGGAATATTGCGCTGGGCAGGTCGGCGAAGACCAGGGGGAATAGAGGAACCAGCAGCAGCGTCCTGCCAATCGCGGTCTGCACTCTGGACATGGGCGTCTTTGGCGTCTTCCTCGATCCATCAAGCGTGAGCAACGCCCGGAGCTGGTCCTTGGAGAGTCTCCCCCATGAAGTGCGTGCCAGCAGTGCCGAGCAGAGCAGTGGGAGGACGTAGTAAGGGTCCATGGCCGTCAAGTCGGTAAACCAGAGACAGCCGCCCTGCGCAAGCGACTGGTCGACGAGGCCGCTSGAGCCGCCCAGCGCCGAGGATATCGGCTCGACGTTTGCCAAGCCCAACTGGTGGCTGATCCATCCCATGGGCGCGCCGCAAAGCCGTCTCAGCGCCTCGGAGACGACGACGAAGGGAACCATGCTGAGGAACGGCGCCAGCGTCTTCCACCGCTGCACGCCCCAGGCCTTGTAGATCCTCCGCCGCGACTTTTCGGTGAGGCCGGCAACGCGCAGCCTCCAGGTGCGCTCCGCCGCGTCGTCGCAGCCACGGGGCACAGCGGCGGCGTGTCGCGAGCCCCAGGCCGCGACGAGCGGGTGCAGCTCGTTCCTCCGGGCCACCAGGCGGCGCGTGTAGAGCTGGAGGGGCAGCCTGAAGGAGAAGTTGACGCCCACAGCCGCCAGCGGGATCGAGAGGCACCACGGCAGGCCGGCCGCGTGCATGGAGCTGATGCCGTCGGCGGTCCATACGACGGCGTCGCCCAGGGTGCCGAGATGGAACTGTCGGCGTCCCTGACGCTGGTTCGCTGCAGACGCGCGCGTTGGCGTGACTCTAGCGATGGGCGCGAAGCCCTTGGCCGTCGTTGCAAGAGATTGCATAGCGCGCCATGCCTCGCGGTGCGAGAAGAGGGAGGGTGGCGCGAGTGAGAGGGCCTCGGTTGAGATGAGATTCAAGGACGAAGTACGGAGTACGAGAGAGGTTGAGTTGAAGTGGGTCCAGCGCCACCCACTGGCTCGCCGCAACTTGCAGTACATGAATTTGCGTCTTGCAGGCCATCAACAGTTCTTCAACTGTTGTCATTCATTTTATACATCTATATAGACATATACCGGAATGCATCTAAATCAAGAGCCTTCTGTCAGTTTCTTCATCTAGTTTTAAAACTGCCTTGTCTCACTCAATCCAGGAGGCAAAGCTCTCAAACCTCAACCCAGGCTGTATGCCTTGCCTGAGCGTTGAGAACTTGAGACCCTGGTCCTGTCTGCCGGTTGGCAACAGCAGGAAGTCTACCCCCAAAAAAAAAACCACCAAAAAAAAAAAAAAAAAACCCCTTCGTCAATTTTCGTTCCTATAATGTCTCGTCAATACATGTCGATACCGGCCAGGTCGTCCCAGTCCTGCCACCCTCCAGGAACTTCGCCCACGGCATACAGCTCGTGCTCAGCCGCCCCTCCGTTCTCCTCCAGCACGTCTTTGATAATCGAGGACAATGTGACATCACCTCCCAGATCTGACATCACATGAGCACTCATTTTCTCCCATGAACCGCCTAGAGCGCTTCCAGTGTCGCCCACATCTGATGCAGCCACGCTGGCTCCTGTGGCCACAGACGTATCGCCAGAGGTGGACAAGCCTTGCAATGGCAGAGGTGACGGTTGCAGAGACACTTGGCCAATGCCGCCGGCAGAATATCGGCCACGAAGCCCCTGGCTCGTGGTTTCTCCCGGTCGTGCCATGTGCCCATCTCGATAAATGCTGGCCCTCGTCGCCAGCTCGCTCAGTCGCTGCCACAGGTCGTCTTTCCTCGAACCATGAGGCAGCTCATCAAATAGTCCTCTGGCCATGTTCCAGGCTCGCTCAGAGACAGGCGTCCAGGATAGCTGACAGAGCTGGATGAACACGGCGCCGACCGCATGCCAGGGGAAGTGTCCCTGCAACTGCCATCGCCACTTGTTCCAAGCAGGATCGGTCTTGAGATCGCGCATGGCCTCTATCGTGGCAATGGAGGAGGCAAAGTACAGGCCACGCACGTGGGGATCTTGTGCATCTGACCTGCGGAGATGCTGCCGGTAGATAGCTTGTTCGACTTTGGCGAAGAAGAGTGATGTCATGGTTTCGGTAAACGACTGAAAGGCATCTTCCACGTCAAGGTGCTGAAGATAGCTGCCCTCAACTTTAGACCTAATTTCATGCAATATTTTCATATTGGCGTGTAAAGTCTTGTCCTGATTGCGCCGGAGGGTTCGGTGCAGGCGCCAAATCTCGCATCGGATGAGGGTCAGCATCATTTGTGTGTGCCGCGATTCGTGGGATTCCAGGATAATAGAGCCGGCTCTGATATCCTTGTCGTTGGCATTGGCGGGGGGCTTCGTGTCGAAGCTGTCCTCTGATACAGACAAGCCCGGAAGATTAGAGTCTCGACTGCGCGATTCGATGAAGCATATTTGCCACCACAAGCGTCGACGGGTTTCCACTTCAAGAGATGTTGGTGTGCACGTAGAAATATCTCTATGAAGCCCGAGCCTGGTTGCGATTCGCAACAGGACGGCTGCCAGGGAGGCTGCTTCTTGTTGAGCCCCAATATGAGGAAGAATAGACACGTAAATTGCCAGTGCTTGGACCACAGTAATATCCCTGGTTGTAAGGAACTGGGAGCGGCCAAGTGCTCGTTCAGTGCCAGTTCGGTAACGAGAAATAAGCTCTGATTTGGATACCCTGAAGCTCTCGGATACGTCTTCCTCGTCCAGTGAAGTAATTGCCGCGAGGCCGATTGCGAACAGTAGTGCCTCGGTTCCAAGCCCAAGAGTGCCAAATTTGCCTCTGGCCTGGCTAATAATATGGTCCACGCTCGGGGTGTGGAGGACTTTGATGAGCGGGTCGACGTTTTCCACGTATGTCTTCCAGATGAAAGGCACCTGGGATGGTAGCGGATACAAGTCGCCAGCGGAATCAGCGTCGAACGCGCACGGAGTGCCAAAAACATACCCGTGGCAACGGCTGTTGGCAGAGCTTTCTCTGGTATTCTGGCTTTCAGTTGTCCCAGAAAGCCCTTCATGTCCCTCGGGGCCATCTGACACGTCCTCGATGGCTTGGAATATGTGCTCAACCTGGCCAGCGTTTAGCTTCGCCATCGCTGTCTAATGGTCAGTCCCCAGTACTTGATACCTCACCGCAGAATATAGACCAGAAACCATTGTTGACACGCATTCCCCTGCCCTGGTCGATGGCAAGTCTGCCAAAGTCCTCGTATACTTCACCGGTGCTCTGCGTAGCCCTGGTGGAAACATCACCAGCAGAGGAGTCACTGGAGGCCGGAGCCGCTGGGCGCCATGCATTCAACGGCTGCAACATGTCCGTTGCTAATCCGGAGCTGCGGGCACTGGCAGCTTGCGACAGTTGGCTCTGGGCTAGGGGTCCGTCTTCGACCTGGCCAGTCAGCTCCGTGACCAGACTCTCGAGGCGCCTGAGACGGCCCAGAAGCTCAGACTGCCTCTGAGAAGGCGACTTCAACGCGGCCGGGTCTTGACTCCGGCGCGGCAGGCGGCCAGTCACGGGAAAGTGGCATTCAATGTTGCTCTTGAGGCAATTCGCACACGGGTCCCGGCGATCACATTTGACCTTGCGCCGTCGACAGGTAACACAGCTCCATATCCTGAGGTCCTGGTCTGACACGGTGAGCGTCGTCTCCGGCCGGCTCTGAGAGAAAGGCAACGACTTGGAGTCCATCTCAGACAGGGCCGGGATGGGGGTTTCGGTCGTGTAATGGCGGAGCTGGCGGGTCGATTGTCTCAAGTTCGCCAAAAGCGGCTCCAGATGGGGGGCACTGGGCAACTATGATGTGTTCTGGTTTTTATACTGCAAGAAAGGAAAGGCCTTGTGAAGCAGCAGAGGTCGGACTCGGACGGGTGGCTTGGCCCGATGTGGGGATGACGCCTCGGACACGGAGCTCGGCCCTGATCCCCGTAGCCCGAAGGACGGGACGGCATCCGCACCGAGGTTGGGCCTAGGCCGAGATTCGTGGCATTCCAGTGTGGCAGGATGCACCAGAATTAATCAGCGCAGCCAAATGCAGAGGTGGTTACAGGCCGCTGTCCAGGTCCATTGTTCTTGTAACTCGTCGCGTTCTACTGTGCTATAAGAATTGATCTCCTCTGCACTCGTTACCCTAGCTCTGCAGTCAAGTCTAGCTCGACCAACAAACGCCCCAACATACAGCCAAGATGCCCAAGACGGTTGTGATTCTCGGGGCTGGATGGGCTGGACTGCCCCTGGCCCACAAGCTGCTCAAGTATACAGCTCCCAAGACGAGCCTCAAAGTCATCCTGGTCACACCCAACAGCCACTTCTTCTGGAACGTCGCAGCTACACGCGGCATCATCCCCGGCGAGATCCCCGACAGTGCTCTCTTTCTCCCGATTGCCCCAGGATTCAAGCAATACCCAGCAGATGCGTTTGAACTGGTACTTGGCACCGCTGAGGGCATCCACCAGGCCGCCAACGCTGTGGGTATCGCTGCCAACGATGGGAAACGGCGCAACATTGAGTACGATCAACTCGTCATCGCCACCGGTTCCAACATCTCGAGCGGCCTGCCGTTGAAACCCGTCGGCAGCCACAAGACCAACCTCGCCTCCTGGCACGTGCTGCAGAAGCGAGTCGGGGAAGCCAAGACCATCGTTGTCGCCGGAGCCGGAGCGACAGGTGTCGAGGTCGCAGGGGAACTGGCGGCCAAGTACGGTTCATCAAAGGAAGTGACGCTCATTGACAGTGGGAACCGGCCATTCGAAGGCCACGACGGCATCCGCCCGTCCCTCGGTGCCACGGTCGACAGCGACTTGCAAAGTCTGGGTGTCAGGATCGTCCGCAACGCTCGAGTAACACACCACCAAGAGAGCAAGGACGGCAAGAATCATACCCTGACCCTGTCAAACGGCTCAACCCTCGAGGCAGATTGCTACCTCCCGGTATTCGGCATCCGGGTCAACACTTCCTTCGTCCCCAAGAAGCTCCTCGACGCAGAGGGAAGCATTCAGCAAGACCAGAGCCTGCGCGTCGTAGGCACGGAAAACATCTGGGCCATTGGCGACGTGGGCAACACCGAGGCCAAGCAGCTCACGCTGACGGACGCCCAAATCATACACATGGCCGCGGCCCTCGACGCAACTTTGACGGGCTCCGGGACTGTGGCGACATACCAGCCGGAGAAGAAGACGATGATTTTCATCGCCCTGGGGAGGAAGTTTGCCACGGGCCAGGTTGGAGGCTGGAAGCTGTGGCGATTCATAGTGTCCTATGTGAAGGGGCGGAAGCTGTTTGTGGATACGGCGGAGGGCTATGTTGGAGGGAAACACCTCAGGCACGCATACATGTAGAGCTACAAGGTCAGCTCTTCCTGTACACTCCCTATACCTCGACTTGTTGTTACGACATGATTGCTTCGGCTTATGGTGGGAGAGTGAGCTACCCTGTACCTTTCTGACGCAGGCTTCTTTCGTATAATCGGTTGCTCAAGAGAGCGCGAGGGACGCTTTCGAGTCGACCGAGATATCCTTTGCTGACTGACCCCTTGTTCCCATAGTAGCGGTCTGGTGAAGAATGTCGACGCAAAACTGTCCTTGACTCCTTGCTGGCAGTTCCAGCGCCCGAGGGTGGGGGGATTGCCTGGAAGAGCTGGGTGCACACACATTCAGCGCGTCTGTTTCGCGAGGACGAGGGACTGCAAATGTTGCAAATCAGTGCCAGGCCTCGACGGGCACATGCAGCCCTTCATGTGGTTTGCGGAGTGAAGGTGGGATGTTGTCAACACGTGATGGGCCCAGAGAACACGGTGGTTGCAAGCCTGGAACACGAGGTCCCTTAGTGCAGCTACATACCTGTAGGTATGTACTCCGTAATACTCCGTACCTGGATAAGGTACGCGCAGCTCCTCCAGCTTCCAACCTCTTCCCCCCATTTATCCACGGGCTGGCTTCCTCGTCACCTCCCCCTTTCCCTCCCGCAATGCTCACCCTCCAGCTGTCTACGGCGCCAGATGTGAGGCACTGATCCAGGAGAGGCCGACCGTTCCCTTCTCCTCTCCCTCTCCCTCGCGCCGAACCGAACCCATCGCTCGCTATGGCCGACACCTGCACCGCGCCGTCTGGCGAGAAGCCATTCTCCTTTGGCCTCGAGCCGCGGACGCTCGTCATGGCCACGATGCTTCTCGCGTCGACCCCCTTCCTCCTCCTTTTCGTCGTGCCCAGGATTATCCGCGAGATCGGCCTCGTCCTGGGCTGGATGCTGCGCAAGAAGACCGACGGGCGACGCTCCCATCTCCTGACGCTCACGGCCGAAGATGACAAGAAGTTTTGGGAGCAGAACAAGGAGCTCAAGGCCGGCTCCAGCGACAAAGGACACAATCTTCCAGGCACCGACGTTGGAGCTCCGAATGACGCCCAGAAAGCGCAACAGGAATGGGATGGTATTGTCGGATTTTTCCACCCATTCTGGTACGTTCCTGCTGCGCCCCATATGCCATAGGCCTTTCATTGACGCCAGATAGCAATGCTGGCGGCGGCGGAGAGCGGGTTCTCTGGGCTGCTATTCGTGCGACGCAGAACAGGTGGCCCAAGGCCAGGTGCGTCGTCTATACCGGAGACCACGACGCGAACAAGGATTTTATCCTGCATCGAGTCAAGGTGAGCCCTGGGCGGGCCTGCACTCACTCTGTCCGATTAGCTCACATCCGTGCAGAGCCGGTTCAACATTCAACTCCATCCGCCTACCATCACGTTTCTATATCTAGACAAGAGACACTGGGTCCTTGCCTCGACATGGCCGCACTTCACCCTCCTGGGCCAATGGCTGGGCTCCATGGTCCTCGCGTGGGACGCCTTTTCGCTGCTGGTACCTGACATCTTCATCGATACCATGGGCTATGCATTTGCCCTCGGCCTTTGCAAGTTCCTGTTCCGTAACGTACCGACCGGCGCCTACGTGCACTATCCGACCATCTCGACAGATATGCTCGACTCCCTCGACCCTTCGTCGGCCGTGGGCTCTCAGGGCGTCAATGCGGGCCAGGGCACGGGAACCCGAGGGATAGCCAAGAGGGAATACTGGCAGCTGTTTGCGCAGCTGTATTCGTGGGTTGGGTCGTCCATTGACGTTGTCATGACCAACTCTACCTGGACGCAGGCACACATCAAGAGCCTGTGGGGCCCCTACCGTGTGGACAGGGACAAGACGAATCCCATTGCGGTTGTCTACCCTCCTGTGGCGGTGCGAGAACTGGAACAAGAAGTGGAAGTGTCGGAAGCGAGCGAGTCGAAGCGCGAGCCAGTCCTCGTGTACATTGCGCAGTTCCGACCGGAGAAGGACCACCAGCTCATCCTGCAGTCATTTTCGGAGTTTCTAAAGACCAAAACGGAGGCCGCGGAACATGCTCGGCTGGTGCTCATCGGAAGCGTGCGCGACGACCAGGACTCGAAGAAGGTGTACCAGCTGCGGCTACAGGTCAATGAACTGGGCATCAAAAGCCGCGTTGAATTCCACCTGGATGCGTCGTGGCCGGAGATTCTCGAGTGGCTCCGGAAGGCGTCGGTGGGCGTCAACGGCATGTGGAACGAGCATGTCGGAATAGGGGTTGTCGAGTACCAAGCAGCCGGGCTAATCGCCGTGGTGCACAACAGCGGAGGCCCCAAGCTAGACATTGTCACCGAAGTCGACGGTGAGCCGACAGGTTCGTCGATGAACCGCATGTGTACTCGTAATACCAGCGAGCTAACGTTTGATTGTCCCGCAGGTTACCACGCGACAAGCGCCGCAGAGTTTGCGGCGGGCTATGAAAAGGCGCTGTCCCTCGACAACCCGCTGGAGGTCCGGAGACGGGCCCGCATATCTGCCAAGAGATTCACCGAGGAGGAGTTTGCTAAGAAGTGGCTGGCCCAGATGGATCGACTTGTGGCTCTTAGAAAGTAGCGGATGAGGCATGTGCACTGCGGTATAGACACGTGGAGATACCCCGTTTTTTTCAACTTTGGTCTTTTGAGTTTGCCGATAGAGGAATGATAGAGCAGCGTGGACAAGAAGAGAGAGCAGATGACGGGGAGCAGCGACAATAGATGCCACAAACTACATGGTAAGTCTATTGAGGTATCAATTTATAGGGTCAGCCCTGCGCTGTTCTTCTGCCTCGGCTCGCTGGCGGCCTCAAACGCCCCGTGGCCCAAGACGCGAATGCCCTGGACGGCACTGAGCCCCTCGGCGACCCACGTCACGTTGTGGCCCCTCTGGGCCAGCGCGGCGGCCGTGTCGTTGTCAAACTTGTACTCGCGCAGGAGGGTGTTGGGCATGAGCTGGTCGTGCAGCCGCGGCTCGCGCAGGGCGTCGCACATGCCCATGCGGTGCTCGACGAGGTGCCACAGGGCTCCGGCGGTGGCGGAGATGATGCGCGAGCCGCCGGCGGCGCCGACGGCGGCGTAGAGGCTGCGGTTGCGCGGGTGTGCGGCGATGACGGGCGTGACCGAGGACAGCGGGCGCTTGCCCGGGCGGATGTAGTTTGCGGCCGAGGGCTGGAAGCCGAACTCGTTGGGGACGCCCGGGATGGAGAAGTCGTTCATCTCGTTGTTGAGGACGACGCCCGAGGCCGGGTCCATGAGGTGCGCGCCGAAGAGCAGGTTGACCGTGGTGGTGAGCGACGTGGCCATGCCGGACGCGTCGGCGGTGACGACGTGCGACGTGCCGTGGCCGCCGGGCGCGTAGACGGCCTCGGGGTCGTAGGCGCGCACCGGCTGCGTGCGGTCGTCGGAGATGTTGGCGCGGGTGCGCCGCGCGGCGACGTCGCTGAGCATGCGGTCCTCGAAGGCGTGCACGCCGTCGACGTAGTCCGGGTCGCCGAGCGCAACACGCGCGCCGTAGCCGAAGCGCATGGCCTCGGTGAAGCGGTGCGCCGCGAGGCCCGCGTCAGCCCGGCCCGCGTCAGCCCGGCCTGCGTCCGCCTGGCCTTCGGCGGGGTCGAACTGCTCCATGGTCTTGAGGATGCTGAGCGTCACGGCGCCGCTGGCGGGCGCGCCGACCGTGTGCAGCTGCAGGCCGCGGTACGTGATGGTCTTGACGGGCCGCGAGACGACGGTGTAGTTGGCGAGGTCGGCGAGGGTCATGGTGCCGTTGGCCTGCTGGATGCACCTGACCATGGCCTCGGCTGCGGCGCGTTGCTTAGTCTCCATGCCTTATCCATCTTGACCTGGCCGGGGCTGCGCGCGGGCACTCACCGAGCTCGCCGGTGTAGAAGGCGTCTGCGCCCTCGTCGGCGATCCTCTGCAGGGTGCTGCACAGACGGTCAGCCCAGCGCATCGGAAACGCCAAGCATCACTCACTTTGCGTATCGCTTCCGCGTCATCACATCCCCAAGACCGAGGAGCGTGCCTGGAACCATGTCAGCCCGGCCTGCCTCGGACCCAGACCGGCACCAGAGCATCGCGCGGACTCACCGTTGGGCGCAAAGTCCTCGGCAAAGCTCGGGTCGTCTACCAGGAAGTTGTGCGCCTGCTGGCCCCGGGCCCGGTCCATGTATCGCACCATGTCGCTCGAGACTCGTGGCGGCGTCAGCAGAGGTACAGATAGGCGAGCATAAACCAACGCAGAGAGGCTCCCTATACGAACCTCGGAATCCGTCACGGGCAACGTGGATGGCGCCTCGCATGACCTTCTCCCACGGCAGCGCCTGTACGACATGTCAGAAGACGACGGCCAGAACGGACGACGGGTGCGTACGCCGTATTTCTTGTGGATATACTCCAGCCCGCGGACCTCGCTCGGCACGCCCACGGCCAGGCCGCCAACGACGCTGCCATTCACGTTCCCCCGATACATGTCCTGGTGCGCCGCCGCCGGGGCCGTTTCCCTGAAGTCGACGGCCTCGTAGCCGCCCTGGGCATCGCGGACCATGGCGAAGCCGCCGCCGCCGATGCCCGAGTGGTACATGCCGACGACGCCGACGCAGAAGGTCGTGCCGACCAGCGCGTCTGCGGCATTGCCCTGTGAGAGAGCGTGAGATTCGCGATGCAGGGAAAAAAGGGGGGGGCCGTACGCCTCGGGCGAGCAAGTCCCGGCCTATCGCGCTGCACTCGACGGCCTCGCTGGCGACGGCGCCGTGAGAGCCTGGAGTGTCGGGCTGGAAGACGACCTCGGGGATGGCGCTCGCCGTGGCCACATGGCCAAGGGATGATGCGAGGAAGCTCAGCAGCTGAGGCGTCACGTATGCCGACTCTGTGAAAGGAATCAGCAAAACGCATACGAGTATGCGGTCCTCACCAGCGGCTCTCGACGCACTCATCTTGGCGCGTCTCACGCACGGAGTTCTCGGCTCGTCGGCGTTGGCGTGCCCGGTGTTCCGGCAGTCACTTGGGCGGCGGGTATCAAACGGGCAGAACAAGGCAAAAGAAGACGAATACTCAGTGGCGCATCAAGCAGACACCGGAAAGGCAAGCCAACACGCCCTGCGACACGCGAATATTCCAAGTCCAAGTCCAGCCTGATGTTTGCCTTTTCGTCCGCGCAGACGTGGAAGGAGTCGTACGAAGTACCGCCTTCGCAACGTCTCCTATTAGTCCCCGGTGGGCCCTGCGGAATCGGCGGCCGCCTCCACACAGCACAAACGCGCTGATTAATGATTAATTTAGTTGTCTCACAGAGCAGGCAAGGCCGCGACTGACTTGACGGGACTGCATGGTTGGCAAAAGGCGGCGCTCGTGACACCCATCACCTAGGTGCCCGGGCCCTTCTCTATCCGGCCAATCATAGCGCAGGGGTTTCGGGCCCCTGGTAAGCAGCGTCATTGGCTGGCCATTTTTCATTCTTCAGCCCTGCAAAAAGAGCTTCAGCAACCTCGTCAACCCCATCAACCCCATCAACGCGAGGACATGAAAACAATTCCTCCGTTTTTACTTTTTTAAACCCACCACGGCTTCTGTGGTTTGTGGGGAGGCGCCGCGACGGCTGGCAGATGCGGCCTTGGAGACTTCTGCTTGCTCGCCCACTGACGCCTACCACCCCCTCTGCCATCCTCCGTCGTTCGCTCGCAGCCATGGTATCAATACCGGCACCCGCCGCAGCGACGGCGGTCGTTGACGGCCAGCGAGCGCCCGCTCAAAGAAACGGAGCCCCCAAGCGGCCCAATCCCGGAAGCAACCGCGCCTGGAAGCAGAAGAAGACGAAGCGGGAAAGGAACATCACCGAGGGGTCGTCCGAGGAGGTCCTGCAATACGACATCCTGGCTCTGCTCGAGTCGCGCAAGTCGGGGCCCGGGACGGATGCGGCTGCAGAGGACACCATTCCCGCCGAGAACGATGAGCCCCTGCCCGAAGAGGGCACGGAAATAGAGGTCGACGTCCTCGAGCTCTCCTCCACCGGCGACGGCCTCGCCATGCGCCCCGGCTCCGGCCAGGTCTACGTCGTCCCCTTCACCATCCCCGGCGACACGGCCCGCGTCAAGGTCTTCCGCCACCTGCGCCGCGAGCAGCACTCCGTCGCCGACTTCGTCTCCGTCACGAAGCCCTCGCCGCTGCGCGACGACGCCCGCGTCCAGTGCCACTACTTCGCCTCGTGTGGCGGCTGCCAGTTCCAGATGCTCGACTACCCCGAGCAGCTGCGCCTCAAGCGCCGCGTCCTCGACAAGGCCTACCGCAACTTTGCCAACCTGCCCGCCGAGCTCGTGCCCGCCGTCGGCGACACCATCGGCAGCCCGCTGCAGTACGGCTACCGCACCAAGCTGACGCCGCACTTTGACGGGCCCCCCGGCTTCCGCCCCAGCAAGAGGGGCAGGAACCCCAAGGTGCCGTCCGAGAGCTGCCCGGACATTGGCTTCATGCAAAAGGGCAAGCGAAAGGTGCTCGACATCGAGGACTGCCCCATTGGCACGACGGCCGTGCGCCTGGGCTTGGCGCGCGAGCGGGAGAGGATGCGGCGCGAGTTCCAAAAGTACGAGCGCGGCGCCACCATCCTGCTCCGCGAAAACACCCGTCGCTACCTCGACGACGACGACAACCAAGGAGAGGCACCCCCCGAGGACGGCGACCACCTCCCGCCCTACACGGCCCGGTCCGAGGGCGACGGCTTCGTCGACGTCAAGTCCTGCCAGACCGACTCCAAGGCCACGACGACCGAGTACATCGGCGAGCACACCTTCACCAACCCCGCCGGCTCCTTTTTCCAGAACAACAACTCCATCCTCCCCATCTTCACCGCCTACATCAAGGACCACATCCTGCCGCCGCCCTCCTCGTCCTCACCCGGCGCCGGCGCCATCAAGTACCTCATCGACGCCTACTCGGGCTCCGGCCTCTTCACCATCACCCTCGCCTCCGTCTTCCAGCACTCGACGGGCATCGACATCGCCGCCGACTCCATCGCCTCGGCCGGCCGCAACGCCGCCCTCAACGGCCTCGGCGAGGACCGTTGCAAGTTCATCGCCGCCGACGCCGGCCAGCTCTTCAGGAACGTCGCCTACGCGCCCGACGAGACCGTCGTCGTCCTCGACCCGCCCCGCAAGGGCTGCGACGCCGACTTCCTCGCCCAGCTGCGCCGCTTCGGGCCCCGGCGCGTGCTCTACGTCAGCTGCAACGTCCACACCCAGGCCAGGGACGTGGGCGTCCTGGTGCGCGGTGAGGGCGAGGGCGCGAGGTACCACCTCGAGAGCCTGGTTGGCTTCGACTTCTTCCCCCAGACGGGGCACGTCGAGGGCGTCGCCATCCTCAACAGACACGACAGCAAGGCTGAGGCCGCGGACCAAAAGGATTCACGATACCGTTAATACACATCAGGACATCAACGCCAGAACACACCACCCAGCCATCCGTCCCGTGCAAGTCGTGTGTGCCGCGTTTCGCGTGTGTCAAGCTCAACCCGGTGCCTCCTCATGCCTCGCAACATTGTCCCACCACTACGACACCACTACGACTTTTCTTCCACCAGAGCCTCCAAGGCCGCCACCGTAACCTGCAGCACCTCCGGCCGCCGGCTCTGCTTCAGGCACTCCTTCAACGCCTCCACACCGCCCTCCTCCCTGACCTTGTTCCGCGCCAGCTCCCCCGTCTGCCCGTCAGCCATGACCATGTTGTACACCGTAACCACGCCGCGATGCCGCAGCCCCTCGGCCGCGTCGTTGCACATCCCCAGCACCACCTTGACGCCGCGCTCCCGGTGAACGACGGCAAGGACCACGGACTCGTATCCCGTCAGCGATGCCAGGGCGCCTCCGGCTGCGCTCCGAGTCCCTTCGTCTTCGGCGTCCGCGAGGGCGAGTAGGATGTGGAGTCGGCCTCTAGCCTGCGGGCTCCCGTCGGCGTATAGGACGACGCCCTCGGGGGCTTGCATGAGGTTGCACACCAGCTCGACGGCGGCCTTGCAGACGAGATGGTTCGACGACAGCAGTTGCTCCTCAATGTGCGGCCAGGCAGTTCGTATAATCGTGCGGCGTGTGTCGTCGTCCTCCTCGAGCGATGCCAGGTTGGTCAGTGCCATGAGGGCCTCAAACGTCGGCAGCAGGTCCCGTGTCTCGGCCGCAGGGTCGGGAGGCACAATTGATACGAGCGGCCGTATCGCAGCGCTTACCGGGTTTGAGCGGTTGCCGCCAAACACAAGAGCCGGGTTCGTGCTAATGAGTATCCGTGCCAGTGCTTGCGCAGCCATGCGGCGAGGGGCCTCGTCTGTGTCTAGAATAAGAGCCCAAGCAACGAGCAGCAACTTGACGGCTCCCTGCTGAGCCAGCTGACCCCGGAGACTCTTTGTCATGGCCATGGAGTGAATAATGGAAATAATGAGACTCATTGACGCGGGAGAGCCATTCTTGCTGTGGCTAACCAAGACAGGAGTGAGACCAACGTCGAAGACGGCCTGGCATCGCTTGGCGACGCGCTCGTCGTCGTCCAACGGGTCTGGCCCGGCCAACCTGCCCGCGGCATCGGCGTATGCCTTCAACTGGCTCATCTTCTTCTCCTCCTCTGACAGGGCGGGCCGGTACCTCGTCAAGTTGACAAATATGCTGAGGGCTCCATACGTCGTCGGTGACCTGGGCTGGGCGTCGGTAAGGGTCTCGACCAGCTTCTTGAGCAGCGGCTGGTTGGCGATTATGGTCTCCTTGACCCTTGACTGAAGAGATGCGTAGGCGAGCCCCTCGATGGAATGCTGCCTGCCGTGGCCCTCGTCCCGCAGTATCATCTTAGTAAACAGGCCGGACAGGTCCTCGATGCTGGTGACTGCGAACTCAATCCTGGACCTGTTGGGGTCATTTGCTGATGCCTTAGATGGGACTGCCTTCAGTCTAAGTCAGTCAGCCGTTAACAAACGCGCCCCGCAAGTAACGATCCGGGTCTGCGCGCACGAGACGACATACCCTCAGCTTGGCCAGAATGACGGCTGCCAGGTGCTGGACTTGCTCCGAGTGCCGCCTCATGGAGATGGAGCCGCCCTCGCCTTGGACTTTGGGGTCACCGCTGGGACTACCGTTGCTTCCGGTCGGATCCTGGTCCACCACTTCCTCCAACCACTCGACACAGTACTTTTGAACCGCCTCACGGCAGAGCGAGTTCATGCAGGCGGCGCTCAGCATCTCCAAGCATGCGGTTTCGACCTTGCGGCTCTTCCACTCCCGCCTCATAAGGGGTCCCAGAGAGCCGAGGAAACCTTCGCTCAAAAACAGCTCGGCCGTAAGATCCGGCACGATGGGAAAGGTCGCGGATGCAACGCAAAAGGCGACAATGTAGTCATCGTAGGTCCCTCTCCTGACGCGGTCGAAGAAAAAGGCAGAGAGCATCTTGGAGCCGTCGTCGCTAGCGGCTTTGAGATAGGCTGATGTGGTCAGCGTGGCGTGGCCGCGGACAATGTCGGGCTGCCTCATGTCGAGATAGCAGAGGACGGTGTCGACGCAGTCTCCGTCAATGACGTTGCAGATGGTCTGGTGCTTCGCGTCCTTCTGCTGGGCCACGGCATCGTCGTTGAGCAGCTTGGTCAGTTCGTCGAGCTCCCGGCACGTCTCCTCGTCCTCCTGGCCGCCCTCCATCAGCCGCGCGAAGACGAGCAGCGTCTGGTCCTGGAGCGACGCGGCTGGGCCCGCGCTCGGCAGTGTCTCCTCGACAGCCACCATGGTGACGAGCGACGATGGCGGTCCTGCTGGCAGATGAGAGGCTGCGTGTATGCGTGTATGCGCTTTAGGTAGTACAGGAATGACGCAAGGTGCAAGTTGGAGTGCCAGCGATCGGCAGAACAAGAAGTCCTGGTGGTGAAGGTATTTAATACGAAGTACGGGTGCGAATCAGCGAGGTCGCTTCTCCAAGTGCCTGCATCTTTTGGCGGGAGACAAGCTTCAGCGCTCCACCTCGCCCTGTAATTAGGTTAATTAAGTCGGTTGCCCCTCACCTCGTGCTGCGTCACTATCGGCCCCACTCGAGCTTCCTCCCGCTGCCTCCACTCCTTATCGGCAGGTCGCTGCTAATATTATTACCATAGTCCGTACTTTGTACGGAGTACTCCGTACTTCGTATGGTATCTCACAAAACGGGAAACCACCAAGTACAGTAACTTGATTGAGAGGTAATAACTACGTAGTAGAAGAAATCATCATGCCATGTTTGCGAGCCAGCCGAGAGTAACAGCCAACCATGCCACTCCGCCAACCGAAAATTGCACTACTCGCCGTGCTGCACTCTTGTCATAGCCGGGTGGGCAGGTAACGGCTGGTATCAAGCCGCCGCCACATGCGGAAGATTGAATGGTGTACGAGATGCTCGACGCTGATGTAGAGTCTACCTTGACTCGACAAGGGTCCGGAGTCGGCGCTGCGGGCGAAAGGGTCGGACATGAKGCTTGATCATTGTAGTGGCTCCCAAGGGGGACACCTATCATCCCTGTGATATTGAAAGCAAAGCTCTCTATCTCGGCACGGATGCCATCTTGCGTAGCAGTAACGAGGTCCGGCCGCTGGGCCCCGTTCTTCGTGGTAAAGTAGATATGCTTTCTCTGGACGAGGTCGGTGACCTTCAGGGGCGCAAACTCCTCCGGCATAGAGCAATTCCCTGAGTGCAATTCCCAGGAAAACATCCAATTGCCCTCGGTATTATTGAGCTGGCTAGTGAAATCGAATGTAAAGTAAGGGTCGGGGCCGCTAGAGTAGTTGGCCCACTGTAAGGATAGTATACTACCCCATGCTCGGGTTGTATTACGATAAAAGCAGGGAGGCCCGGAGATGTCGTAATAGAAGTCYAGCCAGAGCGGCTTGGAGACGTGGAAGTTCTGGATAGCAAAGGCGATGGGCATGAGAGGGACGGGCGCGTACTTGTCGTTACGCGGGAAGATCAAGTCCACTTCCACGGTCTGTGGAAGTGTGAGGGTTGTGGTGTCCACGGCCCTGCTGCAGGCTAAGGGAATGGAGAGCGAAGCGTAAGCCANGAAGATCAAGTCCACTTCCACGGTCTGTGGAAAGGTAAGGTTTGTGGCGTCCACGGCCCTGCTGTAGGCTAACAGGAGATGCCACCAACCGAGGCAATATAGTCGGCGGGAGAAGACGTCCATGTTTGGTTGATGACCATGGGGGAAGCTAAAGGGAGAATGGAGAGCGAAGCGTACGGACTGCTTCGTGGGCTACTTATCTTGCCGGTTGCGGTTGGTTGGTCTGCTGCGCACGCCCTCGACTGGGGTTTCCTCGCTGTTGGCTGGGCTGTCTTTGTGGGAGTTGGTGATTGCTGTTCAACATTGCTACTGTACGGAGTACTTCATGGAGTACTCCGTAGGAAACATCCTAAAGGGGAAATGGCCAACTTTTACTCCGTATACGGAGAGCGATGGAAGGGGGTCTAGGTATCACACGGGTGGGGCAGTGACATTACTTTTGGGCTCAACCTTCGTACACTGTGTCCGTATTAATGGTCGCTGAGCAGTCACGTGTGTTGGCGTCTCTAGGTGCGTGCTGGAGCGCGAACCACCACGGACATTACCACTGCCACCACTACTCCGTACACTGCCGCGTGCTTTTTGCTGCTCCGTCCACATCTTCAACTCGGCTTCACGACAACTCCACCCGCACGCAGCGCGAGCTGCTTACTCCGCCCCGACCTCGTAGCTGCCTCCCCGTCGGCATCACCCTCCCCTCCGTCCACCATGGACGCCGTCGACGTCTCCGAGCACTACGAGGTCACCACCGCCGAGGAGACGCCGTCCCTGCTCTCCATTATCCTCGACACCAACCCGCGAGCATGGGCCGCCCTCGACAACAGGCTCCCCTTGTCCAAGGCCATCGCCAACATCCTCGTCTTCGTCAACGCCCATCTCGCCTTTAGCAACGTGAACCAGGTCGCCATCATCGCCGCCCACGTCAACCGCGCCGTCTGGCTATATCCTGCGCCACCGCAGCGCGCCGCGTTCAAGGATGCCTCTGGCGACGTGGACATGGACGACGCGCCGCCAACCGGGCCGCCGCCGACCTCGGCCAACAAGTACCCCCAGTTCGCGCAGATCGAGTCTACAGTCTTGTCGTCGGTGCAGAGCCTCATGAACGAGACGACCCAAGACGACCTGGCCGAGACGACGACGCAGCTATCCGGCGCCCTCACACTCGCCCTCTGCCACATCAACAAGGCCTCCCAGGCCCTCAGTTCGACGACCGCCAGTCTGGCTGACAGCGCCCAGCCCAATTCGACTGCGCCTCCACCCCTAAAGGGACGAATACTCGTCGTTTCGGTATCCGACTCCGCACCCTCCCAGTACATCCCCACCATGAACGCCGTCTTCGCCGCAGCCCACGCCCAAGTCGCCATCGATACCCTCGCCCTCGCCGGCGAACCGACATTCCTCCAGCAGGCGTGCTTCAACACAGACGGCGCCTTTCTCGCCGCCTCGAACCCGCAGGGCCTCCTGACCTACCTGATGTTTGGCCTCGTCGCCGACACCGAAGCCCGCAAGTCGCTCATCACGCCCACCCATGACAAGGTGGACTTTCGCGCCGCCTGCTTCTGCCACGGCAAGGTGGTAGACACCGGCTTCGTCTGCTCCATTTGCCTGAGCATTTTCTGCGAGCTTCCAGAGAATGCCGAGTGCTTGACGTGTGGGACCAGGCTGGCTGTGGGAAACTACGGCTCGAAACCCGCCGTTGTGCCCCGGAAGAAGAAAAAGAAGAAGAGGGTTGTGAATGGCAGCGGGCGAGAAGTGACGGGCAGCGCTACGGGGACCCCGCGTCCTTGACACTGGAGTTGGAGTCGGCAAGGTCTGCGGTGATAGCTTTGCCGGCGTTTTACCAACCTCTCGTTCCCGGCTTCATGGTCAGCCGGAATTATATGCCCTTGCGAGGAAATGGCGTTCAGGATCGCTCCATGATACACTGGACGGTGGCCTCTGTGTAACTGGGCGTGGATAGGGTGCGGGTGCAACGAAAGTCGTGTACTGGCGGTGTTTGATCATGTACATTATAATGATACCAATTCGGCAGAATACAGAGCAAGACTTCACGTCTAAACAGTTCCGTCGTTGCCTGTCTCCAACCGTCACGCCGCAAACTAGACCTCCAGCGAACGACTGAGGGATCACGGTTGGTAGGATGAACGAATAAGGGGTATTACTACTTGTAAAATACAAAGCAAAAAGACCGTTCCCTTGTTCCAGCTCCCAGCTGCAAAGTATCTAGGTGCGTGAGCGGTGGCTACGACAGAAGCGCGTCAACGGGCTCAGCCGAGTCGAATCTTGCGTCCGCCTTTGGCAATCTTAGCGCCCTCGGAGAGCCGAGACATGGTGCAGCGAGGCTCCTTCTCCAGGCCCCCCATCGAGGCGAGCGCAAACGAGTCGGTGTTGTGCGCAAAGTAGAGGTAGTATCCGGTGCGGCACTTCTTGACCACCATGACTCCGATGGCCCCCGCGGAATGGCAACTCTTGACGCCGGGGTGGTTCATAAAGTCGTCGGCAATGAACGACTCCATGATGGCATCCTCGTCGTCGTCGTCCACGTCGTAGCCACACGAGCCTCGGCGAGTGCCCTGGTAGATCCTCTCGGCACACCTCTGGGAAGCCATCGTGGTCGCCATATGCTCCCCTGTTCCGCTCGTGACGGCGGCGACAGTCCGTCCCTCCACGTCCTCCTCGGCACATGGCACAACGGCAGTGCCGATCCCGACGAGCGCGGCAGGCCCCAGTCGTCCTCGATGCTTCATCCCGATACCTCCAGACGAGGATCCTGCAGCAATCTGGCCCCGTTCATCAATCGCAATAGCACCAATAGTGTCCGTAACGTGGTCCTCCTTATCAACGCCTGAGTGGTGGGCGCGTTTAGCGGTTCGACCATTGAGGCCGCCGCCTGCACTCGTTGCGTTGAGCGGTCGCTTAAGACCGCGAGGACCGTTGCTATCGCCACCAGTGCCACGCAAAATAGGGCCGTTTGCCTCCGAGTTCTGCTGTGGCGAAGCAGACCCGTCGCGATATGCCTCGCATGCTTCCTCCACAGATCGTGGGCTGGCCAGGAACCCCTCTTCGATCATGCCGTCCTTCCGAGTCGAGGTTACATCTGCATGCTGTTGATTGTTCGTGGGTCTCGCCGACGAAATTCCACTGTTCTTGTCGTCGGGCAATGTGGTAGGAGTCAGAGGTAAACGAGGCGCAGGCGTCCGCAGCGAGGAACGGGCCACAGCCGCGAACGAGGGACCATCAGGGGCACGGGTAGGGGCTGGAAACATGGCAGCTTCCGGCAAGGTCGAAGACTCTGGGAGTGGTGTGCCGGCGTAAGGCGAGTCGATCTGTCCCTCATTCCACGTGCCGGCCATGATGGCAGCCGTATGCTCCCTGGGGAACGCCTTGCGAGGCTCCGCGGGTGATGCGGTGTCGTATTGGCAGGGAACGTATCCCAGCGGTGTAGAAATGGTGGGCGGGCTGAGTTTTATCTCCTTAGCCCTCCCCTCGGCACGCATCAGATCCTCCTGCCAGCGGAAGAAGCGATCGCGGGAGTTTTTCGAGACGAGGTACTCGTTTGCAAAGGTCACCATGCCATGTTCTTCGGCGAATGCCCGGGCACCGCCTCCGACCAGGGCATTCGGAGGCACTCGACGAAGGCTCAATGGCATGTTGCTGGTGTCGAGGATGAGCTTGGCGAGAGAGATGGGATTCCGTATGTCTATTGTAGGCCGGCATCAGCACCGGCACATTGATCGACTAGAGACAGGGGAAAACATACTGGGGACTGCTCCGCAAGCGCCGCTGCGGCCGAGATGATCGACGATGGTCGCGTCGCACTCGACGCTGCCGTCAATAGACATGTTGGAGCCGTAGCCGGCGTTGGTGATTTCCTTGTCTTCGAGGATTCGGAGTGCAGCTTCAACGGCCTCGGTGGCGGTAGCACCGGCTTTCAAGAATCTCATGCCCATTTCGGCGGCCCTATGGAGCCCTCGAGTTAGCTGATGCCTGCTCGACCAGAGGACAGACCAGGGGCGACAGGTTGACGCACGAAACGCAAGCTTCGAGATGCACATGCTCATTCTGGTGGCTGTGGAAGCCAGCGCCAGCGTGTATGAAGATTGCAGGGACCGCCTTTTGCTTCTGCCCGAGCCGCAGCACGCGGTCGAGAGCACCATCGGTGCCGTACTTGTTCTGAGCCATCATGGAGGCGGCCGTGTCATGATGGCGGCAATGGCAATCGCTCATAGTTGGCCGGGAGTCATGAGCTGGGGCGGTCAATTGTCGATAAAGATGCTGGCCAGAAAGATGCTGGAATGGTGTCGGCGAAGCGGCGTGGTGGTCTAGGGATGCGTGGGAGGTGTCCAGAGGACACGAGTTCGCAGAAGAGGGATCTCGTAGTGTGTGTGACCTCGACACGCACCACTTTGTTCGAGAACAAGCGTTGATGTCACCGCTTGATCAGGACTGCTCAAGGTCGGAGAGCAGGTGCGGTCCAGCCACGCCGTTCAGTTGGAAGAGGCAGGTGCCTGAATTGCCAACAGATTGCGGGTTGCGGGTTGCAAGGCGCGCGCTGCGAAGAGAGAGGCCAACAATAGTCGCGGTGGCAGGTGTTGTCAGGGTTTCGCGCCCGAGGATGTGTGTTGCGAGGGAGAGTCCGCCGCGCTGAGGGAGTTGAGGGGAGTTTTGTGCGTTTCAGGTTCGCATCAATAGCCCGTCAATGGACAATGCCTTGCGCGAGTGCCATTGTAGACCTGCGAGCTCGCTGTCTCCCGAGTCCAAAGTCCTGATCCTATCCGGTGTGGACCGTCCCCACCCGCAGAGCCCCCGAAACAAGGCATACGGCAATGCGTACGCGCCGTAGTATGCTGTTCATGTCGAGTGTGGAATTCGGCAATTGTCCAAGGGATATGCCACGATGCCCTCCCCTACGCATTGTATCAAGCAAAGTAGGCGGAGGATATGGAGTAACCATTGAGCTCAGACTTCAGGTGGGAGATGACGTCGGCCGGAGCATCAAAGCCCCGATAAATGCACACCAAGAAGCTGTGGCCTGTGCGCCAGCGGCCACGAAGCCCCACCAGCAGAAGCCCCAGCCACTGTCCACCGCCACCAGGCACTCGTATCGTTGTATCGCAGGTATCCACCCCACTGGGAAGTGACGACAAGGCGAGGCCTCACCATAGCGCATCCATCGCTCGCTCCTCGACCTTGACCTCGACCTCGACATCGGCTCTTCGCCTCGCCGCTCCTCCCTGACCGCTCGTCCTCTCAACTCGCTCGCGCGCGCCGTCAGCCGCAACTCCTCCGTCATGGCGAACCAAACTCCTGCCGTTGTCATGGACAAGTAAGCTCAACTCCCCCCCTGCCCCGCAGAGGCACACGCACACGATGGCAGCTGACCTGAGGCAACTAGCGGCACGGGCTTCTCCAAGCTGGGTACGCTGACCACGACTCGACTTGCCTCTCCGCGCCATCAATTGACTCGATAATTGCAGGTTTCGCCGGAAATGATTCGCCGTCCTTTGTCTTCCCGACGGCCATCGCGACCAAGGGCGCCCAAGGMGGCGGCGGCGGATCCGGGTCGGGTCGGCCGTCCGTCGGGAACAAGCCGTCCTTCCTCACCGGAGGCGCCGGGCCCAGCAGCAGCCATCTGAGCTCCAAGAGAGGCACCGAGGATCTGGACTTCTACATTGGCGATGCTGCCTTGAGCGCAGCTTCGGGACCTGGTTCGTGTGAAGCCGCCCACACGCGTGCGCAACATACCAACCAACAGCACCCGGCGAGAAATAAATGGCTTACGCTTCGCTCTCCATTCCCTTAGCCTGCAGNGCCTTCACTATCCCAACCGCCACGGGCAAATAGAGAACTGGGTATGGTTTCCGAGGCTGTATTCACACTGGTTCGACTAACCCTGTCCAGGACCACATGGAGCGATTCTGGTCAAACTCCATCTTCAAATACCTCAGAGTCGAGCCTGAAGACCACTACTTCCTCCTGACCGAACCTGTGAGCGCCCCCGAGCCTCGACCACGCGCATAGCGCATGCTTACATGACTAGCCTCTGAACCCCCCCGAGAACCGAGAAAACACGGCCGAGATCTTCTTCGAGTCCTTCAACTGCGCCGGCATGTACATCGCCGTCCAGGCCGTCCTGGCTCTGGCTGCTTCGTGGACGTCGTCCAAGGTTACGGTCCGGTCCTTGACGGGAACCGTCATCGACTCCGGTGACGGCGTCACCCACGTCATCCCCGTCGCTGAGGGGTACGTCATCGGATCCTCGATCAAGTCGATCCCTATCGCGGGCCGAGACATCACCTACTTTGTCCAGTCCCTCCTGCGAGACCGCGGCGAGCCCGACTCCTCCTTGAAAACGGCGCAAGAGATCAAGGAGGAGTACTGCTATGTCTGCCCAGACATTGTCAAAGAGTTTAGCAAGTACGACCGCGATCGCGAGCGCTTCGCCAAGCACGTGGTCGGCCACCCCGGCGGCCGCCAGGTTTCGGTTGACGTTGGCTACGAACGATTCCTCGCCCCCGAGATCTTCTTCAACCCCGAGATCTACAGCTCCGACTTCCTGACGCCCCTGCCCACCGTCGTCGTCGGCGTCATCCAGCAGTCTCCAATCGATGTCCGTCGCGGTCTGTACAAGAACATTGTTCTTTCTGGCGGCAGCACGCTCTACAAGGACTTTGGCAGACGGTTACAACGAGACATCAAGCAGCTGGTGGGCGCCAGGATCCGGGCAAGCGAGGTTCGCAGCGGCGGGGCTCGCAGTGGCGGCCTAGATGTTCAGGTCATTACACACAAGAGGCAACGACATGGCCCCTGGTTCGGCGGCAGTCTGCTCGGCCAGACTCCCGAGTTCCGCTCGTACTGCCACACCAAGGCAGAGGTAAGAACCCAACTTCCTTTATACATGTCGTGAGCCCATGGCGGCTAACCTATTCGCAGTATCAAGAATACGGCCCGAGCATCGTTCGGAGATTTGCTCTGCTGGGTGGCCCTGGCGGCTCGTAAGGGCGGTTTCCCTGTCGGCAGAACGATGCTGAACAAATCGACTCGCCACTTTTGGCGCTTCCCTGTGCGAAAAAAGCACCAGGCGGGTGAACGGAGCGGGCGCTCTAGTGGATCGCGAGATTATACGTGTAGGTAGGGGCTTGAGAGAAGCTAGAGATGATGAATAGCCATGCAATAAAGAACTTTACAAGACAAACTGGACAGAGGGTGGCTCTTGCCAAGCTCTCACACTCGCCACGTTCATGACGTCGAGAAGAGTTGGAACTCACGACAGCTCTCGCGATGCAACGGTCTCAGTTCGGCTTATTCTTTCCATTGACAATAATTCAATACAGAATGGGATGTTCCATTTCGGCTCAGTCATGCATGCCGCCCAACATCAGTTTCGCCTTTCTCAACACCACACGCCGCCCGCTGCCCGCTGCCCTTCTTCTCCAGACAAAACGTCATCCCAGACATCCGATACGAAAGCAAACAGTACATCACAGGTTCTTTTTTTTTTTTTGAGGGGGGGGAGGTTATTTGCTGGTGTCAACGACATATCGTCCGACGATATTTCCTTCGCTCATCAGCTTGTACACGTCCTGGAGCTTGCTCAAGCCAACCGTCTTGTAGGGCACCTTGATGAGGCCCCTGCGGTAGAACTCAAGCGCCTCGGTCGTGTCGGCGCGGTTACCGACGTAGCTGCCCTTGATGGTGATCATGCGGATGACGGTGTCGAAGACGGGCGCGCTGACCATGGCGTTGGCGGGTAGGCCGATGCAGACGACAGTGCCGCGGGCGCGGACGTACTGCGTCGCCTGTTGGAAGGGCTTCTCCTGGACGGCGACGAGGAGGACGGCGTGCGGGCCCAGGCCTTCGGGTGTGGCGGCCTTGACATCGGCGACGACATCCTTGGAGGTCTGGAAATCGACAAAGGCGGTGGCGCCGAGCTGTTTGCACAATTCGTTCTTCTCGTCGCCGCCATCAATGGCAATGACGTGCAGACCCATGGCCTTGGCGTACTGGATAGCCAAGCTGCCAAGGCCGCCGCCGGCTCCGACAATGGCAACGAACTGGCCAGGCCTGGCGCCAGACTCCTTGAGGCCCTTGTAGACGGTGATGCCGGCACACAGGATAGGCGAGACAGCCTCGAGGTCGCACTCCTTGGGGATATGGGCGACGTGGGCTGCCTTGGCGATGGCGTACTGTTGGAAGGATCCGTCGACAGTGTAACCAGACAGCAGGGGCTTGCCGCAGAGAGGCTCATCTGCCTGGTTGCAGAAGGTGCAGTTGAGGCACGAGCCGTTGAGCCACTTAATGCCAGCGTGGTCCCCGATCTCGACGTCTTTGACGAGCTCACCGCGAGCAACAACGATGCCAGCGCCTTCGTGGCCACCTACCAGGGGCAACTTCGTGGGGATGGGCCAGTCGCCGAGCATGGCGTGGAGATCGGTGTGGCAGACGCCCGAGTACTTGACGTTGATGAGAACCTCATCGGGGCCTGGCGTGCGGACGGGGATCTTCTTGTAGACGACGGCTGCAAATCCAGGGTGTTAGCTTGTCTGGGTCGGATGAAAGAATCGCCATTCGCGTGATGGAAGTCGGAGGAGATACATACGGCCTCCCGTCTTCTCCACCACCTGCGCCCATTGCTCCGTGGGGATCTGGGGAGACGCCATTGTTGGTTTATGAAATCAATTGGCACTTGATGATGCGGTATAGCTTTGTCTGTGGGTTGTACTAGGCTGGTCAACGATCAAAGGTCAACGAGGAGGCAGCGGATGCTCAGGATAAGTGAAAACGGGTGGGCGAGAGGAGCCACCGGATTTATACAGAAAAGCTTAGGCCGTTGCGGAGGCAAACTCAATGTCGACCGACAGATGCAAATGGTTATGCACGCGCAGCGGAGGGGACCTCGGGTAGAGCTCCCAACCAACGGAGGAGAGGCGATCTGGGGCCGTCGAGAAGTTGTCACACCACTCGGTGCAGACAATGGAGCCATTCATCGGCGCGGCGGCAACTTTGTCATGCGCCTCCGCCTCCCGGGGGAATGCCCGTCCGTTCCGCTCTCCCGCCTTCGGCCCCTCATCTGCAGCGTTCTGCGATGGCCTCCGAGTCGGAAAGGGTAACTGGAGCGGTGCGCATGCAGCTTGGAGGTGGCGACGCTAGGTCAAAGGGAAGATCCGTCGCATTCGCAGTATCCACTGGTGCTGGTGGACGATGGGCGCATCCTCCAGGCTGGTCGTCGATGAGGTACTGGCTGAGCTGGTGAGCAGGCGAGCCAAGACAAGTGGATGCGTGATGATGGACCATTGCCACCGACGTTGCGCCACTCGGACCCGTCGCTGGTCTTGTCTCGTGTCTCGAGCGACTTGCGGCCGTTTCCGTCTCCATGGTTGCACGGCGGCGGATGTTCTCTTCCTTCATTATTGGTCCATTCATTGGGCGTGGGGTGGCCGCAGTGGCGCAGTTCCTGTATGTATCCTGGGAAGGGCCGGGCCAGTGCATCGCGCACGCATTCGTTGTTGACCCTGTGTTCCAAGCCCGCCGTCCGTCCGTCCCTCTCACCCGCCACGACACCACCTCGCTCGATCGAAGGGAGCTGCTGTTTGACCAGCTCGCGGCTGCTAGCGCAACCCCGCGGCTGCCCTCGGGCCCCGTTGCGGAGCCATGCAGCAGACAGACAGCTAGCAGCGTGAATGGAAGCGTGAATGGAAGCGTGAATGGACGATCCATCGCGCCCGGCTGGACGGAGAGATTGGACGGAGAGACGGGGCGGGATGCGGGGAGACGCTGGGTCATGCAGCCTGTCGTGAGGCAGACGCTCGCCAGCCAGCTTCCCTTTCGGCCGCGATGGTTGCGCCTTCTTTCTTTAGCTAGATTCAGGCCGGATGATTGACGGGCCGATCTTGACACTTCCCATCACCGAGGACGAGATGGAGATGGATTACAACGAGCAATTGCCTGGCGTGGGTGCCTGTGAACCAATCCATGGACTGACAACCTTGATCACTCGGCTGCTTGACATATATGTCCGACTCGGGGCGCCTTGCGCCCTCCAGGCCTCTTGTCGCACCGCCCGCGTCCGCCGTTCGTCCAACAGTAAACACGTTCTTTAACTGCCTCTCGAGCAGCTCCATGGTCCGAATCGACGACCAACCAGCTCCCCTTACGCCTGGTCTCTGCTCATCAGACACCCGTACGCCTGGCTACGGCTATAAGTTCTGTCCCCAAGGTCAAGCCCACCGTCCAGTCCAGCAAGGCCATGGACCCCTTTCCCAGCGACAGTCCTGGGCAGCGGCACACGGGAGCCAGACGTCAAATGTAGTAGTATTCCATGGGTTTGTACGCTCAAACAAAACCACAATGCACGCCCCCCGATACACGCCCGGGTAGCCAGGAGCCCATTCCTTGGCAGGGCAGCTTGCTTGCTGCTGTGCATTACGCCGCGGCGGGCACTTCGACCGACTTCTCGACGCCGTCGGCCGTGGCCGAGTTGATCTTCTTGCCCGTCTTGGCAATCTTCCCGAGGACCGTCTCGTAAGGCAGGCCGGTGACGACCTTGGCTTTTTGGTTCTCGAGGGAGACCTCGTAGCTCTCCACGCCTGTTTGCGGCTGGTCAGCTCGCTGTTGCGCTCGTACTGCTCCGCCGGGAGTGGGAGGCGGGGGGAGACGAACCGTCGAGCTTCTTGAGGACGCGGTCAATGGCGCCGGAGCAGCCGCCGCAGCTCATGCTAACGTTGAACTCGTAGGTGTGGACGTCGGCCATTGTGGTGTGTCGACGTCGTCGTGTGCAAACAGAGGGCTTTCGTACGGGGTGGCAACTGCGGTAGTGGAAGAGGGAGATGGAAGAGGGAGATGCCAAAGGAAGTCGAGCCGAGATGTTGACGGCAGACGACGGCAAGGTATTAATAATGCGGCAGAGGGGGCCATCAAGGCCGAGCACCCCGCCAAAAAGACGCACGCGCCCACCGACGGACGAAGCACCGCACGCACAAGTCGCGCGCACGCAACCTCACCCCAGCATGACCTTTTTGAAACCTGCTCACCTGCCGTTGTGAAACGGGCAAGGCTGGCCTTGAAAACGCGTTGCACGACGGAGTCCACCCCCGGGCTGTTTTGTCATCTTGGCCTGGCGCAGCGCTGCTGTTTCTGGGTATTTGGCGCTGTGGCGAAGCGTGGCAGGTCCCTGATGGCGTCACGGCCGTCTGTCTGGTGGCGCGTCACCGACGACAGGTACTTGGTGCAATTGATCTCCACGACATTCGCAACACTTGCTCCACCGACCCATGTCGCTCTCCTACATGGTATTGAATACATGGCAGCTAATACTTCGCACACATGAGGTCCGTCCGTCCGTCCGTCATCGTCATCGCCTACCTTGCAGCGTCGTCCCGGCCGCTCGACACGGGCCCCAGACTACCTCCGCGTCAACCCCCGTCGCCCGGATCCGTCTCGTGCCCTGTCTCAGGTCCTCATCCGCCGTTCTGCCAGGCAACGCAATACCGCTCCCGTCCGCTCACTCACTTGCCCACAGCCGTCACCGCCTTCAGCGGCAGCGACAGCCCCCCGGTTTCCTGGTCCACCAGGTGCGCCGGCAGGTCCAGCATCGACATCTCCGTCTCAATCTCCTCCATCCACTCGTCCAGGTCGCCCTCCTCGTAGATCATCGACCCGTCCGTGTGGTCCAGCGCCGCCAGCGCCACCGGCTCGGCCCGGTCCGCGATGTCCTCCAACTCCCACCGCGGCTGCACCGCTGCGTAGTAGTCGCGCTCGTGCGCCAGCAGCCCCAGGTGCTGCGCCGGCCGCTGCCGCTCCCGCGAGAGCCGTGGCTCCAGCACCCTGCCCCAGACGGCCGACAGCGACGCGAGGTTGGGCATGTAGTGGAACAGGTGCTCCCCCAGCTCCTCGTAGCTGTAGTACGCCGTGAAGGCCGGGACGGCGAGGTGCCGGATCGACGCTGCCATGGCCGCTGCATAGGCCATCGCGTCGTACGGGTGGTCGCAGAACTCGTCCCACTGGTCGCGCCCGACGTACAGGACGTCGCGCTCCGGGTCCCACGGCCGGGTGATGCAGTGGCCCTGCGTCTCCCCACGGAAGCGCATCGTGTAGCCGCGTGCGCGAGCCCACTCGGCGACTGCGGCGCGTGCCTCGTGGTTCACAAAGACGGCCTCGGGCACGGCGCACACCTGCACGTGGCGCTCGCGCTCGATGCCGTCGTACAGCGCCTGCTTGCCGTCCGGGTCCTCGTACTTGAGAGCCCACCGCCAACTGTAGAGGTACACCGCGGGCCCATCTTCTCCCGGCAGGGTCTCAATCCAGATCTGGCGGCGCAGCTCGGCGGGCAGCTGGGGGAAGCAGGTGAAGGCGGCGCACGCGCTCATGGCGTGGTGCGTATGCCTGAAGGCTCGACGCGTTCAATTGGTCACGGGGTGAACAGCTTCTCCGAGCAGTCTCTTGCAAGCAAACAGGCAAACTCCACGTCTCAGGCATGAACTGTGTTGTGGGAGCTGCGCGGCAAGCGCTGGTGGGATAGTTACCAAGTAGCCCCTCCTGCTTTAGTGCAACGCTCGACGATGAACAGTCGAACCTCCGCGCCCTTTCGAACCGCGACACCACAACTACTGAGCACCCGAGCCTTAGAGAATAGCGGCCCGGCGAGGGTAAACATCTGGATCCTCGCTCGGTTTCGCGCCGGCAGTCTGGAGATCCTCGGCTTGCAGAGGGGAGCCGGGGTGACCCCAGGCATGCGTCTCGGCGGCGGGTACGCTGCGCGTTCCATCTAATCGTCCGTCCATGGTCACGCGGCAGGGCTGAAGGAGGCCAACGTCTGCTTACCGCGCCAGAAGCGTGGAGATTGCATGGATCCGTGCAATCGTCCGGCAGCAGGAGCTCTGTCTCCTCGTAGAAACTGAGGCCGTCCTCGATATCATGAATGAACATCGACGGGTCCATCGAGGTTAGCAAACCCAATATCCAGATAAATCCTCCGTCCACTCTCGCCCCAGAGAATCGTTCGTCACTCAATCGTCCACAGGCAGGACGGAGGCAAAATCGCGAGGCTCAGCGAAGGTTCAGGGCCCGAAAGCTGGTGGGGCCGATGGAAAGTGAGAGTCGCATCACGCAGCTTGAGAAGACAATAGAGAACATGTACGACGTGCTTTTGTCGCTAGCAGACGAACTCATATCAGCCCTGCGACGACGGGGACGGTATCAGCCGGCTCAAAATGTGATCGACTAGATTGTGCGAATAATGCGGGCCTAGAGGCTGAGTTGGCCGTATGGAGTAACGGGACAAAGCCACGGTGGTGTGGTGATTCTAGACAAAATTCAGGAAAGCCAACATCGGATGGTTGCCGTGAACTTTGTCGCTCGAGCCTATCACTGGCGGTAAACTGCAAAGCAGACCTGTTGAAGCCACCGTATATCGGCAAAAGACTATACCGATATTCGGGGAAACCCGACAATTTTACCGACATGAACGCGGCGACATGTGTGTTAGATTCGGCAGTCGAATTGGGAAAGGAGAGGCCGGTGACCAAATTGGGCTTTGATGTGGTCGCTAACTAAGACGGGTCACTAACGACTACACACCATGCAGGATGCACCGGGCCCGGGCAAACTGCAACGCCATGATTCATTGGGCATTGCTCTTAGGTCTGGCGGAGTTCCGGCTTTCACGGTGACTATTTGTCACCCATTACTGTGTCGCGATTTCAAGCTCCCTGGGACGTTCCTTACGCCTGAGGAACGATAAGCTGGACAGTCTGACCTATGGGCTAATTCCGCCCAAGCCGCGACGGGAGGGCGGGAATACTGTAAGGATTTAAGACCCGGATCACTTTTCACTACTACAAGCGTTGCCGTGCTACAGCGCCACTCACGGAAGACTCCCCTGCCACCGCTGCATCCGTACAATCCCTCCTCTCTGTTCATTCGCTACTACAACAGTCGGCCAAGTCGCCAAAACAGGCAAAATTTCGTCCCAAGTTGCAATGGAATCAGAGCAAAGCCGCGGCACCAGAAGCGCCACCCCACCCAATTACGTCGGCATACTTGAATTTACCGGCCTTTACTTGCCCGAGCTGGCCTTCGGACTTCGGCAAACTCTACCTCTAGGACCCATTACCCTCGCTGAAACTGACTCTTTCCCCCCGTCGGCAAACCACTAATCCTGTCCCTTGTTGATGCTCGCTCCTGTCCTGTCAAGTCGATAGTCTCACGGGGACAAGACGTAGGTGATCATACCCTTAAGATTTTGCCGTGTCATCACACCCGAAAGACCCCCATACCGGCCAAAAATCTTGGCAATGGGACACAGTGACATGTGCCAGCGCATTTATCCATCGAAATGTTGTCATCGTCCTGTCGGACAAGTTTTGGCATGGGGCTGCTGGCAGCTGGAGAGGCCCGGGAGGCACAAAAGACCAATCTCGATACGCCATCCAAATCCTCTTTGTAAAGCAACCGCTCTAGTATTACCATAACCCCAAGCTTACACACACGGCCAACTGGTCGACATTGACGCGGGCTTAACGCCTACGTCATCGGCGTTATCGGCGGTCATCCTTGGGCAGTCGTAAGGCTTGTGGGTCCTAAATTACAGGGTCAAAAACCAATCAGNATGGGCCTTGGGGCCCCGTTGCGCTCGGCTCCTGTCCACTCTCGACCCAATCCGCTCCCCCACCGAGTGCGCCATCGCCAATTAGACCGAGAGGTCCGAGACGGACGAGACGAGCGCCGCACCGGGGCAGGCAGCGAGCGAGCATGGAACATGGAGCATGGAGCGCGCGCGACGCCTCGGTCGAGACAGACGACGACGACGACGACGACGACGACGACGAGCGACGAGGACGAGGATGCGACTTCATGCTCTACCTGCGGCGACGTGTCGAACGTGGGCCACCGTCGCTGCCGCCGCCGCCAACCCCCCTCCTCCGACCGACCCTCCTCCGCTCCGGTCCCTCCCCGTGGCTGGCCTGGGAGCTCCACGCCTGCGAGGGCTGCTCCGGGCCCTCGTGCACCTCCTCGCACATACACCTGCTCCTACGCCAAATTATTACACCTCGCCTCAAACAGCCTCTGCTCCTCCTCTGCTCCTCCTCTGCTCCTCCTCTCTCTCCCGTCGCCCCACCGGTTCGTCCTGCCTGCGACGAACAAGAGCAGGATCCAACGTCCATCCGTCATCCATCCATCCATCGGCCATCCACCCGTCGGTCCACCCGCGAGCCGGCGCATTCAACCCCGGCGGCCGTGGCTGTGGCCCTTTGCCTCGCCCCCAGACACAACTCCGTCCTGCCTCTGCCGCTGCCTCTGCCTCTGCCGCCGTCCGTCTCTGAGCATGGCCGACTGCGCCGCCGAGGCAAGGCTCCAGACATAATCTTTCCTTCCGCCCACCTGCCTACCGACCTCAGACGCGCTTGCTCGCGCACGGCTGGCCGCGCTGACGAATGCCCTGACTCGGCTCGGTTCGACTCGACTCGACTCGACTCGAATCGACTCGAATCGACTCCGACAAAAGCCTCCTTCATCGCCCGTCGTCGTCCGTCTCCTCCGCCTGGGTCATCTGTGCGACAATGACCTGCGAACTCCCTGCGCGCCTGCGACTCCCAACTTCCTCCCACCCTCTCGGCTGCCTGGCCATCGTCCCGCCGCCTCGGCATCGCGCCAGAAGCATCGACTGAATCCCAGCAAGAAAGGACATACTGCCATGCATACATTTCCACCCTCGACGGAGCCGGGGGCTGCGCCGGCCTCGTCCATGGGCACCACCCGCGGCGGCTCCTTTGACAACTCGCCGCAGTCTCAGCATTCCCCCCCGCCGCCCATGCAGCCCCAGCACCAGCACCAGCACCAGCAGCACCAGCATAACCAACCCCAGGCGTCCTCGTCGCATGGGCATGTGCCGCCGCTACAACAACACCAGCAACAGCTGCAGCACCACCACCACCAATCCCGCAGCGTCAAACGCCCCAGACCTGTCAAGTCGTGCACCGAGTGCCGCAAGCGCAAGCTACGGTGCGACCGCCTGTTGCCCTGTTCACAATGCCAAAAGTCAAGTCGCATGTGCAAATACGCCGCCGAGCACGACTCGGCGAACCTCTCGGACACGTCCGACATGGATCTCGCCGAAGCGAGCCGTCCGCCCAAGCGCAACTGTCCGCCGGGCTCCTCGGACGGCGCGGGCATCATCAACGGCGACGCCGCGCAGACTCCGGCCAAGAGTGGAGAGTCCCCGAGCATGCCTCTGTTCGAGGAGCTGTCGCTGCGCATGGAGCGTTTGGAGAAGCAGGTTCGCGTACGCAGCCCCGGCACTGACTTTAGTGGCGGGAGAATCATTGCTGCGCCCTCGGATACCATCAGAGGCTTGACAGTGAAGCGCGGCGCTCAAGGAACCAGGTACTTTGGGCAGAACAGCCCCCGTGTCCTGATGAAATTGGTGAGAATCCCTCGCGTCTCTCACGTCACCAGCCGCCCGCATGCTAACACCGGCATCCTCCTTTCCAGTTCGACGAAGCAAAGGTCTTCATGTCTCAGCAGCGCAACATATACAGCAACCCAGCGTTGTTCTCCAGCTTCAGGGCCCTGCACGGCAGCTTGCAGGACAATTTCCACAAGGCCATGACACCCATCACCGTCTTTGTGGAATCTATGATGCCCATCCAGAAGCGAATGACGGACATCCTGCCCAAGAAGCCGGTGTGCGACCGCCTCATTGCGTCCTACTTTGACACATCCGAGACCATCTACAGGATTCTTCACCTGCCGACCTTCTCCGAGCAATATGACCTCTACTGGGAGGGCAAGCTGCAGTCGGAGTCGTTCCTCGCACAGCTGCTGTCGGTTCTCTCCGTCGCGTCCCGGTTTGAGACGAAATCCAAGGGCCTGGGGCACGAACGCGTGGAAGGTGTGCATATTCCGACGGCCTGTGCCCTCGTCCGGATCTGGCTGGATGGCCTGAAGGGAAAGCAGCTTGTCGAGATAACGACCCTCCAGGTGGAGATCCTGCTGCTCCATGCGCAGAGGATGATTACGCCGCGGGCCCAGGACTCGTGGACCCAGCTTGGTTTCGTCGTTCGCCTGGCCATGACCATGGGATTACACCGGGACCCGTCCGAGTTCGAGCCTCGCATGCCCGTGTTCCTGGGAGAGCTTAGGAGGAGGCTGTGGTTCACCATTGTTGACATGGATCTCCACATGTCTCTGGCCTGCAACTTGCTCTCCCTGGTTCGGGACGGTGATTTCTCCTGTCGGCCGCCTCGTAACCTCAACGACGCCGAGCTATTTCCGGACATGCAGGAGCTGCCCCCGACGAAGCCCATCGATCAGATGACCGACAACCAGTTGCAGGTGTATGCTGCCATGACCCTGGGGGCACGAATGCGGGTGGCGCCCCTGATCAACCGCATCGATAACATGCGTGACTACCAAGAGGTCTTGGAGGTTGGCGCGAAGCTGGAGCGCTTCTTGGACGACATCAACTACATTTTCCCTCGCCACGGCATCCTGAACGACTCTCAGAAGAGCAAGCAGTGGAGATCTCGCGTTATCCTCGACATGCACGTGCGGCGGCCGCTTCTGGCCCTATACCGGCCCCTGGCCATGGGGGCGTCGGATGTCCCGCCACAGATCTCCCGGGCATATCTGAGATCATCCATGGTAATAATGAGATATCTCGACGAGCTCGACCCCTTGCTGGCGCACTTCCAGGACATTACCGAAATGTACCATCAGATTCTGAAGCGGGACATCATCCAGGCGGCCTTTAGCGTGTGCTTCTACATCCAATCCATCGTTCGTCCAAACTCTGACGGCTTGGTCCTGGGCCAGCAGGCAATGCGCGTTTCACCTGACTCTTCGGACGACTACCCGTCGTACACGGCGGAGAACCTGGTGCTCTGGTCGCCGGCACGACTCATCGCCACGGTGAAGAAGACGCTTGACCTGCTCATCACCAACATCAGTGGAAGCGACACCAAGGACATCATTTGCGTGGCCATTGTGCTGGAGACGGTCAAGACTACGGAGCCGAAGGCGCAGGAGATTGCTCGCGAGCTCTATGGGGTCCTGGATGCCTGTCTGAGGGCATCCAACATGACACGGGAGAAACTGCACATGCGCATGGACCAGTTTCAGTCCGATAATTACATGCACGGCCGGGCGTCGTATGGGTATCCGGGAAGCGATTGCATGGGAGTGCCGGGCTCCATGAGCGACCTTGGTGGGTGGATCATGTGGGCAGGGTGGGACTGACAGCCCACTGTACGAAGTACGAAGTACGGCGAAGTACATGGAACTGCCCTCTTCTCTTTGGTTGGTGCTTTTTTTGCAGTTTCTTTCGTAATACGTGGGCTTTTTCGGTCTGTTTGTTTTGGGGGGTTTTTTTTTTTTTTTTTGTGGGGCGAGAGGGGACCCACAAGCCTTACTGCTCAAGGGATATGCTCGCATCGGCAGATTGTGAGAACTCGCTTATGATCTAGCCACATCGAGAAAGGACATTATAAGCGGGGCTTCACACTATTCTCTGGATCCGAGAGTGACTGAATACATACCTGGCCAGCACCAATCGTCGCCGTGAGCAGGAAGCAGTTGCTCGCAGCAACCTCCCCGACATGCGACAGCACAGCTCCGAAGACATATGAGTAAGACCTTTCACACAAATGCCTAGCCACTCTGAAATATGTACAGAACCGCCTCATCGACGCCTATATCTGCAAATCCAACAAACCATGTCGCCTGGTCCATTCAAGGCTTCCTTCCAACCTTCGGCGAAATCCCAGAACAATCAACCATCGGGCACTAGGTAGCTGGCAGTCATGCCTACCAGCTCATCCATAACAGGGTATCAAAGCGCCGTGTGACAACTCTCCCAAGATCGTAAAGCAAAATCACTAAGTCCAATCGCCATCAGAATGCATCAAGTGCATAATGGTCGGGACGCACCGCAGAAATCTTTCCATTGTCCCCACCGCGTATAACTTCTGCCGCTTGCGAAAAGAACGAGTCGATCCGAATTGTGACTGCTCGAAGCAGTGTATTCACTTGCTCGTGTTTAACATCCCGCAGGGCGTGCACAGTCTGATGAAAGCTCTCGAGCAAGCGGTATGCGCGTTCGATATCTCGACGCTCCGATGCCAGGAGGAAGAGAAAAACAAGAAAGTTTCCGCAAAGAATAAGCTGGGATCGGGCGTCTGAGGGAGGCAATTTCAGTTACAGACCGGCTGCAGCGACGAGTACTGACTTACGACGGCCCCAGAATGCAAATAGGTGAGCCTTGTTCACGCACGATAGGAACTGAACAAACGCCTCAAACGCGACGAGAGCCTCGGGAAACCACTTGCGAAGGTTAGATCCAGGGGTGGACTTCGCTTGCCTCGTTGGGGGGTGCATCAGGGCGCGGTATAACAAGACTTGAGCGGCATAAAATGATAGGTGAAGGGGACCTGTACGTGTTTAATTATTGGCTCAGCGACCATTGGAGTGGCACAGCAGACTCACAATTGTAAAACGTGACATGAGACTGCATCGGCTCTCCCCTTTGTACAGCAAGGCACGAGGGGGTTAAACTTGTCCAATCTCTCAGTTTAGCCTGCACAGTCGCCAGTTCGGTCTGCGCATGTATCATGTTGCTTATAGGCCGCACATTCGTATTTACTTGACTGTAGGTGAAGGTGTCAGGCCCGGCCCAACCCAATCAGAGGCGGTTCCACCTGGAATGTGGACTTACTAACTGCAGTCCAGCACCGTTCGCAACAGGCGCGCAATATGAATCATCTCCAGGAAACGCGCGCCGATCGATATCTCAAAACCAGTATCCGACGGCTCAGTGAGATACTGTATATCCTGTGGGACCTCCTCGTCACATCGCATGTCGTCCATCGTCAGTGGCGCGGTGTTGTACGACGTGCTTGCGATGTGCGGAGGGTTGCCGAGGCAGATAGACGACCAGCAGTCAGCGTAGAAGATGGCCCACCACAGCTTCCGCCGCAAGTGCTTCTCAGTCGCATTGATATTCCACTGCCCCGGCTCTAGGTGGAGGCCAATGATTTGGGCACATGCCGTCGCTTGTGCTGCAAGCGTCCATGTGGTAGCGGCTTCCATGCTATCATGCATCGGTGGTGTGACGTGCTGGAGAAGGAGGCAGGCCTGCAACACGAAGAGGTCCGGATTCTCAGTCTCTAGCCTCAGAGCTCGGTGAGCATAGTTAACGAGCTCATGCTGCTGGAATGGCACAGGACTGCCCTTGAGAGCGACGTCGCAGTTCCAGAACACGGATGCCAAGGCATACACGGCACCTCGTACGCATGCTGGAAGGCTGTCCTTGCGCATGTGATATCTGCGTAGAAATCGGACCTTGGAGACAACGGGTAACACTGGATGGACATGCCGAAAGAATAGTCGTACGAGATTCTCGCCGTATGGCCAAACCTTGGACTCGATGGAGTCAGAGGCATCTTGCCTCTCTCGATTAACATGGTCTGGGTGCCTTCTTGCCAGTAGGAGGAAGTGAACAGGCTTATCACCTGCGACAGAGTTATTGGAGGCATGCACCTGCGCGATGTTGGCATCCAAACCGAAGCCCTCACTCAGGATCCCGTAACTGAATGCATCAAGCAGGAAGCCGTCCTGTTCAGAGGTCGGACCCATGAAGTAAGCGCAGCGTCCTGGAACGTCTTCTAGCGTCTGTGTTAGGTAGGGCGTCTCGGGCGAAGTGGGAGATGAAGCTGAGGCAGCGTTTGCGGGGGGGGCAGGGTCCAGGTCGTCTGTCGAGGAGCTCGAATGATAGACGAACCTCCGGTGGACCAACGTGGCCGGGTCACCGTACGTGGGGAGCCGTGAAGCCGCTTKCTGCTGCTGCTCCACGGCCGTTCTCATGCCGAACGGCGAGGCGGCAGAGGCGGCAGAGCCTTCAGGACGAGCATTTGATTCCAGAACGTCCTCGGACCCATTGCGAACGCCGGGCTGGGGAGCAGATTGTTGGTGCGGCGCGGGGAGTGCCGACAAGGCATCGAACTGTTGCTGCTTCTGCTGCTGGGCCGGCGGCTGGGCCGGCGCAGACCCAGTGCCTCCGTTGGGGAGAGTCTCCTGTGCGACTCCGAGGGTAGCCATGGGCGCAGACCGACAGGCAATCCCTTTGCCTTTGCAATATAGACCTGGGCACGATAGGTCAGCCAACAGATGAATTCACGTGGCCGCGGGTGGGGTGTGGGGAGGCCGCCAAGTCAAGGTTCCGCGGGTGTTCCTCGCTGCTAGGGGGGACAGATGGGGCTGGAGGGCATCTTGTTTCAGGGAGGGGGGAAGGATGATGGAGGCGACCCCAGGAACCGGAAGCTGGCGCAAATGCAGCTGGATGCAGCTGATGGCAAGGCAACGCCAGACGATGAATGACACGGATAACGAGGAGGAAAGCACGAGGCTTACAGGGTGGCTCGGACGTAATGATGCAAGCTGTTTTGCGCCTCCAGCATGCATCGCATGGGCGATTCTTGCGGCTCCTCCGCGCCCTGCGATTCCCAAAGGTGCTCTGTATGAAGAACTTGCGCGAGCGGACCTTGGGTCCAGCAGTAGTAGCAGTGACAGCAGCAGCGCCTGCGCCGGCAGAGGTCGCGTCGGCAGCGGCGCGGTCGCCGCCGTTCATGGCTCAGACTGGCCGGACGAGCGACCAGCAGAGACGAGGAGGATGATCGGAAGGAGGCACAAACCGAGGGGGCACAAGCCGAGGGGGCACAAGCCGCCATGCCACCATGCCACCATGCCACCATGCCTGCCATGCCTGCCATGCCTGCCATGCCGCTGCCACGAGTTCCATCCCAGCCCAGGCCCCAGCCA